>CM076973.1:39937240-39977240 GCA_039105355.1 Benthosema pterotum | reverse complement strand
CCACTAGAGTTCTCAAGAGGACTGAAGATTAAGGCCCAGCCCTACCTGGGTCCTCATCAAACCCTGTACACTCGAGACACTCCCCCAGATGCTACCATTGGATCTCCATATATACATAGCCTGACCTGAGATGTTGATCTGACTGACCTTATCAAACCCTGGACTCTCAAGACGAGTGCCATATGGCCAGCACAGAATTCATTCCATATGTTGATCCCCCCATGGCCAGCCAAAGCGTCAGCACGTCATGCAACTCATGGCGAGTTCACTCCTTGTGCACTGTCACAGACCACATTTACATGACAGGTTTTTGGTCAATAGTATGTATTAGTAGTATTAGTCATTAGTGTATATATATACTGCATATATATATATATATATATATATATATATATATATATATATATATATATATATATATATATATATATATATATATATATATATATATATAATGTACATTTATGCTGTAGTGAGATGACATCCTCCATAGTCACTTAGTGACTGCTCTGAGCCATGGTACCGGTATATACGCTGTTTAGACCAAAAATGACCTCTGGATGAGGAAATGTAAGCAAATGAAAGAACAGACAAAATGGATGTTTATGGACACGATGAGGTCCTGTGCTACCGACAACACAGCTAGCAAGACGATGCTAAAACGACTGGACTATAAAAGGTATGTATGCTGACGATCGTCACCAATGGCGGCGGGTGCGACCATTGTTTATCAACGAACAGCTTCGTTGCTGTTAAGTCAATTTTTCCCTTAGGGTTTTTCCCCCCGGGTTATGATGACGTAATTGGAAATTGAGCCGATCACGGATCACTGGGCTCAATATAAAGTCAGCAGGGTTGCACAGGATCCCTCCATGGGATTCATCTACTGTATTTGAGGTAATGGGATTAAAAAACAAGAGTCGAAAGAGAAAAAACACATAAGCGCTACGCGTTGGTAGTTATTAACTCCCAGCGTATCAGGCTGCTTATTAAGCTATAAAGCAGGGTGTTGATACATCAACTAATTGACGGCTATCATCACCAATGGCGGCTCTTGTGTTAATGTAAATTACTCTAGATTGAGAGTCTCTGCTAAATGCCTACATTTTAATGAATGTTAAAAACCCCAGGAAAGGTTGGTGCCCTAAACATCATTAAAATAAGCTCTGGTTGCAAAAGGGATGAAGAGGCCCTTTTAACTTAACATAAGTCTTCTCTCATGGGTGTCCTTGGCAGAAAATGGCACCAGATCTTTTCAGACGCGAGTCCACGGCCATATCAATTTGTGGGTACTTGAGCTAAAAAAAAAGTGTGAGAAGCAGTCTCAGGCCAATCTATACGACCGTCCAAACTTTCCATTCGAAGCACACTTCTCCAGTCATTGAACCTTTGGCGCACGTCGCAGTTTTAAATCTATCCATGGTCCACACATCAGACATTTAGAGTCCACATGCGCACAAAAGTTCAACCGTTATTATTCTAGGGGCGGAAACTTCATTGGCAAACGATAAAATGACATTGACGAAAGAGAAAACTAACAAATCTCAAACTGTACTTTCATCAAAGACCCCCCTCCGCCCCTCCCCGCTAGATATGTTTCGCAAAACCGCCGCTATATCCCCCGAAAAGGGAAACTGAGGCAATTAACAATTAGTACAATCATGGAGTTTCACCTACCAGCTGTCTCGGTGCCCGTCCCCTCCATCTGCTGTGTCTGTGTCTCACTATGACTACATAACGTTCTTATTGTGCTGTGTGTCTGCGCACGCACGCATGCGCATGTGTGTGTGAATTTCAGTGTGAATGTGCGAACATTTGTGGGGGATTAAAAAAGGTTAGGAGTGTGTGTGGGCGTGCTGTTGTCTCTATCAGACACCGTAGTTATTTATATATTTACTTTTTTTCTATTCCATTTATTATATTACTTACTTACTTATTGCACTTACTACTGTTGTGTACCTACTTCAGTATATTGTCTTGTATGCACCGATGGGATGTGAAAATACTTTTCGTTGTACTGTATTCATACTGTACATTGACACTACATTGAAAGTCTCTTCTAATCTCATCTCACTGTATCTTCATAATAATACACAAAAATAGCACCAACTACAACCTCACAAGTCAATACACACACACAAAATCTTACTGTATTGGAAAACCTTCCCCTATAATGACTAATGAATATAGGTTACTGTGTTATAATGAATATACTGTTTTGGTAACAGTTTTCAGACCAAAACAAAAGTGGAGTACGCACACCTCTAGTAAAACTTACAGGTATTTACTCCCATTCTTTCTCATGCCTTTGATGGCACTCGGATGATTTGAGGCTCTTTTTCCCACATTTTTTCCCCAAAAATCCACCTGTTGGTGGTGTTATAACAGGCCGATGTGTAAATGTTGGGATATATTTCACAGCCAAATATTA
This sequence comes from Benthosema pterotum, assembly GCA_039105355.1. Classification (NCBI taxonomy): domain Eukaryota; kingdom Metazoa; phylum Chordata; class Actinopteri; order Myctophiformes; family Myctophidae; genus Benthosema; species Benthosema pterotum. Next base: position 39,974,809 of record CM076973.1, on the reverse strand, counting down.
AAGACTGACGAATATGAAAAAAAATATGAAATATGAAAAAAAAAGTCCTCATCCAACGTTTTATGCATTGTTGGCATCCAGGGAGTGTGTGTGCAAAGTTTGGCATCGATCAGATTAAGCGTGCCAGAGATTAGCTGTTAAAGAACAATGCTGGACATTATAAACAAAGTGAAATGCAAATTTAGAACTGAAGACTGAAGAAGAGGAAGAATGGTCCAAAGCAGGGTGCATTGATGACATCATTATGAGGCCAAAATCAAACAAGCTGTTTCTGAGAGAAATTCACATTAATTCACGTCATTAATTCATGTCATTCCTATATGTCACGAAAGACTGACTGTTTAAACTAGATAATTTGTGGGGATAGGAAACACACATGGGAGCATCAAAAACACCAAAATAATTAAAATTTGAATTTCATGTTATTCCTCCTTTAATGAAAAAGTTACCTACAGTAGTATACCTTTAAAAGTTGCTGATTTCTGGCCTAAACAGAGATGAATCCAAATATCTGTCAACCCATGTAGATAGACACTACGTTGCTTCCTGCTGCTGCAGTTCCGTTGCACAAACAAAACAACAGATACTGTATACTCAACTGTATGTAAAGTGCACTGTGTGTGTGTGTGTGTGTGTGTGTGTGTGTGTGTGTGTGTGTGTGTGTGTGTGTGTGTGTGTGTGTGTGTGTGTGTGTGTGTGTGTGTGTGTGTGTGTGTGTGTGTGTGTGTGTGTGTGTGTGTGTAGTGTCGGTGTCAGCCAACGTATATGCCAGGACAAGGTTTTACCACAACAGCACTTTTCACAGAATATATACTGTATACTGCACATGCGGACCTGAAAATGACATAAAATCCATACGATTTCTGCAGACATTTTTCCATTACAGCTACAGTTGCAGTTCTGTAACACGAATGATGACATTTCCCTGCTACACACTGCCACCATACTGTATGTTTAAATGTCATCTTGGACTACTGTATACCGCCATGATGGCCATTAGTGTTGTACAGTGGGAAAGAAAGTAAAGAAGAAGTCCAGTTTTTTCGCAATGCCACAGAGCCTATGGCCTAAAGGCACACGTGTGCTGCCCAGTGCCCACACATTGTTTTTTACTTTAGAGCAGGCATGTGCACACAAAGACATCAGTGGGGCTTCAGCCCCTGCCCCTTTTACCCATCTGAAAAACAACTGCCCTTGCAATTTGCAATCTTGAGCAGGTGCTCTTAAAGGGACATTTCACCATTTTTTTCCAAAATAATATGCATTACTGACATTTAGAAAGATTTGGAACACTTTCCTGGGGGAATTTATGCGTGTAATAAGTGGTTTTAGATATTTTAGATGTAAGCGAAGTGAATCTAAAACCACACCATATCTAAAACTACATCTACACACATATTACCCCTGGAAAGTGCTCCAAGTCTTCTAAACGTCATTACCATAATTTCCTTGCAAAAATGGTGAAATGTCCCTTTAATCCCTTTAATCTTACATTAAAGGGACATTTCACTTTAAAAAAAAGAACTGTTGATTATATCATCTACTCGGGCTCATGTGAACACCCCAGACAGTTTTTTGTTTACTTTACTTGATTCAGTATTTAGATATTTGATGTTTATTTTAGCCGCTCCACCCCCTTCCTATACAAACCCATTATAACTTCATACTCCAATTTAACCATGACCATGAGATTCATCAAAAACACCCATTTTTTCCTGGTGGCTGATATTGTCCTGCTAATATGTGTGTTTTCATTTACTGTTTTCATTTCTTGTTAAAATATTGTTGTATTCTATAGTTCCCACCAGTGCGGCACGGAGGCGAGGCTGTTACAATTTTCAAAACAATACAACAGTAAATGAAAAGTCATATATTAGGAGGACAATATCAGTCACCGGAAAAACGATCAGGTGTTCTCAATTTATCTATTATGGTAAAAATGGAGTTTTAAGTTATGATGGGTTTGTATAGGAAGGGGGCGGGGCAGTTAAAATGAACAGTAAATTACAATGTTATTACTCTTAGTTTATGACTTTAGGGGCTTACAGACGGCGAGGAATAAATCGCCCACTCTAATTCATTCTCAATGGGGCCGGCGTTTTTTTTTAGCACAAAAGTTCAAAAATCGACCCGCGTTTAACGCCAGTCGTTTTCCGCCCGGCGTCACTGATTTTTGTTGCACGCGCGTGCACGAAACGAGCACGCGCGCGCGAGTTCAATTCCAGTGAACTTTTTGTAAAACGCTTGGCGATTTATAGCAAACAAACAACATAATGAGGGCGATGAGGACCCACTCTGCAAGTAGACCTGCACAGTGACTACACCGTTTCTGTTCCGGGAGTGGATTCCCTAATCATTTAAGGCTCTGGCGCAGCCGAGGCAGGGCAGGATCTAGCCAGCCCTACTAGGGTGGCTAATGAATATTACCTTTCATTGGGTGGGCAGGATGCACGTTTGGGTGGGCTGTGCCCACCCCTGCCCCCCTCTAGATCCGGCCCCGAGCCGAGCTATGACGTGAGTTGTGGCAATTCTGCTCTAACGTTCTAATGTTTACAACGCATTTTTGCGCGACGTGTTGTGAGTTTGTGTCACGGTCACGCTATGACAAAGTGAAGCATGTTGGTTAGGCCTACATGCTTTTAGCCAGCAGAGTTTATTATACAACATATTTAAACGGTGCTGGATGCTGCCCATTTTATTTTAACCTACACAACTTGGAATAACTGTAGTCACTGCCGTAGCCAGGAAATTATCAGTGGTGGGGCATTCATGTTTTCAGGAGGGGCAATATTTTTCAAAGTTCCTCACCAAAGTTGCATATTAAGCACACACTCACATGCTCAAAAACACACTAATTGGAGAAAATGGCTACATGTATGTGCTCCAATTATACAGCAAATAAAGACTATATTATACTCAACAGAACAAATAAACATACAGTCATGAAACACGATTGCACTACGACAAAGCACTACCATAAAATAAATAAAATGAAAAATATAGTTTGTCAGTGTCTCTGAAAAACTAGTCTTGCAAACATGACACTAGAGTAGACCATCAGAATCGCCACTTAACTATCAGCATTGATTTCCCAATAGTTGTCATGTTTTACACGTGTCTAAAAGGGCTTTTATTTATTTGCGCTGGGCTCTTTGAAAACTATAGCCCCGTTGTGCGATCTCTCAGCTTCGATGGCAATGCTGTCTGCAGTGGTCGCGCAACAGAAAATACTATCCAGCACGTTCGGTTTCTGACCCCCCAATGTCGCAACTCTACTAGATGGCATGATTCTACCCAGAGCAGCCTGGGTAGAGTAGCTATGTAGGCCTGGAGTACAGACAGAGCACGCTAACACCGTTCACTTCATGGAGCAAGGGGGACAACAAACAGCTCATTTGAGGCTACTCACCACAGCTCGACGTGCTGCCTTATAAGCCATGCATCCGCCCGTATCGGGCTTTAGAAAACGGCTCTGATGTCATTATTTATCGACGGGCGATTTTCTTTATGTCGGCAAAGAAACTCGCCCGACGATAACGCCGGCGTTTATCGTTGCCGTCTGTAAGCCCCTTTAGTCTTATTTTGATAACACACATTTTAGTTGTTTAGTCTAGTTGACTAAATCTCAAAAACCTTAGAACGCAGCAGTTTTGCATCGAACTAATTTATTTAAAGCGACAAATCCATGTCATTGCACCGCATCTTCATTAGATGAAGAGTGCTGAGTTTGCACCCCGAAAAAAGCTGATCTACAAGCTCTCCATGCGCCGTAGGCTCGCAATGCCACAAATGTCTACATAAGTCCGCTTCAATACCCCAGAAACATAGGGAATAATCATCAGGAAACAATAATAATATGATTATTGGGTGGTATAGTGTAGATGTGTCCCTCGGTGCCATTTGCATGGCCTCCATAAAGGGACTATCATGATATTACAGTAGCTGCTCTGCTTCTGTTATGCCACTAGCGAGCCATAATGAAGAGGGACCTCTCATACTGAGACATTCGTTTCTCTGAGCTTAGCATTGTTGTATTATTGTTGTCATTTCAGTTCCGATCTGTCGTTCATCTTACAACAATGTGTCTCCTTGACTCGCTCAAATATCTAGTGTGCTGTTGTAACAATACTTTTATTCATAGCATATATTAATACAATCTTGGGGAATAAATGTCTTAGCAATCATTTTCTTCAACAATGTGCTTTGTAAAAGGTGTTCGATTAAATGTAATAGAGGCAACTTTTTTTAGCCAAAAATCAAAATAGATATATAGCTATATTTTTGCCCTTTTCCCCTCTACGTGGCTTCTACTTTGATGCTGCAGCGGTTTCCCTGCAGACGGACACTTGCTTCATCCTGCACACGGTCCAGAACTTTGTTGTTGTGAACAAATAATGAAAACAAAACATTTGTCGGGCTCACGAAAGCCAGTGCTGATGGGGGAGAGGTTGTGTGGGGTGAGGCAGTGTTTTAGCCAATCACAGCACAGCAGTCTCCAGCAGATTCATAATGAGCCAATAGAGTGGAGATGAGTTGGAGTTAAATTCTGTTTCTAAGTAGAAAAGTCCTTGTGCACACCTACAGCGACAGGTGCGTCGGAGCCAGCAAACCAATGCACGTAATCAGAAGAAGAGGGGGTCCCGCACACTGTCTTCACTTTGAAATAGCTTTATTTAGGCAAACAACGTTTCGGTCTGAACGACCTTCATCGGGTCCTGATGAAGGTCGTTCAGACCGAAACTTTTCGGTCTGAACGACCTTCATCAGGACCCGATGAAGGTCGTGCGGGACCCCCTCTTCTTCAAATTCTGTTTCTAAACAAATCTGCTTACAACAAACACAGTGTTTGTACATACTAAAGTTGACATTTCACTAATTTCACTACAGGTGCTTTTGATGAATCTATCATAGTTAAAATGGAGTATAAAGTTATGAAAGTTAATGAACATCAATTATCTAATCACTGGACAGAGTAACTTATACACTGTCTGGGGTGTTCACATAAAGATTAGACAATAAAAGTGAACTCTCCCTTTATCTTATCCCATGTTGGTTTCTATTCACAATATACGATTTAGGCATTTAGCAGACACTCTCAATCCAGAGGGACTTATACATTAAGCAAGAACAAAACGCATGGCAATACATCATGTGCATGCAAAGCAGTTGTCATGAATGTAAGCTGAGAATGTAACAGTAGAATATCTGAATAATTAAACTGCGCATATATACATGTCTACCACCCCAATTCCGTTGAAGTTGGGACGTTGTGTAAAATGTAAATAAAAACAGAATGCATTGATTTGCAAATCGTTTTCAACCTCTATTCAGTTGAATACACCACAAAGACAATATATTTAATGTTCAAACTGATAAACTTTATTGTTTTTTGAAATTATACAATCTTTTGTAAATTGATCCCTGCAACACGTACCAAAAGAGTTGGGACGGGGGCAACAAAAGACAGGGAAAGATGATGAATGCACAAATAACGCCTGTTTGAAACATTCCACAGGTAAACAGGTTAATCTTAAACAGTTTAATATTGTGATTGGGTATAACAGGACCATCCCAGTCGTTCACAATCAAAGATGGGGCGAGGTTCACCACTTTGTGAACAATTCTGTGAGAAAATCATCCAACGGTTTAAAAACAATGTTTCTCAACATTCAATTGCAAGGAATTTGGTGATTTCATCATCTACAGTCCATAATATAATCAAAACGTTCAAAGAATCTGAAGAACTTGCTATACTAAAGCGACAAGGCTGAAAACCAACACAGAATACTTGTGACCTTTGATCCCTCAGGTGGCTCTGCATTAAAAACTGACGTCATTGTGTAAAGGATATTACTGTGAGGACTCAGGAACACTCAGAAAACCATTGTCAGTTTACATAATTTGTCGCGACACCTGCGAGTGCAAGTTAAAACTCTACCATGCAAAGCAAAACCATACATCAGAAAGGTTGGTTTGAAAAACAACCAGAAATGCCTTCTCTGGGTCCACTATCATTAGAAATGTGGACTCATCAGACCACAGCACACTTTTCCACTTTGTGTCTAACCATTTCAAAATGATATTGTACCCAGAGAAGGCTTTTCTGGCTGTTTTTCTGGTTGTTTTTTCAAACCAACCTTTCTGATGTATGGCTTTGCTTTGCATGGTAGAGTTTTAACTTGCAATCGCAGGTGTAGCGACAAATTATGTAAACTGACAATGGTTTTCTGAGTGTTCCTGAGTCCTCACAGTAATATCCTTTACACAACGATGTCAGTTTTTAATGCAGAGCCACCTGAGGGATCAAAGGTCACAAGTGTTCGATGTTGGTTTTCGGCCTTGTCGCTTTAGTATAGCAAATTCTTCAGATTCTTTGAATGTTTTGATTATATTATGGATTGTAGATGATGAACTCACCAAATTCCTTGCAATTGAATGTTGAGAAACATTGTTTTTAAACCGTTGGATGATTTTCTCACAGAATTGTTCACAAAGTGGTGAACCTTGCCCCATCTTTGATTGTGAACGACTGGGATGGTCCCGTTATACCCAATCACGATATTAAACTGTTTAAGATTAACCTGTTTACCTGTGGAATGTTCCAAACAGGCGTTATTTGTGCATTCATGACCTTTACCAGTCTTTTGTTGCCCCCGTCCCAACTTTTTTGGTACGTGTTGCAGGGATCAATTTACAAAAGATTGTATAATTTCAAAACACAATAAAGTTTATCAGTTTGAACATTAAATATATTGTCTTTGTGGTGTATTCAACTGAATAGAGGTTGAAAACGATTTGCAAATCAATGCATTCTGTTTTTATTTACATTTTACACAACGTCCCAACTTCAACGGAATTGGGGTTGTACATGTCTACCACCCTAGGGCTATGTTTGACAGCTGCGGAAAGCTAGGGCACCACAACCAATACAGTATATGGCAAAATGTTCTAACTTTCATAAGTAGCATATGACATGTCAAACTAAATCCTTACAAAGACATTTCTTCACCAATGTGTTACTAATGGTGTCTAATAGCATGCACTAAAATGCTGAAACCTAGCCCAAGGAGTTGTTTTCTGAGAAAAAAATGATTAGAATGCATCAGCATCATGTTATTAGACACCATTAAAGGTGCATTGACAAAGTAATTTCTTGGTAATGATTTAGTTCCCTGGAAAAACAGGCCTTGGGCTAAATTTGGCCATAGCCATTTACCCAAAATGTACCCGTGATAGGTCATAAGCTGCTTAGCCTGGCCTAATTTGAAATGATTCTGGACTAAAGGGGCAGGGACCTCCGGCAGATCGGGTAGATCTGATTTGTTCTCACCAACATGTTGTAATCAAAGCCCCTCCCCCGCCCCTCCAGTGCTGTGCTACATCACATCATTTGGAGCCACGCCCACCCCAAAAGGTTGACGGTTTAGTCCAGGCCTTCCGTTTTTTTCACGCAACTCAGACGAAAACGAAAGTCTGGGTGTCAAGGCTATATGCTACTTAATGCATAATAAAATTTAGCCGCACATTTTGCCGTACAATATACCCCAACTTCAAAGGTAATATAGACAACTTTAGTGTGAGACTGCTGCGCTGTGATTGGCTAAAACACTGCCTTAACCCACATAACCGCCCCCCACCACACACACACAAATTAACCACACCTTTCCTGAGGGCGACAAATGTTTTGTTTTCATGATTTGTTGACAACAACAAATTCTGGACCGTCTGCAGGACAAAGCAAGTGTCTGTCTGCAGGGAAACAGCTGCAGCATCAAAGTAGACCAATGTAGAGGGGAAAAGGGCAAACAGCTAAAACGTTGCCTTTATTACGTTTAAGCAGCTGTCAAAAAAAAAACTATAAGGTGAGTTTGAATAGAAAATCAACCTGCACCCTATAGGTCAAGCGGGCATCTTTACAAAACACAGCGTCAGAGAAAATTCTCAGTATTTCTCAGATTTTGACATCATAAATGATAATATCCCCTGACAGCTGAGGCTTTTGACTATCGGCCCCCTTACTGCGTCACTCACATCCATCTCCGGAACCCGTTTTCCCTGTCACCACCGTCACTGTCTCCAGATGGAACAGGCTAATGGTAGTACTCTGACGGAGACAGAGGGGCGGCCACCCCTGCACCCCTTATTTTAGCATGTACAAATTGCTCCAAAGACGTCACATGTATACGCACACAGCCAAAGTGACTGCATGCCGCCCATGTGGTAAAGAGCTTCCTTCAATCCATCAAGCGTGATGATGATGTGACACCTCCTGTATAGTCATGTAGAGACTGTATACTGAGAATGTGCTTGATGCAACACTATAGCCTCTCTAATCATGTTCTGTTGAGGCTAACAGCGGGGGAGCTGCAGTGTGTGTTGTTTTACCCTTAGGGCTCACAGCAGTGCTTTTGTTACTCTTAAGCGATCGCTGCGCTGTAATCGAAAGTCACGTCGCCTTTCCCCGCATTTTTGGAGCAACACACACACACAAGGCTAGACACTGTGCATGTTGTCATTGTTAATTTACATCAAATTATCTTCTTCACAAGCCAATAGACGTATTGTAATTGTAGTGTCCTATTCCAAATGTAGAACAACACAGGGGGTACAGTCAGGGCCAGCAAAGTTTGCCCGAGCCTGCAACTTAAAGGTCCAGTGAATTGAAAAATATGTGTGTTTAATTACTTCCTGTACATTAAAATTCTTCTGTAAATGAACGTGTGATGACAAATCCACTATCACATCAATAAAAGCCAATAGCAATTAAGCTGACCTGTTTTCTATACCATTTCTTAATCGTCCTCCACAAACAAAGGTGGTTGTGATTATTGTATTACTCAGTTTAATCTCATTCATCAAGTTAGAATATACAGTATATCTGAACGCATTATATGGTATGGAAATAAGCCACATAGCAGTAAAGTGGCAGAGCTGAAGGAGTAACTGTAAACAAACAGCCTGTGTGTGGTGTGTAGTAGAGCTCAGCATAAGCCGTCCCTCACGCTATGCCATCCCATTGCCTGAAGGGATGCGAGCTACTGATTGGTTCGAAAACCCTCTGTGTCAGATAATCAGGTGGGATCCATAAAAAAAATCTGGTTCATTCCACCTTTAACCCTGGATTTTTGAGGGGTGCTAGCCCCTCCTACACCTGGCTTTGTGGGCCTGTAAACACAAAAACTGAAGACAAAAGTGCATGAACACAAACACTGGTGCATTGATAACACTTGGCTGTAGAGGGGAGTCAAGTACTGTACAGTCAATATTTATGTGTTCAAATGAGTGTATGTATCTGCGGTATTTAACATTTAAACTGCACGCTATAACAAGATGTGTGCAATTATGAAGACAGAAGCTGTCTATAAACGTGATTATACTCTCAGAACACATGGAGGCCCTTCGGTTGCAACGCAACGACATGCCACGTCTCAAATGGTACGGCCATTTGCTTCCTTTCAGTGTAGTCAATTATTTCATCCTGTGTTATTGCTACACACGCACACACACACACACACACACACACACACACACACACACACACACACACACACACACACACACACACACACACACACACACACACACACACACACACACGCTCCAACTAACGAGGAGAGAGCAGAGCTCATGTCTGGTCTGGAGTCCACACATCAATATTTCATATTTACCACAGTATTTATCCACTCCGTTTATCATTTATGGGTGCCATTTCTGTTGTGTGAATGCCTTGTACAAAGATGTTAGTGTGTGCGTGCATGTGTGCGCGTGTGCGTGTGTGTGCGAGTATATCTTTTGTAACGTGTGTCATTTGTTTAGAGCCACAGTGGGGCCATAAGCCCTCTGGCATCTCGGTATAACACTGTGGTGCGTGTGTGTGTGTGTGTGTGTGTGTGTGTGTGTGTGTGTGTGTGTGTGGTTGTCTGCAGCCAACCAAGCCGATGCACAAGGCTTGTCTCTCAACAAACAGCAGGCCTCTCTCTCCCCTCCTTTTCTCACAAACCGCTCGCACATTAATTATTCATATAAGGGCTCTGAATGGGACATTGTTTATCAAGGCTCTATGGGACCAGGAGGGGAATGGGTGCGACGCACAGGGGCTGCAACATGTGAGCGGGTGTGTGCGTGGGTGTTTCTGTATGTGTTTGTGCGTGTACACGCTTAAGAGGATGGAAATGGAAATAAGCAACAGACAGACAGACAACCAAGCCTCGTGTGCTCTACACATACACACACACACTCCAGCCCTAGCTGGCTTTCTAATTGGTGATTACAATTAACAAACATAGCGGTTGCCGGTTGTTATTGTCGTGGTAATGAGGGTCGAAGAGGAAGAACAGCGTTCCCACGGGACGGAAAAAAGGTGTCGGTGTGTGTTGTTGTGTCCTTGTGTGTGTCTGTGTGTGTGTATGAGTGAAAGGGCTGCTATAGATGAACACTTCCTTGTGCACCGCTTTGTGCTAGTGCCGGTACCACTTGACCTCTCTGACCCGTCGGGGGGGGGATAGGTGTGGAGACAACAGGAACAGAAAAACCCATACAAACAGACCACAAGGACATGTTTTCAATCCCTGGCATTGGCACGCACGCACACACGCACACATACACGCACACACACACACACACACACACACACACACACACACACACACACACACACACACACACACACACACACACACACACACACACACACACACACACACACACACACAATTCTGCCAGGTCCACTTGACATGCCAACAAACAAATCGGAAAGGCAAAATGAACACATCGGCTCTTAACAGATAGAGTTTGTGTGTGTGCATGTGTGTGCATGTGTGTGCGTGTGTGTGCGTGTGTGTGTGTGCGTGTGTGTGCATGTGTGTGCGTGTGTGTGCGTGCATGCATGCGTGCGTGCGTGTGTGTGTGTGTGTGTGTGATTGATGCGCAGACACATTCAGAGACCCAAACTTCCTAGTCATTTTCATCACACAATGGGGTCCAAGGCCAGTGGCATGGTGTATTATTATTGTTATTATTTTTTTTAACAGACAATTATCCACTGCTGGCAACAGACGAGTCAGAAATCTATTTAACTAGTTGCTATAATACATTTATTCAACTTTTGACGTTTCACCTCTCGATGACAATTATCCACTGCTGGCAACAGACGAGTCAGAAATCTATTTAACTAGTTGCTATAATACATTTATTCAACTTTTGACGTTTCACCTCTCGATGACGTTATCAAGATCTGATTCACCATGTTAATGCTTTTTTTCCCCCCACAAACCTCCATTTAAAACCTATTCAGCCTATTAGAGGTGCTGGTGGTGGTCTATGAATAGCGGTGGTCGCTGTGATCACCGGAAATCTAAACTCTTAATGAGCCTTTAGGAAACACAGAATGAAAAATCAAAATACGTATATATGCTATATTTTTTGCCCAGGCAAACAGGCACTTGCTTTTCGGTCCAGAACTTTGTTGTTGTCAACAAATCATGAAAACAATACATTTGTCAGTCTCAGGAAAGTGGAATATTATAGCATCATAACGTAGGCAGATGGCAGGTTTGATCTAGTAGTTATTTTGGAAACCCCATGGCCTTCCTTCTAGCAATAATACTGTATGTGTACCAACAAGGTAAGAATTCACATTCAGCCCATTCAAACCATTTCCATCTGCATGTTTGGGGTGATTTAGATTGATAGATTGCAGGTCTTGGAGGACCTATACAGTACATAACACTTAGCCTATAACGTGTGGGCTAAACGTTAAACCTGGCGTGGCCTCATATAAATATGGACACTCTCCTGATTATAAACGTATGGATGGATGTTATCCAACAGCTGACAGCCTGCAGTTTAAATATGGCACGCTAACACGTCCCCGAGCGTGTTGGCTTTAATGATCGTCATTATTATTCTCTTTTGTGTGAGCGTGGCTGTGAGCGTGTCACTTGTCGCCTGTACGGCGGGCCTGCTGCTCTCTGACACTCTTTATATTAAGTGATATGCTTGCTGAGGCGCAGACAGTCATAGAAACTGTATTTATAATAGCCGCACCCCTCCCTCCCTCCCTCTCCTCTCCATCCATTCCAGAGTTCTTTCTTCCTCTTTCTTCTAAAGCCTGTGTTTTATCTCCACCCGTCTCCTCCTCCACCCCTCTCTCTCCAGTCTCCGTCCATACATGCACATGCTCTCATGCCACCTTCTCACCGCCCAGACTTCTCAAGAAAAGAAAAGAAAATGAACGTTCCCTTTGTACTTACATACTTACCCCATACCTAGCCTTGGTACCCTGCAGGCTTGGCCTCAAAAAGAAACACCCGGGGGGGAAACGACAGACACATGTCCTGCTATAGGAGTGGGAGTGAACTAGACTTGCGTAGCCAGACAACTATTCCACACATTCTACAAATGCTATATAGTCTCGGAGTCTGGAACTACAGCTCCCATGAGCTCAGTAACAGACAGATATTTGACCAATCACGTTCCAGTGCTCACGGAACTCTATTGCCGTTGGTACCGTCGAGTATTGGGATGAGCGGGAGTTTCATGCTGTTTGCAAATAAAGAAAGAAAAAACATGAAGAACAGTATTAACAACAATTCGTGATCAGTGTTGGGTAGTAACTAATTAAATATTACTGTAATATTACCTTTTCCAGCAAAAGTTATTACTCTGCCAAAATGTGTAATTACTTTTGAGATTGTTGTTGCATGTGAAAATAGACAGATTTACAAGCTATCAACAGATCACAACAGAGATTCACTGTAGTTTGTAGATCCTATAATCCAACGCAGCATTCTGCACACATGACATACACTACAAGTTATCGCAGTTGTCACAAGTTGTCACTAAACAGACTGTGTTCTACATCTCTATTCTTTTGTTGGCGAGGGGGACTTTGGAAAGTAATATTGTGATATTTAATATATTATTCTTTGATTTAAGTAATAAGTAATGTAATATCACTTTTTTATGGAACTAAGTAAAGTAAAGATATTACTCTCCTAAGCAATATTGACCAACACAGTTCATAATGCACAACCGACACATGTTTTGCTTCCAGTTTGCTTTATATGACTAGTTTTGGCGGCCAGGACCACGTGAGGGAATGCGTCACATCCTTGATCTGGGTCCTTGATCAAAACTCATGGCATATTACCTCGCTCCGCTCACACAGTAGGCCATTGCCTACTTGTGCGTAGCATGCAAGTTTGCGAGTGCTGATCTAGTTCATTTGAGTTACAGTGGGCAAGTAAGGAGAATTGCACACCAAAAGCTTTTTTTATCTTTATTTGCACTTAATTTGTTAGAAAAAAGTGGTCCAGGTGTGATTTTGTGAAAACATTCCTTAATGCCCGTTTCCCCTCTCCCAAAATAGGCTTATAATGGGGCTAAAGGGTCAAATGCAAGTTCACATATATACATCACTCCAAAATGCAAATCTGCTATATATTGATGTATATAGGTGAACTTGCATTTGACCCATTAGCCCCATTATAAGCCTATTTTGGGAGAGGGTAAACATGCATTAAGGAGTGTTTTCACAAAATAACACCTGGACCACTTTTAAAAAAAAAAAACAAATTAAGTGCGAATAAAGATAAAAAATAAATAAAAAAAAAATAAAAACTTTTGGTGTGCAATCCTCCATTAAGGCATATTTGTCTTATGAGCCAGGGCTCCTTTAAAAAAAAAACACAACTTTTGGGGTTGTAAAACACACTGGGGGGAAGGCTCAAAAGTTACACAAAGAAATCTTCAAAAAAAAGTCAAGTTTACGGCAGAGCCCCTTTAATAATAAATCTAGTGAGAGAGGGGTCACTTTCCCATACATACTGTAGTAACCCCCTGCTGGTCATTACAGACAACGCAGCTTGATCTCACCCCCACATCCCACCCATCATCCATACTCCACATCACCCCCACCACCCCACCCCAATTACAAAGCGCTGTCAGCTGGCCTGTCAGCAGCGCCGCGGCACGGCGGAGGAGTTCAAGGCGGAAAAGACAGACGCTGGGAGCTCCTTGATCATTCTCTGCACACATCCACGCAGAGAGAGAGAGAGACGCCAAACCCGGCGGATAAGCACAGCACACACTTTGCAGATAGCGGGTCCTTGTATCATTTAAATGTTAATTGGCTTTCTATGGGCTCAAACCTACATTTATTATTGTGCAAATGGGCCAATCCCAACCCCCCCACACACCCGCCACCCCCCCCACCCCCTATCTGTGCAGTCCTAAGAGCCAGCATGTTTAGTTGTCTGAACATAATTAGAATTATTGTACTGTAAAACGGGGAGGGGGGAGAGGAGAGGAGAGCAGAGGAGAGTTGAGAGAGAAGGGAGATGAGAGAGGAGAGGAGAAGGAGAAGAAGGAATAAACCGCGGGGAGGGAGAGAGAGAGAGATTGGCTTCTGTTTCTGAGTAGAGAGAGTGGTGGGTACAAGTTCTTTGGTGGAAGTTTCCCTTTGAGAAAGAAAGAAATAACAGTCTCGCTTTCGTCTTCATCTCGTTTTTTTCTCCCTCCCTGCTGAGTGTTTATATATTTAACTCTGAGGGGAGATGTTGGTAGACCTTAAGCTACCATGGAGGGAGTTGGTTGTTGCTTTGCCCTAGGTGGGGGTGGAGATGGAGGGAGCCGAGGGCGGTGCACGGCGGGGTGCAGGAAAGAAAGGGAAGAGATGTTGAGAGACAATAGAAAATAACGTAGAGTCCAAGTACAGAGTATATACACTACGGTGCAAGGGATGCACAATCAATGTCACACAAATCAATTTCAATATCAGGGGGAGGCAGTCAAGGCAGTGAATCCCAGACAGCTCTGATGTATTCTTATTGTGTGTGTGTGTGTGTGTGTGTGTGTGTCTGTGTGTGTGTGTGTGTGTGTGTGTGTGTGTGTGTGTGTGTGTGTGTGTGTGTGTGTGTGTGTGTGTGTGTGTGTGTGTGTGTGTGTGTGTGTGTGTGTGTGTGTGTGTGTGTGTGTCCATCCAGTTTAAGCCACTGTCTGCTCCAAAGCATTCTTGAACCGTTATGATATTGAGCTGCATCTACTTGTCATTCAAAATCCCTCGTCCGGGTTGTTGTTATTGCAATGACCGCTATACTGCTGTCAGAACTTTGAACAGCCACTTTGATCAGTAGGCTATGCAGACCACACTCTGTTGCCATTATTGAAAAATTAAATCTTTTATTTTGTGTATCTCTGGATTTTCGCAGCCCTCTATACACAACAAAGTCAATCAATGCCAAAGTTAACAGAAGCGAGACATGATATTTTTGCACAATACCATCTGGTGTCCTACAGGGGAAAACACTGCATCCAAGCTCTGTCTGTTATTGAAGTTATTCATGATTAATTACTTACTATGATTGGCATTATGTGGTGTCCAAATATCCGCCAAACATCTATACGTTGCGTCAGACAAACATCTGGATTTCACTTTTATGTCAATGTAGTTTCATAAGGGACACATTTTAACCACCAACAAGGTCTGCAAAGATGCAATTCTTGTCAGCAAAGACACTATGGCGGGGAAATGCCCATATGGACAAAAGTTTATATGAAACTCTTGAAAGAGGCACCCTTCATACAATCCTCACATGAGAGAATAAAGTTAATATAATATCCATAGTATTTATTTGTAAAATGAAACATATATAAAACTTATATGATTTTGAAATTTATAAGAATTATATATAACAAACAAAACAGATATAAGATCCATAGCATTGTAACGTGGCTTATATGAAAAGTTAATACATTCAATAGTTTGCATAGAAGGTTTTTTCCATATGTGTGAAATGTTGTGGAGTATGCTTTGGAGTGTCCTCACTACATGAGGGAGGATTCTGGTATACACACAGCCCAGGATATCTAGCTAGATAGCGTAGCTATAACCACAACAGAGCTTTTCGATCGGTTAACACAGAAATTGTGGTATCATGAATGTGAATACTGTAATGAGACATCTCTGGTTGGTAAATGGTCTGTTTGGTTCATGCCACAAATCAGTGCATGTGATTTTTACATGTGATGCATTCTTAAATGTCCACATATGGAACATTTTATATATATGTCATACATGCGAAGTTGAAAATGATATATGTTTCACTGCAACAAATGTGAGGATCTTATATTAACTGTATTATCTTACAGGTATGATGATTGTATGAAAGGTGCATACTGTATATGATATACAAATCTTCCATAGTGGTTGGGGTATAAAACTGCTATACCACTAAACAAGCCACATCGGTATGTATCATTCTCTCCATCACACTGATGTACACAGAGAAAAGATCCATAATACACAGACATATTCACCAGAGATGAAGCACAGTGGATCATTACAATTGTGACCTTTATGATATTGACATCATTTTCTTTGAGTATACATTTCTCCCCCATGTCCATATGGAGACGTATGTATATGTATATATATGTGGTGCTGTGGGTTGTAGGGGAATAGTATCAGATTGTGCTGGAGAGGCTCCTAGTCCGCAGAGGTGTCAATCATAATCTGGCTCCCTGGCGACAGACAGCTGACCTCTGTTGGAATCGCTGCGTTCGCTCCGTGTTTTCATGCCAGCCCAGGTCCCTCCCCTCCTCCTTGGCTATTTGTCCTCCTGCCTCTTGGCCACGGATGGAAAGTAAACACAACTTGTACATTTACTTAAGTATTGCATACTTGAGTACAATTTTGAGTAATTTGACTACTTTACTCGAGGATAATGAATTGTTGGAACTTTCACTTATAACTACATTTACGCAGAGGCAAATATTATACTGTGTACCTTCACCACATTTATTTGAAACTAGTCACAGTTTGTTTTTTTCCCCCAGATTTTTAAATGTTACACACCATGATATATTAGGTATAACTTAGGTATAACTTTTTCCCATCAAAATACATTTTAAATTTGATATATAAATATGAAGTATGGCTGGCCTATCTGTCACATACCGGTAACTAGAGGCCAACCGATATGGAATTTTGGAAACAATATGATAACCAATACAGTGGAGGTATACACCACTGACACCCCGATTTGAATTTCAGCACGCAAAGCCTGTTCTTACTATTTTTTCTAGGGTTTAGGTGTTTAGCAGATGAGTGACCTACATTAACTTATCTTTAGGTGCCATTTTGCCAGACTGTAGCGCCCCCACTTGGTCTAGAGTCCAATTTATATGCATTAATTAATTGATTGATCTCAACCCCACCCCCCCCCAAAAACAAACAGGAGTCATATACTTTTTTCAGTCCATATATAAAAACTGTGCCTTTAAATCCAAAAGTGAATTAATCATTGGAGTAAATAAGTTACAGCTCATCGTCCTTGGCAACAGGTAAACAACCTTGTTCACCTTGTTTACGACTTGTTTTATCGTCCTTGGGGTATAAGGAGTTAAGCATCTGCTGCGGAAAGTTGGGAGCAAGTCTGATTGCAATAGGAACTGCATTCCATAGTTCTAGAACCAGAAGGGAGAAGGGTTTGGGGCGTGTGGAGCGCTGTCCCAGCATTTTTTTTAGCGAGGTTACTTCCAGCTTGCCTGTGTAGACTGATCTGAGTGCCCAGGAGGTTATTGTAGGGACTAGCAAGATATGGCGGTGTGCCATACCTTAGGTTGCTTTGAACTCGGCAGTGATTGATGGAGGGAGTGGAGTACGGGAGTGTGAGATCTTTGGCTGGTTAAAGACCAAGTTCCGTTGGCCCATTTTCCAAATAACCCAAATCATTGAAAGCTCCTTTAAACACTGTAAAACCATGATCATCAGTACACCAAATGCCACTTTGCTTTGGAATTGTGAGCAGATGCCAAATTAAGCTGGAAAGGAAAATCAGCATTATAAACCATAAACTTGTCGACATACTGAAGCACAAAGTAGTACTGGTTGATGGCCGTGTTGACTCTGGGCTTAATACAACACAGTGGACCAACAACAGCGGATGCCATGGCATCCCAATCATCAACACAGCCATCTGAGCAGGATATTTTAGAGCATGTTGTGCGTCAGTATGCTGACAAAATGGGAAATGGTGCATTCATATGGTGCCTTTATCCAAGGTGCTTGGTTATGGCAAGCACTACAATCACACACTGATGGCGGTGGAAACCCAGCGAAGGAACAACCTCGGGAGCAATTCGGGGTTCGGTGTCTTGTCCAAGGACACTTCAATACTGTATGTAGACGAGGAAGAGCCTGGATTGTTACTGCACTACAGCAGAGGTTCTCTACCCGTATAATAATAAAGGACGTGAAATAAAAAAATATATATATCTGCATTATTTTTATATTAAGTTATTGTAATGGATGTAAAGGACCTCTACATTGTTTGTATATATAATGATTCACTGTATTCTTGGTTGTTAATGTGAAAATATGTATTAACTGCTATATAGACCTATCACTTATTCTAATGAGCTCACCACCTGCTGTCTCATCCCTACTAATGAGGGTGATTGTGATTGGACGTTGGATCTATGTGTATATGTATAGAGCAGTGTGCAGGCCTCTCTGTGCACTTTGGTACATTTGTTACGGATCCCCCATTTAATTAGGCATTTCTATCTGTGGAACCTTCAATTTATGTTGTAAATTCATTGTTAATCTAACTATTGAGAGTGTACAAACGGAACCAGATGGAACCGCTAGGGTCCATTTGGTTCCGTTTGTGTTCAGTCTCCGTGGGTTGGCGATTTTCTACATGTCCAAGTGTCCTTGGGCAAGACATTAACCCCAAATTGCTCCCGATGTGCTGGTTGGTACCTTTGCACGGATTCTTCCGCAATCGGTGTATAAACGTGTGTGAATGAGGTGAATGTAAAGCGTCTTGGATGAAGGCGCTATATAAAATGCACCATTTACCGTAAAGGTCCATTTGGCTCCAAGCTATCACAGAACTCCTCCAAGGACCCCTGGGTGTCCCCAGAACCCACTTTTGGAACCACTGGATAATACACACGCCTCATCTCTTCTTTCTCCATCCCTCGCTCTTACCTCATTCCAATGCAATCACTAAAGACTACTTGAGGTGTCGTTTGGGTTGACCGATCGTGTTTGAGTTGCCGTCGCTTCTGTTCGCATTTCTCTTCCCTAAAGTGCCCAGGCGGGGCGGTATAGGCTACCGTCCAGCCCATTGAACGCCATCTGTCAGGCCTGTGCTGACAGGGGGGCTTGAGCGTGACTCTGGTATACTGGCATGCGTGTGCCCGCTGGGCATAGGCCAGCGCGCCCGGCTGTAGTACCTCCTACCCAAGCACACCCGCCTCACTGCCAAACACACACACAGACAGCCTCCCTCATCTCCTGTAAACACACTCTGATTGTTCGTTTTCAGGCGCCTGGCTGGCACGGCTTGCGTTTTAGATGGATTGGGTTGTAATGCAGTGATATATATATTTTTTTACATATAAATGGGAGATTTATATATCTCCTGTAGATATTATGCATATTTTACCCATAGTGTTTCTATAGTTCAATATTGTGTACCCTACAGATGTCACCCTTTGCGTGAGCTAATCCCTCATTTCTTTTCAGGTGTCCCACAAAATGAAAGCCTTTCTCACATTGCGACTGGCTGGCATCAGTGTTCAAATTACATAGACCCCTAATAGTTTGTTTTCAGTCATTTTGAAAGGTAATAGATGCAACTTTAGTGTGTCTAAAGTCTAAACACTGTGTTTGTAAACAGCTTTGTTTAAAAAGGATGTAACTCCACCTCACCTCCCCTCTATTGGCTCATTATGAATCTGCTGGAGAATGCTGTGCTGTGCTGCCTCACCCCATACACCCCCCCCCCCCCCACCCACCTGCCACACACACACACACACACACACACACACACACACACACACACACACACACACACACACATTGTGTGTGTTTTGTTGATAACAACTAAGTTCTGGACTGTCTGAAGGACAAAGCAAGCGTCTGTCTGCAGAGAAACAACTGCAGCATCAAAGTAGAAGAAATGTAGAGGGGGAAAAGGCAAACAAGGCTAACAAGTGGACTCTATTACCTTTAATGCCAGCTGAAAAATAAGTTGCCTGTACCAGAAGAAGCCACAGCTTTCACTCTGACAGAACCCATCCGGCCGGCCCATGAAAAACAGCGAAAACAAAGTTTAGTTTTACATAAACAGATGTCTAAGGCCTCTGTAGAAACCTTTATAGTCCAAACGTAATGCTTGTCACCGTGAGAAAGGTGGAGCGAAACCCAGTGCTGCCAAGCTGCAGAAACACCATGGATAGCTATAGGAGAGGGCATACAGTATGACATACAGTATGTCATATGGGTGGAATTTGCCACGCCAAGTATTTACTCACTTCCTACATACAGTACAGCACAGACCTGGCATGCAAGCATGCACATTTAGTACTTCTTTTTATGCGACTCAGAATGAGGTAAAATACAATGTTTGGAAGGTGATTACGTCTAATGAATACAACATCATCCATTAAACTCACTTCCCCTCTTGTTAATTATTCTATTCTTCCTGTTTCACAAATGTCAACTGCCTCTTCTCATTTAACTGTGGAGATAAGAATGTTTTGTCAGACAGCATGTACAGTGTCACATGACATGGTGACATGTCCGTTTCTTCTCCCTCCAACCCAAACGGGATATCAAACTAAAAAAGGTGTTGACATTGTAACTTCCTTCGCTTTCTGTAGGTCAATATTGTTAAGGACATGTGGCCTGTGCACCTTACATGGTGCACAGGCACCATGTGTAAGGCTTTTACGTGGGAGATTCCCTCAGGTGTCAAAATAAGAGCCTTTCCCACAATGTGACTGGCTGGCATCAGTGTTCAAATGCCATAGACCCCTCTCTCACTGTCTCTTTTCTGGGTTGATGTCCGGCTTTGACCTTATCCTTGAACCCTAATAAAGTAAGTGAACAACCCCCCACAAACAACCCAAAAAAAATAAAAATAATAATAATATATATATCGAATATATATATCGAACCCCGACCTCCCAGTCTCAGGGCGGACACTCTAACCACAAGGCCACTGAGCTGGTCTATATACAGTATATATATATATATATATATATATATATATATATATATATATATATATATATATATATATACACACACACACACACACACACACACACACACACACACACACACACACACAACACACACACACACACACACACACACACACACACACACACACACACACACACACACACACACACACACACACACAGTATATCCCTAGGCTACAGTACCACAAATGGCCAAACCACCTATGACCAAAATGAACACTTTAGTGTGATGGCTTATTAACAAAAATGACAGCCAATGTTAGGCATATGGGTGATTATGACATATGGCATTTTTAATAGCAACTTAATAGGTTGCTAACCCCATTCTGTCCCACTTGCCCAAACAAACCCACAAATTAACAGTTTCGATTTGGTCACCCTATCGCATGCACACACACAATCCTCACCTTCACGCAATTTTGTGAGGAAAAAAAAAAGTAGAAAAACTGAAATTGATACGATAAATTGGGGTCTCAGAGATAAGAAAGCCATTAAATGAGTTGTCTGTGGACCGATTTTTGTTTATTTGCTTTTTTAACTTTGCCTTAGCTGAAATTAAAGTTAATATAGGCAACTTTAGTGTGTACAAACTCTGTGTAAACATTTGAATCTAACTCCACCTCTGAACCCCCCACCTCTGAACACACAGACAAACTAGCACTGCCTTGTCCTGAGCCCGACAAATATTTTGACAACATGATTTAATTTGACAACAATAAAGTTCTGGGCTATCTGCAGGGCAAATCGAGTGCCTGTCTGTAGGGAAACAGCTGCAGCATCGAAGTAGAAGCGGCGTAGTGGGGAAAAGGGCAAAAAATGAAGCTACTGTATATACAGTACATGTTTAGGGGCGCCTGTGGCTCAGGTGGTTCAAACCCCGGCTCCTCCTGTCTACATGTTGAAGTGTCCTTGGGCAAGACACTGAACCCCACCTTGCCTCCAGTGATTGCCACCGCTGGTGTGTGAATGTGGGAGGTGAGAATGCTGGCGTTGACTGTTCGCCGCTCTACTTCACAAAGTATGAATGAATGGACCATTGTAAAGCGCTTTGAGTATACACATAGTGCATTGAAAAGCGCTATAAAAATGCAATTCATTATCATCATTATGTTTTCTCTAACAGGGAAACCTTCAAAATATAGTTTATTATACTCAAATGGGGGTCCGTGGGCTGATCAGTTTCAATTTGGGGGTCCTTGACATGATAAAGTTTGGGAACCACTAATGAATATTAAGTACATGGTGGATCAGGGACACATGGAGCTTTCTCCAAAGCTGCAGGCCTTATGTCAGTACAAGCCTTCAGCCTTCATTCTTCATCAGTACAATGGCTCACAAAATGACAATGTATATCGACAGTGCAAACAGAAGCCGCTGAACCACAGCCGTGCATTATGGTGAGCCATATGTGGAGAATCACGGAGGCGATTATCATTCTTCCTGGCCACTCTTCTAACCAATTAGAGTTTGACTACCTTTTTCTTCCTCGCATTAGTCCGTACATAATATGATTAAGTCTGATTAAGCCTTTCATTATGTCACTGATGCTCGTTAGCAAAATAGATTCGCCTGCAGTTAAAAAAAGAAAAAAGGAAATTAGATCTCACTTCTGCATACCGACACACACATTTAGGCCTACTACACACACATACAGTAATGGCAGAAAAAAATAACTTTTTGGAGTATTTCCACTCTAACATGCCTTGATTTGCTGTTCATATACATAGAATAGCTTAATCAAATCTACACTCTAATGGATTGTTATATTTAAAGCTATAGGAAAGTTTTTCATCGAAACAACTTTTAAATTTATTTTCACACATAACTCACATAACCCACTCTCTGAATTTCAACACGCAAAGCCTGTTATAAGTATGTTTTTTATGGTTGGGAAAAATGTGGTCATTCATTATACTTGCAGGGATGTGAAGGGGGCAGTGCAATGGCCTAAAAGACCATGGGCTCAATTTTCGTAACACGCCTTGTCCACAACGCGACCCGCAGTCCGCAACAATTTACCCTTATTGCTATTTTCGTCACCTTTCCTGCAAACTAACTTGTCCGACGGGAAACATGGACCGAAATATGAAATATGACTTTTAGATGAAAATCGCTGGCACTGGCTACCTCAAATATATGATATTATGATAAATATGAAAAAGTGCTGACACTGAGAGTGTTAAGTTGCTAATTTCATCAAATAGATTTGGGAAATGGATAACAGGATTTTAAAGCACCCACTAAGCTATACGAAAAGGCAGCGTGCACGTGGGTCTGTGGGCCTTGGAGATGTCCAAGTGGAACAGCTGCTGCATCAGTGAAGTACTTCATCTCCTTATTTATTGATTGTCCTATAAACAGCTGTAGATTGCCTGCTGTCGGTCACTTCCTTGTGTTTAGGTAAGCTATATAATGTAATTAAAGACATTAGTTACACGTTTCACCATGTTTCACCGAATTCCGATAGATACGCTCCACTTGATCCCGCTTCGTAGAGAAGACGTACCCGCAAATTCTATACAGCAAATGAGAGATTGATATTAAAAGGAACCCTGTCTAATGAGCCAAATATGGGTAAATTCATTATACTTGCCCTCTATAACTAGAATTGAACATTTAAAACACGTAGAATAAGCGCTTCAGTTTAAAAATAGTTAATGTTTTTATCCCAAGGGGGCCGCCATTTTACTCACAGGCACATATGGATGACGTCACAGAAGAGCTGTAGTATAGAACATAGTATGGAACGTTCCATGATTATCCAGGATTAAAACGTCAAACATCAAAGTATATACAATGTTCTGTTTGTAATGACAATGGTGACCCCCGCTGGTGATATAAAGAACTGTAAAATGGACCATAGGAAGAGAAAATGTAGAGTTTGATACATTCCATTCACTTCTACTGCGGAGCAATGTTCTGTGACGTCATCACTGTGACAGGTCATTTGACAGGCACAGTAAAATGGCGCCCCCCATGGGATAAAACATTACCTATTTTTAAACTGAAGAGCTTATTCTATGTGTTTTAAATGTTCAATTATAGTTATAGAGGGCAAGTATAATGTATCATCCATATTTGTCTCAATAGGCAGGGTTCCTTTTAACCAGTCACACAGTACTTTGAAATGTAAAAAATAGACCAGAATTGACCTTTGTCAAAAAGACGACTGTTTTTGACAAGATTTTCCGATTTCCTTTCCGTAGACTTGGGATAAATGCATGCCCCATACAGCAAAAAAATAAATAAACATTGAGGTTTGGTAATCATATAGCATGTTGAATGGTAAGAAATGATTGAGAATTATGAGAATTATAGAGAGAGAGCAAACAAGACTCAGTGATGCTGCGGGCTTAGAAGTAGGCATAGCAGTACAAGGGGAATAGATATGGGATGAATTAAAGGCAATAGCAAGACCAACACGGATTGGATGATAGCTAAAAACGCCCAAACCACGCATATGCATAATAATGGGTCTATTACCATCCTATTTAAGGGAAATAGGATGGTAACAAAAATAGCAACTTTAGCATAGGATGCTGGATGCTGGATGCTCTAATAGAGCATCCAGCATTGAGCAGCAGCAGCATAGCTTTTTGATAATTATTTTTGATAAATATCCGGTGATGCCGCTTGGAACACTGGCGTTTTCTGGAGCAAGGATGGACCTGTTTGAGCGCACTAGCATCTTCGGTCCATTAGCATCTTAGGACCCAAGATGGCTTCCCAAACACGATGTGGTTCCTGTGGTGTTACACTCAGAGGCGCAACAGTCAACAGTTGTCCCTGGGTCCTAAGCACAGCAACATTTGTGGTGATAAACTCAGATGTGACGTCGTCCTGGGCTGGCCGGCCAGCCTAGCGGTCCAGGCAACTACTGGTACATCTAAGCTGAAACGCCTGACTGTGTCACAGGTTCAAGTTCCGTTCGATCCCCTTGAACTTTCCTGTGTGATCTACAAGCTCAATACTGTTGTAATTAGCTACAGAGAGCATGCTTTAGATTTTCTTTGACTCCTTCTAGTTTGCAAAGGTTTTGTTGTTGTGGTGACAGGAATATGCAGCAGAAGGAAGGGGAAAGGAAGGAGAAATTGCATTCTGAAAGATCAGGATGCAATTATTATATCAAGTGAGGGTGAAGAAAACTTTATGCAAGTTTCAAAAGTTGGAGGAAACAACAACAGATCTGTTCAAGCACGACTCATTATAAAGACTGTTAACTGTGAGTGGACAACCCTATAAAGCATTTCCACTTGTTTACAATAGGGTCCACTATGTTCATTACAACAAGACATTCATAGATGTGCAAATATTCAACAAAACAGGAGATATAGCCAAAAGCATGGTGGTAATCATCATGGAGCTAAAACTCTGCTAATAGGCCATAAAAAGATGGAATCAATCTCCCAAATCAGCAGTGGGTGTCAAAGAACAGTACGTGCCAGTTTTGAAATACAAAGGCTATCAAAATGCCACATTCAAAAGGTTGTTTCACAGCGCTGTTATATAATTATAGTCGCACCACCCCCATTTTTGTCACTGCCGACTTCCTGCCAGAGCACTGCGGATACCTTTTATATTTGCAACATGACGTCGGGGAAAAATAAATATAGGTCAAAAATGAAATATCTCCTGGCGTCTCGCTTCCAGTCCTGGATGGTAACGCTGTGTGATCTGTCTGTGTGTCCCCAAGCTACATGTGGGTGAGGTCACGGATCAGGGGGGCTAGTCGGCAGGGGCGAAATCATTTTGCGCCCGCGACCGCGGGCGCGCCCACTGGGAAACGGGCGCCCGTTTTCACAAAAGGGCGCCCGTTTTCAAAAGGGCGCCCGTTTTCACAAAAGGGCGCCCATTTTCACAAAAGGGCGCCCGTTTTCACAAAAGGGCGCCCGTTTTCACAAACGGGCGCCCGTTTTCACAAAAGGGCGCCCGTTTTCACAAAAGGGCGCCCGTTTTCACAAAAGGGCGCCCGCCCATTTTCACAAAAGGGCGCCCGTTTTCACAAAAGGGCGCCCGTTTTCACAAACGGGCGCCCGTTTTCACAAAAGGGCGCCCGTTTTCACAAAAGGGCGCCCGTTTTCACAAAAGGGCGCCCGCCCATTTTCACAAAAGGGCGCCCGTTTTCACAAAAGGGCGCCCGTTTTCACAAAAGGGCGCCCGTTTTCACAAAAGGGCGCCCGCCCATTTTCACAAAAGGGCGCCCGTTTTCACAAAAGGGCGCCCGTTTTCACAAAAGGGCGCCCGTTTTCACAAAAGGGCGCCCGTTTTCACAAACGGGCGCCCGTTTTCACAAAAGGGCGCCGATTTTCACAAAAGGGCGCCCGTTTGTGAAAACGGGCGCCGTTTGTGAAAACGGGCGACCGTTTGGGCTGTGTTGGGAATATTACTTTACCTTGTTAATATATTACTTAATAATTATTACCAATATATTATATTACAATATTACTGTTCGCCGCCAAACAGGAAGTGGTACTTGCACCTGATTGGTCGATACTATTTTCCGCCATAACTCCTCAATGCTATGTCATAGAGACATAATGGTGGTATCATTGGACTATGTTTTGGCTCCTTGTGACTTAGCCGCGTCCCCTTTTCTGATTGGCCGATATTTGCCCGAAACTTGCACGATCGAGGGCCCGTTAATCGCTGCTTGCAGCTTTAATTATTATTATTTTTTGAAAAATATATAATTAAATATTTAGTGTCACTATTAATCAAATATTACATAGGCCAGTGGCATACCTACAATAAAGCAAGCACACTTGGCTTTCTGGCCAAATCCATATGAAATCAACTTGGAAAAAAAATCACTCCTGAATAAATAAATTGATTTATTAATTATTTAACTTCTGCAGTTGTCAAGATAATAGGGCGACGGGCGACCTCCCTCCCTCCTTCCCTCCCTCCATCCCTCCTTCCCACCCTCCCTCCATCCCTCCTTCCCTCCCTCCCTCCCTCCCTCCCACCCGTTTTTGAAAAATGGGCGCCCGTTCACAAAATGGGCGCCCGTTCACAAAACGGGCGCCCCGTTTTGAAAACGGGCGCCCTTTTGTGAAAACGGGCGCCCTTTTGTGAAAACGGGCGCCCTTTTGTGAAAATGGGCGCGCGCCCTTTTGTGAAAACGGGCGCCCTTTTGTGAAAACGGGCGCCCTTTTGTGAAAACGGGCGCCCGTTTGTGAAAACGGGCGCCCTTTTGTGAAAAACGGGCGCCCTTTTGTGAAAACGGGCGCCCTTTTGTGAAAACGGGCGCCCTTTTGTGAAAACGGGCGCCCTTTTGTGAAAACGGGCGCCCTTTTGAAAACGGGCGCCCTTTTGAAAACGGGCGCCCTTTTGTGAAAACGGGCGCCCGTTTCCCAGTGGGCGCGCCCGCGGTCGCGGGCGCAAAATGATTTCGCTGGCTCTCGATCAGGGGGGCTAGTGTGCATGGGCCTATTTGGCTAAGTACATGTCTGTTCCTGTGGTGTTCCAGAAACATCATGATCAATGAACCACATCAGGATGGTTTGAGCCTCAATAATCACTCCAATACAACTCGGCTTGTCACTAGGAAGGGGCGAAATCAACTTGCGACCACCACCGATAGCGATTGCGACCACTGGTTGTGTTTGCACAATGATTAGAGAAATAACATGGATCAGTCGCAACAGTTGGCCCACCGGTCACACCTGTTGGGCCCGATGGTCACGGCCGTTTTATATCGGTCGCAGCCAGTGGTCACGGTCGCAAAATGATTTCGCCCTCCTAAAGTGAGGATAAAGTCATTTGAATGTCAAATAGTCTGTTGCCCGATTATAATACGACCCAGTTTATTAAGATATTTCCAGAGCAAAAAACAGAATGTTGTATTCAGGCCAATCGGGAACACAAAGTGTGCTTATTGTGACCGACAAAATGTATAAAGCCCAAGTACAGTCAGTGCAATGAATACAATCAATGTCACACAAATCAATCTCAATATCAGAGACTCATAGCACACAGCTCTGATGTATTCATCTGCGTGCGCGTGTGTGTGTGTGTGTGCCGACTGGCGAAAAAAAAAAAAAAAAAAACAGTAATGTACTGCACATGCATTACACATGCATTGTGTCATGGTGGGTGATATAATGTCACATTTCCATACAGATCACATGTGGTGATCTATTGAAACCTGTGACTCGCCAGTGGACGCCGTACATTCTAATTTGCATTGCAAATAATCTGACCCATGTAGCCCCGTTAAACTGAAACCAACCTGTTCACCTGACCAACCATCTGGACACAATTTCTGCTCCTAATGGCAGTTGAAATTGTAAAACAGCATCGGTGAAGTCACACACTTTATAAGTAGGTCAACGGTCGCTCTCAAAAAGATTTATTTGTTTTCATTGTCCATATTGGAGGAGTCCAATTATACATGTGCTTTACTCAAAGAGTAAGAATAAAACGAAAATTATAATTGGCTATCCTTTTCCTCTGGCTGAAGTCACTTGAGAAGATTTTTCATTATAAACTATACTGTTTTTTTAGCAGTATGTTGAGGTGACACAGGTGGCAATATGCAATGTTTAATCACGTTATTTGCCACCAAGGTACTGTAGGGACAATAGAGGAAAAGTACATACACTGCTGCCCGTTATGCCTGATATATACTTTTTGGGGCGTAGTGATATGAACACAGAATACTTAGTTCCCTGTGATAGAGAGGTCAAACATGAATGATGGACCAGCTAATATTTTAGAAATGGGTCAACAAAACAAAGGAAGTTTGTTTTTTGGATTAATTTACTCTTACTGCGTGGCCCCAGTGACACCCCAAAAATGACCGGAACTACTTCACATTTTGCCAAAACCAGAGCAGAACTCCCAACAAGGGACTCTGGCCATCAATTAATACCGTTGCAACCGCTATATTAATGGGCGAGTATTTCATATAGCTTAACATAAAAAATCTGAACTATCTTTTTAAGATGCAGAATAAAATCAGCCTTTACAAACAATGTGATGCTCTACCAGAGGACCAGCGGATAGCTAGCAGCATATTACTGATGCGATAGTGATCGAAGGGTCCATGGTGTTTAACTCACCCGATTAATTCAGCGTAATGACGTGGATTAGCTTGATTTACCCCCGCAGTAATGATGGACCGCCAGATCAGGAATGCATCTCGTATTTCCCTCCAGGTTGACTTTTATTACGTGGGACGACTGAGACAGACATCATTAATATGAACTCTAACACTTCTGGTGCCACTCTCTACTGTAATTAAGGATTCATTTAGCATAAATCCCTCGGAGCATCGCACATACACTCGTATGCATTTTAACAGGCGGAGCAGCGGAGGACACACGTGGCAAGGTCGCACGATCGCGGACCCCCGAAGGTATTCAAACCGTCACCGCCTCAAGGACGTTGTGGTGGTGATCCGCCCAGGAGGATATTGAACCTGTGATTCAACAACAAGTTTATTTGCATTATGTGTGTTCATGGAAGTATAGCCAGTGACACGTAATTGAATGAAAAAGTAAAATTAATAGCGGATCTGCTACTTTGAATGTTTTTTGTGTGATGTCAGGTCGACTGTGGTTCACAAGAGAGAGTCAGGTCGTCCAATGTGGGATGGCGGTTCGAATCCCGGCTCCTCCTGTGTGTGTGTGTGTGTGTGTGTGTGTGTGTGTGTGTGTGTGTGTGTGTGTGCGTGTGTGTGTGTGTGTGTGTGTGTGTGTGTGTGGGGCATATGTTATCAATAACAACCCAATATGACCCCATAATGACGAAAAAGAGCAGATATTAACAGTTTTCATGCCGTTGAAATGAATCTACGTCATCCGTTATCATTATGATTTACATTAACAACTGATGCATCTGACGTTAACGCTACTGTACGTGACGTAACTTACCGGCGCCGGTTCAATACGATCCCCATGCTAACAGCAGCTAGCAGCGACCGCGGCGACCATTGCTAGAGCATAACAAGGGACGGCCTAACCCGGAACCAAAAGTGTGTGTCCGTCCACTAACTTGTCCGTCGGGAAACATGGACCGAAATATGAAATATGACTTTTAGATGAAAATCGCTGGCACTGGCGAGCTCCAAAAATATGAAAAAGGGCTGGCACTGAGAGAGTTAATACTTTTCTGATGCCAATACAGAATTTTCCATTACCAATATCAACCGATATGACAAAAAAAGGGCAGATCCGATACCGATATCAATACAATATCGGGACATCCCTAGGGCAAACGGACAAATCCAAAAGTAACAGTGGCTTTCCTGACTTCACCATCCTTTTTTTTAATCCTCTTAGCCCCCCATCAAAACACCTTCCCAAGGACTGAGATCCTGTAGGGGGAATTTAACACTCGAGACAACAATACCGCATCTGTGCCCTTTCCTTCCACTGGCTGCCAATTCCCATACATCGGCAATTCTGTTTCTTTCTTCCTTTACCATAACAGCTTTGGGTGGCATGGCAACCATGCGTAACACTGCATGCATGTTTCCTCCCTGGCTGGCATGATGTATAGCTGAATATAACATTTGTTTTGATGGGAGGAAAAAAAAGCCAGCTAGGTCATCTCATCTGACTAAAAAAAAAAGAGAGAGAAAAATGTGGTCTGCGGACGAACAACGGCATGTCTCTGTTTGGCGTCCACGCCTGCCCGCATGTTAGGCTTGTGATACGGAACGGGCGAAAGCCTTTGATCGCTAAGATGCACCCCCTCCCACCCCATCTATAAGGCCCCTTCAACCAACCAACCCCTCGGTGCTAAATTCAAAACGCAGCAGCACAATGTCCCCCTTGTTGTCAGATGATTAGGCAGAGCGCGTGTGTGACCGTGTGCGTGAGTGTGTGTGCGTGTGTGTGTGTGTGTGTGAGAGAGAGAGAGACTGTGCGCGCGAGAGCACGAACATACATGTGTTCTCTACCGATGACTGAACAGCAGTTTCAAATAACAATTTATGTCAAAGCCCTTTTGAATTAAGCCGGGGCTGAAATGCAAAGCCCCCTTTGTCTCTCCAGACCTTTTCAACACTCTGTGAGAATGTCACCGCGCTGATTGGGGGGGCTTTATGGGTTCCTGGTTCATAAAAAAGAAAGAAAAATAGAAGAAAAGTTGGGCACCCAGTCAGCCAGTCAAAAGAGCTTTTCACAATGTTCTTTTTTCTCTCCATTTAATCGTCCAACATGACTTTGCTTTAACAATTTGACTTCCATCCGCGAGTTGCAAGAGTTCATTGATAGCGGAACAAAGTCCTGGCAATTAATGAGTTGCCTGAGATACAGTACGTCTTCATTTCAATGTTTAAAGGTAGAGTAAGTTAATTCAAATATTGTTTTTTTTTTCTTCTTTTTTTTTCTTCCTCCCTACTATAGAGGGTGGTGACCATAAGTTCCTCCCTCTCCCCAGTGAGCCCCTGGAGTTAATAAACCCCTAGTTTCAGTTGGTGCTTTTGTCCTATCTGGATGAGAGGGGGGGGGGGGGGGGGGCAACCTCCAATCAGAATTGACTGAGGGTGGGCCATGATGGCTTATGTGCAGTTGGCCTGTTGCACCCCCCCCCCCCCTCCACTGTAGATTGTGTGCATGTGCACATCTTGTGATCGTGTGTGTGTGTGTGTGTGTGTGTGTGTGTGTGTGTGTGTGTGTGTGTGTGTGTGTGTGTATGTAGGGGGGGGGTAGGTTTTCAAAATCATCCTAATCACTGGGGAAAAAAAGAGTTCAATGTAAGTGAACAGTGGTTTTCAGTGGGTTGGTTGTTGTTACCAATCGCGGCGGTGGATTATTTTTGTTTGACAACAAGCCAAAGGACTGTCATTCAAAGGCGGAAATACAAAAGGTGTTTGCTTTCAAAAGGTAATCGATCAATCCAGGCAGTCCCATTTAGACAAGGACAATTATTCAAATGTCTTCTAAATTCTTGACACTTTTCTGCAAAACCCATGTGTGTATGGTCAGTCGTTCTCAAACAATTTCACACCATGCAGGGACATTAAAAAATGTTGGACTCCGGCCCCCGTCCGAAAAAATATGTTTTTCCAGGCAGAACCAGAGATTTCAGTTGGGAACGCCTAAATTGAAAATTCTGGTGGATGTGAATTATGAGTAATTTGCTCATGCATCTGTGTCAGTAGATTGAATGTCAACTGACAGTGCTCTGAAAGTGACAATAAGAATGTGGATGTTGTTTGTTTATTTTCACTTGCAAAATATTTAAACATTGCAAATCAATTTGATGTGTGATGTGCTTGCCTTTGGAGGTCTAAGGAGATTTGAGCTACGACTTGTGTAATTATGTACTTGATGATTATACCCAAATAGATTATGAAAAAGGGTGGGACGTGTTTTTCCTAGTGATCCATGAACAAATAAACCAACCTGTGTAGATGGTTCACTTAGTAAACGACTAAATAAATGCTGAGATGTATGCCTTGGATGTGCACAACTTATTACTCTCACAGCTCGTTTCTGAAGACGATATAATGTCTCCAGTTTGGACTTGTCAGTAATTGATATAAGGATAAATCATAGAATAATACAAATACTCTTATTTTTTTGTAAATATATGCATAATATGTGGTTTCTAAGATAATGATTTGTCAACCAAGATACCAAGTGAATTGTAACAAGATCTCAGGGAGACCATGAGATGGTTGTGTTCATGATTTACAGTATTTTGTTTGAAACGGAGCAGGCAACTTTGAAAGCCAATCTTAGAAAACCAGGAATTATCAAAACGCGAAATGGCCACATTACTATGGAGACTAGAGGATGTGTACCGATTTGTGTGATATTTGGACAACATATGGAGGAAATCGGGGGGCATAGTTTCAGCTCTGGTCTGGAAGGGTTTCTAGAGTTTGGCTACGTTCAGGCCAACAGTGCCAGAGATTAATAATTAATGATCCGCCACACAAACGGACGGACACAAGGATGCAATGTAAAACTAGCCTGGATTTCCAACCTCCCTTGCTACGTTTAAGTTCAAATGCGTAACTCTGTCTGTCAAGGAGCCTGTCTCCATGAGTGGGTGTGGCTTTTGAAGGTCAAAATCCTTTACAGTTTACGTTTATTGGAACAGCATCCGATCAGAAACAATCCCTGACGCAACAGGTGACGTCAGGGAAATTCGAGTCAAGCAGGCTCAGTTGCCGGTGACATTCAGAAGTTGAATGTTGCATAACAGCAAGCGAGGCTGGATCCCAGGCTAGTGTAAAACATACTCTCTCCAAATGCCATTCCTGACAGGCCTGGTGGAGACAATGAATAAGAGGATCAGGAAATAAAATTGTGGAAACAGTCGTCCTGTAAAGCAGTTGAGAATCAACAACTTTTCAACCTCTAAATTTCAACCTCTAAATGATTGAAAGTCCCTTCGACAAAAAAAGCAGAGCAATAACACCAGATTAACAGACCCGTTGTTGTTGTTGTTGTTGTCGTTTCCTCCAACTTCCGCAACTCGCGTAAAAGTTTTCTTCACACTCACTTGATATAATAATTGCATCCTGATCCGTCTCCCTTTGTTCTTCCTTCCTCCTGCCGTATATTCCTGTCATCGCAGCAACAAAACCCCTTTCAAACCAGAAGGAGTCAAAGGAAATCTAAAACATGCTCTCTGTAGCTAATAACAATGGTATTGTTTTAAGGTGCAGAGACAACACAGCGGCTCCGACGCCAGTATTACAACTCACTCAGCAAAGTGCTGCTGTTGGGCAGGAAACCCTGTATCTACGGGTCATTATCGATAAAGCTTCAATAAACAGGACTCTGTATGCATGCCTCTAGAGCAGTGGTTTAGGGTTAGGGTTACTTATGCAGAATTTGAGCCACGGACCAGCCTGAATTTCACTGAAACGCTGAACTTTTCTGAACCTCTAACTCTGAGCTCTACTACACACGATGCATGGACTGTTTGTTTATAAAGGTTATAAAGGTTACTGCTATGTGGCATATTTCTAACATATGATGTTTCAGATATATTGTATATTTTAATGTGACGATTAAGTTTAAACTGAGTAATACACTGTCTAGATGCCAGAATGGGATTAAACAAGTATTTCTGACTGTAATCAAGTCACCTGTGATTGTGGAGGACGATTCATAAAACATTATATCTTAATAACTGATTGTTATTTATTGATGCAATAGTTGACACATGATGCAGCATGTTTTTGACGAAGAAATTAAACATCAATTTTTATCTAAAAATACACAAAAGCATACTGTTGGATATGGCCATATAATGACCACGGTTGTGGTCTAAAAGTGTGAAAAAATAAAAAATAAATATATATATATATATATATATATATATATATATATATATATATATATATATATATATATATATATATATATATATATATATATATATTTTTTTTTTTTTTTTTTTTTTTTTTTTTTTTTTTTTTTTTTCAATTCGCTGGGACTTTAAAGAAGTAGAAGTGGTACATGTATTTTCTGGTCAATATACCAATGTTATCCAAGTCAGTCAGGATACCTATTACAAAACCATGGATGGTGCAGACTACAGAAGTGTCACATGAAAGAAAGAGAACCCGAAGAAATGAAGAGAGAGAGAGAGAGACGTACAAGTCAAAGAAACGATCTGAACAGGAATAATTGAATTAGACGCATGGTGGCTCGGGGGTAGGGTTGTGCGGTGGAGGAGGTTTGGAAAGTAGGTGAGTTAGATATAGTCATCTGCACAGCAGGTCAGAGACGTGGGAGCCCTCAGGGCACAGTCTGAGAACCTCATACATCACGTCCAGCCACGAGTACACCGTAAAGATATCAGCGAGACGGTACGTCAAGGTCAATTCCGTAATGCATTGTGAGTGTATGATGTGCTCATATAAGAGCCAGGCATTGTTCAGTGTCCATTTAAAGCATGTCAGACTAAAAGGATTTCTTACCTTCCCACCAAAGAGGTGATATTTTTGGCGTAAAAACCCCTTATAGGCCAATTCCCCTCATAAAAGATCCTCAATGAGGTGTTGGGTTGTATTCATTTTAGGGCTGGGAGATTAATACCTTACAGAAACAATGACGCACTTAATCAAAAAAATATTTTAATCACCCATAGGTCTTGCACCACAGGACCATTTTCACTGGACAAATGTCAGGCATGCTGAGCATGCAATGGGAGAAGAAGCCAATCAGTGTAACCTGCCATTTATCCGAAATTGGTCCAACATTACTAACCTTCTCTATAACCATCACCATAACATGTTGCAGCATGGACACAGGGCTTAAAACAAGGCCACCAACAATTATACTGATTTCCGGCACATGTTCAGACTACAGGCCATCTCCACCAATCACACTGCTGCTTTGCTTGGCCTAGTAGATGATGGGAAATTTTGATTTGGTAAAAAACCCATTGATACACTGTATACATGTTTTAATTGACAAAAAAAATCCCATAGGGGGCGGGATACCCCGCGCGTAATTCTCCCTTAGTGAACGGGTGCGCTGTGCTGTAAATATCCCTTAGTGGGCGGGAACCCCAATACGTGTTTCTGCTGTTTTTCAGCCGTTTCCGGGCCGATAGCCAATCAAATGCACCATAAATCGATGACTTATGGCTTACTGGGTATCGCAAATGCATTTCCGGATTTTTTCATTGCTTGTTTTAGAGTATATATTAAATAGAGAGCCCACCCGAGCTCCCCTCTCATCCACTTGCATTGAGTTGCTCACTCGCCTCAAGGTTCAGGGTGTTCTCTCTAGCATACTCATTACTCTAAGGTTTTGGCCAGTAGCATTAGCATGTCGGAGAAAATGGATCGTATAGTGCTGTGTTTCAATGGCCCACGTAAGAGAACACAGAATCGAATATATTTCGTGCGAGGACCCCCTCGCACGAATATTTTGTGCGAGGGGATTTATGATACGGATGACCAGCAACAGCAGCGGAGATGAAGATTTTGATGATGATTATAGCGACGCGACGATCGGGGGTTGCAACACACGGACATCTCGAGGTAAGAACAAATATTACTATCAGCCGATCAGACAGAAATATTTGCTATTGTTGTTATACAGGAGGATACGGGAGGATGATGAACAGCAATTTACTACAATGTCATTATAATGACGACGATCGGCGAACGCTATGTGTACCGTTATGCATGGATTTACTACAGCAAGCCAACCACAAAGATTATGAATGTTTACCGTTATATGGAAACAATAAGCAACTTGGGCTACTACAGTGACCATAACGGTATAATAATGACTACAAAGGGCGTCATTATTATATTCACATTATTATCTGGAAATACTATGTGATGATAGTACTATTGTACCACCATGTTGTTATAACTTTATACATGGGTGAAAACGGTACTAAGATGACTATATCAATTCTAATATAAAAAGCATTTGTAAACAACTATACAATGGTGTATACAATGGTGTGTGATACTACTACTACTATAATAATTGTAATAGTAAAGAAAATAGACTACTACTAATATGATGATAAAATAGCTATGACATTTTACTTATGTACATTTTCTACAATTCTGTAAGCAATAATTATAAACAATGTAGAGAGAATAATGTCTGAACACATGATGGCTTATAGGTAAACATTTTTCTTTCCTCCAAGGTGACTAAAATGTATGTGAATTTGCAGGTCCAGGTCTACAGCTCCACCATAACCAGCCAGCTGATGTGAACCACGCTGGAAGCTGAGATGGTTCCTGAACTTCTCTTGCTCCTTTTTGGACCTTCTGCAGCTGCTTTGGGACAGCGTCTGAGTATGACAAGCTCAGAGACAACAGGATGAGCTGCGTTGTGTGGTTGGTAGAGAACTTTGGAACAAAGAAACGTACTTGTGCTACTGTTTTGCCAGGTATCTGTGTGCAAAGAGTGCTTTGGGAAGCACGTTTGCAGTTTTCTTTGAAATGACACTGTGCATCATCCTCCCATCTCCTGTATAACAATTAGAGCAGTACTACGTTTACTAGTTTTATTGATTTTATTATCCTATATTTATGATTGTGTTTTTTACAAAATAAATGTATTTTCTAATGGAACCCTATTGTGTCAGATCTCATATATATTGCTTCCATCTGCTACAGAGGCTAAGAAAGTAGACATTTCATTGATTTTATAATATTTTCTGAATTTGTAGACGTTTCAGATTTTGTGACAAAGGTTTGGACCAAGAAAGGTAACTGCCTATGGAAGGCACAGGTGTAAGCTATCAAATGGGATTGTAATTTTGTTTCAATCTTCTACAGAGGCTGGGAAATGACAGAAATGGTATTTTTTAGCAGACGTTTTACTACATTTTCATAATTTCTGACTTTGGTGATTTTTCTAAAATTGTGATAATGATTTGGACCATGGCAAGTAATTTTCCATGAAAGCCAAAGGTCTGAGCATTCAAATAGTTTTGGAATTTTGTTTCTAGCTGCTTCAGAGGCTGAGATATCATTTTTTTACTAGACGTTGACAGTCCTGTCAAGTTTTACAGAAAAAGTCAGGTTTTAGGGGTATTTTTCCAATCGGACTT
>CM076973.1:39907240-39932240 GCA_039105355.1 Benthosema pterotum | reverse complement strand
GTGCTAGCCCGGTTGCTAACCAGACAAACACAGCCGACGAGGGTTACTAGCATGTGAACAAAAGCAGTAAAAGATGCCGGATGACGATGTTTATAAAACTCGACACTTCTTTAAAGAAGCATTGCAGGAGCCATGTTTGTCACTGTTGAGTGACAGGGGCTGTCGGCCAATCAGCTGCTGCAGTTGGATTTTCAACTAATACGGCCCAGACCTGATTTCCCAGGGCAAATAGTTTAAGGTGGTGATTCAGGGATGGATCCAGGCAACTGGGCCACTACAACCCTGCATGTGCAACATAACTGAACACGATGTGCTTCAGTATTTCCAGAGATATTTTCCGAAGGGAAGGTCCCTGGCGGACAGGTCAGTTAGGTCCAATCAGGGCGAGGCGATAATCTGAGTTGCGACCCATCATCTCTCTTAGGCCAAAATGTTTTCAGGTCAGCTCAGGCTACAAAAAAATCCCTGACTCTTCTTCTGGCAAGATAAAACAGTTGCCTCAAAAGCACTTCATCTTAGCTGAACACAAAACAATGCTTTCGGTGCTTCCGCATCCTTGTGCTGGGATTCTTTCTGGACTGAGGACAACGTCCAAGTCCACATGCAACCGTTATGTCTTTGTCCTCTGCCAGGCTGCCTCCATGTGGGGCACAAAAAAATAAAATAATAATAATAATAAAATGCCCTGCGGTGAGGTGGATTCAGCACTGGCAACAAACCCTCACCTATGTCAGCACAGACAAAGCCAAATCCCATTAAAAAAAAACAGGAAGAGATTTCCTCGGTCATATGGGTTTCAGTTTAATTAGAAACAAGAGAGAGAAGCGTTTTGAGTTGTGTGTAAGTGATAACCACTGTCTGGGTTGTAAATTGTGTTTAACTTGTGCCTGCCATGTGTTTTCCCCGTTTCCGAGACAGCAGTGAGTGCACCCCGAGCGAAAAATGTGTTAGCGAGCAAGAATGGGTTTGTGTGGATGAAGTGTTTGCAAATTTATGTATAGTGCCTTTATCCAAATTGCATTCAGCCTTTTTCACGCGGCGAACACAGACTAAAAGCAGTCGACTGAACAGACTTCCTCTTCAGAATGAGTTAGAGGCAGGGTACTGGATTACATGGAGCGGGATTAGCAGATTACAGGAAAAACAGTAATGTTTTAGGGTACATTTTGAAGTAATCTGGATTACGGTAACAGGGGTATTGTAACGGGGGCTGTGTGCTAGATTAGTTTTTTTTTAATAATCACATTCTCCCTGTTCCTATTAACTAAATATTTGACTATTTGATAATAATAACATAATAACGCGAAACAAAACAATATTTAGTCAAAATAAAGCATGCATGGTGACATATGATCAGCCTGATGCGCTCTGCATTGTATGTCACTGTTGCTGCTCATGGGTGGCTTCAACAAAGTTCTGAACCGTCTGCAGAATAAAGCAAGTCTATTTTGGCTTTTGGCCAAAAAGTTGCCTCTATTACATTTAAAAGTAATCCAAAAGTAACTGAAATAGTTACTAGACATTGTTAGTAGTTTATTTTATTTTTTAATTGGATAAACCGGATTACATTACGGACTACAATTTTTAGTAAGTGACTTGAAACTGTAGGGGATTATTTTTTTTAAAGTAACCTCCACAACCCTGTTTAAGAGGTTATGGTTTATTGCTTGAGGAGGACCTTGACACTAACCCAACCTTTGCAGAATTTGCACCCTTGCATGTGTCCCCTATAGCCCAGTGTTTCCCCCAAACCCCAAGGACCCCCAAATTGTCCTGCAGACCTTGTAGAAATAACGCCAGGGACCCCCTAAGAGAATATGGTTATGGCTATAGCAGTGATTTTCAACCCGTGTAATTACAAGGAGCATTACCGGGGTGACATCTCTCACACTAGAGACCCCAATTTAAGGACATTTCTATATTGTAAAATCAATGTTAATCTAACTCTGAGAGTGTACAA
Source organism: Benthosema pterotum (assembly GCA_039105355.1). NCBI lineage: Eukaryota > Metazoa > Chordata > Actinopteri > Myctophiformes > Myctophidae > Benthosema > Benthosema pterotum. The sequence goes on along the minus strand of CM076973.1, from coordinate 39,930,280 downwards.
ATGGAACCACATGGGCCCTTGTGTCTACTCTCAGAGGTACAGATCCATCAGTATCTGTATTTGGTTACAAATTATCATTTACCTGGGGACCCCCTGGATCTCCCACCGGGTGAAACAACATGGGTTATAAAATTGTGGGATAATAATGTTAAAGGACCACTTCACCACAGTCTGGAGCGAGAGAGAACATTTTTTATTTACTCTTATTCTTTTTACACATTTACACACATTAATAAACATTTAGTCTTTTAGTCCCATTTAGTATTCTGAAATGCAATTTTCTTAGTCTAGTCTCAGTAGTTCAGTCTTAGTCTATACATCTTTTAGTCTTATAAATTGTAGGTTTATTATGCAAACAGATTCAACACATTACTCTGAAGTCTGAGTTATTGTCTTCTACTGCAGCAGAGGAACATACACAATTTGCAGTGGCAGATATACAGGTACTCAATCTGCCACGGCAATCTGCAGCGACTGATACTGTATAGTACTCAATCTGCCGCGGCAATCTGCAGCGACAGATACTGTATAGTACTCAATCTGCCACGGCAATCTGCAGCGACAGATAGGCTACTGTATAGTACTCAATCTGCCACGGCAATCTGCAGCGACAGATACTGTATAGTACTCAATCTGCCGCGGCAGATATGCAATCTGCAGATTTGGCTAAATCTAACCCTAACCCTTAGGCCTAAACATAACCTCAGTAAGACCTACACCTAAACTGCGACAGCAGAACTGTCCACATGCCCTCCTATGAGACACAGACTGAGAAGACAAACGAATGTGCCGTTTTATCATGATATTGATTATTAGCGAGGACATATTATAATATGAAGATAGGTTGAAAATTGAAGAAGCGGTCCTTTAACTAGGCCTATATAGAACATGATATACAGTATGTAACAGGACTTCAATAATGTACCATTATAAGATGGCACAATGTTTATCTACTGATGACCTGTGCCCTGTTCAGGAATCAGCCTCTATTATATAACAAAGGCATCATTAATGCCTGCTTACATGGGGAACCCTGCAAGCAAATAAACCACAGCCCTTTCTCTTGGTGTAACAATGTCTGGCTATTGTTCTCAACAGTGCTGTAATTGGGGGCGGGGCGCCATTCCGAAACACCGCCACTTAGAAACACCTCCATTTCGAAGCATCCCCATTCCGAAGCCCCCCCATTTCGAAATAATGTGATTTCGGAATGGTGATGTTTTCCCTTTTTACTAAAGACATCGCCATTCCGAACCCCCCCCCCCCCAACCAATCAATAGCGCACGCTCTCTCTCGCCCCCCCCCCCCCCCACCTGCCCAAACGCGTGCGCCCTCCTCTCCCTCTGCTGCTCTATCGCCCCCGACCGAACGCCCGCCCCCCCACGTGTTTATTTATTCATTTCGTAAAGTCTACAGATATAGCCTTAGAGTCTTAGAGCCTTATTAAAGTTGCACATAGGCTCCTCACTGCATGTCACGCTATACCAATAATATATGTATAACATAAAGCATCGGCATGGGCACATGTAATGTCCCCGACATGAAGCTGTGTTCGTAATGTGTTCAGTACAGTGTCCAACAACAACAAACCTCTAAATCTAAAATGCACGCGCGGCTGTGCCAACGCTCAGTTACACACGCCTTTTCACACCAGGGCCCAATATTTTTTCTGTCACGGACCACCATTTGGTGTCGACTTGCAGTCTCTCATTCTCTCTGACCCAAAACTAAGGATTTTCAAGTTTTGGTCCACAATTTAGGAAATAACTGGTAAAACGTTGGTCGAAATGACAATTCTACTGCATTTTGTTCTTGAAAATGAATTAGGCCTAATTCAGATGTTTAAATGGCCTATAATTTCACTCTTGAGAGCGTGAAGAGTACAGATCTATAAGTGTCCATTTGGCAACTGTCCATCATTTAGCTGGGGACCACCTGGAATCCTCTCAGGGACCACTGGTGGTCCCCGGACAACTCGTTGAAAACCACCGCACTAACGGATCGCATTTCGTTAAGGCTGTAGCGCACGCCGCACGGCACTTTCTCTCTCTCTCTCTCTCTCTCTCTCTCTCTCTCTCTCTCTCTCTCTCTCTCTCTCTCTCTCTCTCTCTCTCTCTCTCTCTCTCTCTCTCTCTAATATTTCTATAATATTTCAGAAATATTAGACTCACAAATAAATAGAACTACTCTGTCATTCAACATAGTAGGCCTAGTTCTATTTTATCACTGCGCTGTGAGAGGATCAATAAGGTCCCTGGTCTGTGGCTCAAATAGTATAGGCATTATTTGGAGGACTATTTGGCTATTATTTGGAGACTTTTTTTTCTTCTCAATATTGGGGTGGCACTTAGGCTCGCTATAATAGGCCTAATGATCAATCAGAATATTCACATCAGATTCTTATTACATTTGTCCGAGGAGAGCAGAGCGTTTTCTCCTGCTCAGTGCACTGACAGCACGCATTCGGCTACCTATCAGCATGTTGTATTAGGCCTAATTCAATTATTGGCAAAAGCCGTTGTGTAACTTTACATCGAGACCCCAGGCCCAGGTGGGATAAATACCTTTATATATCCTATGTATGGATATTCTTCTTCTTCATACCGGTACAATTTGTCATGAAATGAAAGTAGCTGTCGATCGTTTTCCATAATGCAGGTGCAATCAATCTGTATAACGAGCCGTCCATCAGTGTTGCGCACTAACGGCTATAATATCATATAAGATGCTCGCATCCCCTGTGTGAGTTTTAACTGGTCAACGGTTCTTCCAGCTATGCCCATTTGTGAGCCCAGTCTGTCTCAGACAGACTCCATGATTGTGAGTGCAGTGCATTCAGACAGGGACTGAAGTTGCATATGAGTCTATGTCATGGGCGGAGTTTATGGGGGAGCAGGGGGGGGGGGGGCACCGCCCCCCCTGGTGGCCAGGGGTGAAGGGGTCTTCAGTAATCCACCACAGAAAAAATCGCGGACAAGAAATGCGCTAAAAATAAAAGTTGCGACTACTCTGTTCTCTCCATGGAGTCAGTCCAATGGCGGCTCCTCTACATAGACTTTAATGAGAATGAGGACATGAAATGGGGACAAGCATGCACTGCAAGCATTCAGTTTCTGCCCCCTCAATGACGAAACTACTGTATATCTCTATAGGCCTGATAGGCAATGATTAGCCTAGTGGTGGGGGATTGGGGAAACAATAGGAAGGACGTTTCCAAGGTGTTAAGGCTCATTCAGACTGCTTGACACCCTGCCCTTCATTAATTCAGGCTTTTGTTATCAAATGGGTCAAAACCTGTTTAACTGGTCCTGGAGACTGGGGGTGTCAAAGATGGTCCTCAAAACAACAGAAAGTGCTTAATGGCCCATCACTATTTCTACTAAAACCTGTTTTACTTGGCTGGAGAGACTGGGGGGTAAAGATTGCTCCAATACTATCCTATACTTGCATTGTGCATGTTTTGCATGTTTTATTCACATTTCTCTTTCTTGCATTACTTATTAGAAAGTTAAGGTGGCTTTATCTCAAAATCAGCAGGCTTAGATATCTGGCTGCAATGCATATGTGGGCTTGTAGATCAACAGTTTTGATAAATATTGAAGAAAATAAAAAATGTTCAAAAAAGCTTTGTTTGGCACAGAAGAAAGCTTTCCCCATAACTACTGCTTCTACTGTAGAGCCTACAGGTTAGTTACCACTTTGTGTCTTCATTTATTTAAAATGACAACAATGTGAAGATGTATTAACTTAAACCTTGGACAGTTTAGTATTATAGATTTCATTGGCCAATAATAATGTTAGATCAGTCATTTTATTGTAGTTTATTTCACTAGCTATATTTATAATAATCATTTTTACTTACACAGACCCTTGCGGGTCCATTTGGTTTCATTTTACACTCAAGAGTTAAAATATTCCTGATCTAAATTAACACACTCAATTAAGAATTCTACACTAGAGAATGTAGAATATTAATGGTCATTTTGATCTGTATGTTTTGTTTGCGAAAATACATCCTGAAATTGTGAACAAAGGCAAAATAAATCTTTAGTTTTTGGTCTCTGGGCTGAAAATGTCATCAAATGGTGGTCCGTGGCACAAATGCTAAATAAATAGTGGGCCCTTGGATCAAAAAGGTTGAAAACCACTGGTCTAGTGGAGCAGCAGCAATTCTTTCTATATTCCCTCTTTATCTGTCCCTTTACCAATGATTAAGATGCACAGGCGGCTCAGCTGAGTTTGGACTTATGTTGACTTATGTGTTGATGTTGGAATGGTTACAAAAAAGTGTTATGGAGCTGGCTTGAGTGCACGGCAGTGCGCGCATATACCATCCAACATTTCGCCCCCCCTGAGTTCAAAATCAAACTACGCCCATGATCTATGTTCGTTGCTGTCGCTGCGCTGCTTATCAGAGAAAGCGGCGGTGGTGCTGCTGCTGCTGCTGCTTACAGTAGAAATATACAGTTGTCAGTCTGGCCGCATTGTTTTCTATTTATTCCCATTTACTTTATTTTCTACATAATTTGGCAGGCCACGGTTCTCAAACTTTTTTAGTGTCTTTTATCCACATGTGGGATTGAGAAGGATACGCTTTACGCTCAAGACATTTCCAAAATGAGCGCGCACGCACGCACAGCTAGAGGAAAATGTGACATGTGCAAATATGCGGTCATGGGCCAACAGAATAGACAATCAGACAGACAAAATAGCTGTTAAAACAGCATCGATTTTCAACTGATATTCTTCTTCGCTCGGCCCTGCTTTGCGCTATTTGATTGTGGCGCACGCGTAGACGAGGGTGAGAGAGAGAGAGAGAGAGAGAGAGAGAGAGAGAGAGAGAGAGAGAGAGAGAGAGAGAGAGGGAGAGAGGGGGGGGGGGGGGGGGCGAGCGACTGGCGAGACAGAGTAATGATAAAAAGGCAATGAATAATAATATATTCGGAATGGCGTGGTCTTAAAAAAAAAAAAAAAAACATCGCCATTTCGAAGTGGTATTCTTCGAAATAGCAGTGTTTCGGAATGGTGATGTGTGGCCTTCGGAAAGGCAGTGTCTTTTTTTCCACGGAGAAACCCCGCCATTCCGATTAATTGAAGTGAACGATCGGAATGGCGGGGCTTCGGAATGGCGACGTGTAACAGCGCTGTAATTTGCATAGGGTGGGTGGGTTAACGATATTAGGGATTTTATCATGTGTTCCCACTAAGTAATCAAGTAATGCAACAGGTGGCACACACTTTCACTTTGCAATGAGACAGTCTGAATAAAAATAAATAAATAATACTCATAATGTTCTGTTTTCTCATGTAATAAATAATTCACTAGAAGCACAATGGAGTGTATTTATTCCAGTCGGCAGCAACACATTTCGGAGGAAGTGAGCGAGCGAGCTGCATATGCGTGGACTTAATTGTTTCTCATTGCAAGCGCACTGTGTGTGAGTGTGTGTGTGTGTGTGTGTGTGTGTGTGTGTGTGTGTGTGTGTGTGTGTGTGTGTGTGTGTGTGTGTGTGTGTGTGTGTGTGTGTGTGTACACATGGAGACAGATGCATCACCCTGGCTCTCAGCAGAAGGCAAGGCAGACTATAACTCCAGTCTTTGAAAAGTTAATATACCATATACTGTACTCTATGTTAAGGAACATTGTTTACTCTATTTATTTCTCCTCCGCTCCATTAAAGGGTAATTCCACCCATTTTCAACATTTCACTATGTCATTAATAACTTCCCCTGTTCTGTGTTTTTCTAGAATTGAAACCCAATGAAACACAACTTGATGACATCAAGTTGTGTTATACCATGTTAATGTTTTTTTTTTCTTTTAGGACCACTTTTTTCTGAGGGGTGTACAAATATGTACACTCTCAGGAAAACTTTAAAAATGGGTGGAATTCCCCTTTCAGGAGCTGCTGTTATGTCTGTACAGTGCACAGCGTATGGGCGTCCGAGCACGAAACACAGCATGATGAGAAGAGCACAAAAAGCTGCAACAAGCTAAAGGCAGCGCCGATTCTTCCTATACGCAGACTACGCACCCTGCGTTGGGCCCCCGATTCCCCAAAGGCCCCCCCGCCAGCTCTGAGTAAATAACTAATTGAAAGAACTGTTATTTACGCAAATAACGTAGAGTGGGCGCATGTACGTTTATTGAATCGCGGAGCATTACGTAAATAACGTACAGCGGGCGAACGTAACCACTCTAGTGCATGCTTGTTCTGTACGTAGAAAGGAAATCTTCTTCCGTAAACAGCGTTACTTGAATCATGCCCGCTGTCGCGGTTTTTTACACCACGCAGAAACGCCCCCCCTTTTTGCTTAGCATGTTTGGTCAACAACATCATTACTTCAGGATATGAAAAAAGGAGCAGCAGCAGTCAGGTAGGCTGGCAGGCTAACGCTATGAATGACTGCAGTTTTCGGTTGTGCTGTTAAATGCTGGATTGTCGGTAGTGTGTTGTTGTGTTGTACAAAATGTTTTTTTTGGTGGCAGAGATACAAGCTTGTTGTATTTTGTCAATAATAATATCTCCTATCATGTGGCATGCCCAAAGCTTAGAGTATTATGGATATAGACAGTCATGTCAACTCCATTCACTTCATGAAGCCAGTCACTTCACAGAGTCTCTGTGACTGATGTTTATGTGGCACTATTATGCTACTACACAGAATGTGGTGGTTACTGTAGCCTACAATACTTTGACGGTGAACAAATATTTTCAACTCTTATTTGTCCCTATTCTAGACCTTCTACATCTCTACATAAGAGACAGTTTCATAGTTTTGTTGTTGGTCAGGATTGAAATAGCAATAAATACATTCATTTGAAAAGGAAACATTGGAGAGAGAGAGAGAGAGAGAGAGAGAGAGAGAGAGAGAGAGAGAGAGAGAGAGAGAGAGAGTGTCTGTGTGTCTCTGGGTATGTTCGGAAATACAAACTGGGTGCGCACCGAGTTCATTTGGTTTTGTGGGCGTGTCGTCACCGAGTGCGTTGATTTACGAACGAGCAGTTAAAACCAGACAACACACCTCACTCAAAAATGGAGAGAATCACTGCCAAAGCCATATAAATCCTCTCTTAAGGGGGTCCCCCTGGAAAGTAGTTTCAAATGGGGGTCCGCATGCATTTATTTGATAAATGTGCAGGTCCTTGACAGACATGGAAAAGTTGGGGGACCACAGTACAATGCTTAGCCATATCCTAGCTTCCTAGCTCACAACAGTTGTATTGCTTTTCATTGAACGGCAGCGCTCGAGACACAGCTGTGACGCAATCAACCTTCCACACCGGCCAACCCCGTCTCCAGCGTAGGGTTGTTCAGTGCGTGCACAAAACACACCAGTGTGAATAAACGAACGAGGAGCACCAAATGCCCAAAATACACCAGGTATAAACGAACGATCACAGAGTACATGAGTGCGTTTAGGGTGTATTTCCGAACGCACCCTCTGTGTGTGTGTGTGTGTGTGTGTGTGTGTGTGTGTGTGTGTGTGTGTGTGTGTGTGTGTGTGTGTGTGTGTGTCCATAGGTTTATAACAATTAAGTTATCTATAATTTATTTCTCTGCAAAAAATGGCCAAAATAACAAAAAAAAAAGCAGGGCCCCTAGTAAAAAACCTGCTTAGGGCCCCTTGGAGGCCAGAATCGGCACTGGCTAAAGGGGTGGTATGGGGGGAGGCATACGGTGAGAGGGAGGATTGTGTGCCCAGATTGCTATGCCAGGATTTAGTTTTATTTTCTACAGTAGCCGTGCCCGGCTCTAGTGCCAGAAACGATCAGAGTTCACGGGGTGGGAGTTTGCGACAATGTAATAACTTTTGATACCCGTGTAATATTTTTATTCTAGGCAGTGCTATTGTGTCAGGCATAGGGCTGCAAACAAATATTCCATATTCAAAAGACTATTTGAATATTAAAATGTAAAGAATATTCAAATGTTTTACAGCATATTAAGCTGCAATTTTCATATTGATATTATATACATTCGATATTCAAATAATCCGATATTCGTTCGAATCCACATGGTGTTTTAGAAGGAATATTCAAATGTAATTTTTGGCCAGTTCTTGCAGCACTAGTCAGGTATGCCATTAACAAATCGACCACGATCGCATGTGCGTCCTTTTCTGCCCTATGCCATGGCTCAAGCCAGTGGATTTGGTAAAAAAAAAAAAAAAAAAAAAAAAAAAAAAAACTGACTAACCTGTCCTCTGACGATCTTTGCAAAAAGTTACGGGTCAAAAGTCAGGAAGTGACGTCTAGCCCTAGTTGATCTACGCATGCGCCCACATTCAGGGGCAGAATCTCAGGAGAGGCTTTTGAATGCATTGGATTGGATGGGTGCGAATGGGACAAAAAAAAAAGTTGTTGCGGGACCGCGCACGACATGCACGACGACGGCAACTTCGGTGGTCCAGGAGTTCATAGGAACATGAGCTGTTGTGATGCCAGATGGAGGTATATGGGGCGATCAGGCGCCAGAGCGTGGGCAAAGGTCCTTTTTTGGCAGTTGCGGACACCATGGGACTGAAAGAACTCAACACCAGGGACTGTGTGTAGTCCCTGTGAGGGATTGTGGAACGCATTTGTTGAATTTGAAGTCATTGAGGGGGGCGATTCATGGGACCCTACTCATACTCATGTTGCTGAGCGTCTGAGCGTCTGGGCACCCCCCCCAACATACACACACAGCCACATGCATACACGTAGTTGCGCCACTCACTTCACTTCACACAGGCGTGATTTTAAGAAAGGTCTGCACACTTTCAATGCTGACAAAGCTCCTCTGAAGTTTGGTATCGGGGCTCGCCAAAAAAGTTTCGATCTCACTCCGTCTTCATCAGGACATATTATGCCCCCCATATGCCCTCGCACTCCCCTCCCCTCCCCTTCGTCTTTCTTCTATTATCCGTCCTCCTCCTCCTCCCCTTTCGCTCTCTTTCTCTCTCTCTCTCTCTCTCTCCTTGGATTGTTGAATTGTTGAGTTTAACTGGATCTTAACCCAAATCTGAACCCAAAAACCCAACACCATTTTCCCCCGTTTGGCCAACATGTATTTGTCCTTTATGTAGCCCCCCTAGAGAGAGAGAGAGAGAGAGAGAGAGAGAGAACCAAAGAGAGTGAAAGAAAGTGAGACGAATGCTTTGACATTGATATTTTTCCATATATTTGCAGTGCTCCCTCTCTGTCTCTCTCTCTCTCTGGGACTCAGTCCTAACAGTACCTGTATCTTTCATCATTTCTCATCCACATACCCTTCATTTCACCCATCGTTTTATCCACCCCCAGACCCCCGACTCCACCATCTTCCCCCCACGCACTTTTTTTTTAAATCCTTTATCCAGCCCTGCGCCATCAGACACATCTTTTTTCCCTTGTTGTTTCTCTGCTTCTGCATTCTCTCTCGGCTCTAGCATCTGTCCGTTTGTTTCTTGTTGAATGGCCGTCCCGAGCAGAAGGGTTCAGCCAAGGTCTCTTTCTTACAGTCCCACCAGACGATGGAACAACATTTGTCTTGCACTCAGGGCCGAGCGCCGAACGAAAACAGACAGGTCTTAATGTACAGCCGTATAATAGCCACGCGGCCCCGACAAACAGACAAACACGCACACCCTCAAGATATAATAGCACTGCAGCAAAGTTCACAGATGCTGAGGTAAAATATGGCAAAAATATGGCATGCACACACCCGCCTAGCCGCCATTTGCAACTACTGCCCTTGTAATCAGTAATTGCTTTTGTAAGGAGGATACATGGTTATAGTTCTTCTCTGAAGAACCAACATATTTTAATTGTTACTAAATTATTAAAGTAACTACTTTACTTCACAAAGAAGAAAAAAAATCACACACATTAAATTGTTTTCATGGACAAACAATTTTTCTAATGACACTGGTTCAGTTTTTAAAACTACTTGCCAATACAGAGGGAAAAAAAGAGCGTCAGTGTCAGTGAATATGAAGTTTTTCTCCTAGTTATACATTATGCACACACAGAGAGACGTGGCACCTTCAGAGTTAGATGTATACACTCTTAGAGCAGAGTCAAGTGCAGGTGCGCACACGCACACACACACACACACACACACACACACACACACACACACACACAACACACACACACACAACACACACACACACACACACACCACACACACACACACACACACACACACACACACACACACACCACAGTCCCTCATCGTTTCCCGTTGTCTTCCGTTTCGCGTCGACGTTTGCCTCGAGGGCCGACGTTCCGCTCTTTCTTCTCTTCCTCTCCTGCGTCGGCCCTAATTTCCGGCCTCCTCACATCTCTGTTGCTGTCATCAGTAGTACCCCTTCCAGCTTAACCCACCACCGCACCACACTTTCTCTTTCTCTATTCCTCCTCCCTTTACACTCTTGTCTTGTGCACATAGGCGATTTTAGGCTCTCCCAGCAGGAGTATTATAGAGGGTTATAGACCTGTAACTCTATAGACTTGTAACTCAAGAGTAAAATCATATGTAAACATCTGAATTGTCATTTTCAGGAATCTATACAAGTAGAAAAATTAGAAGGATTGTTATTTTTGGCCGACGTTTTTCCAGTTTATCTCTCCTAAATTATGGACAAAGAACTTGAAAATCCTTAGCTCTGGGTCTGAGAGACTAAACCCAGCATCAATTGGTGGTCCTCTGTGGCTAAAATGGTCGAAAAACACCGCTATAGAATATATGCAACTAAAAATGCTGGAAAAGTACTTGTTTTTGTAGACACTATGCTATGCACTATGGGACCATCAGGGCGTTGGGGGGGGGGGGCCCTCCTAAAATTGCCTCCTTTGCTTTCTCCCTTCCTCTCTCGCAGGGATGTGTAGGATAGTGTTAGAGAAGCAGGGGCTGAACTCCGTAAGAGGGTATATATGCTCTTCTTGAACTACAAGCTCTGCTATTTTCGGGGGCGCAACCCTGCAGCTGCTATTGATCCACTGGAGATTGTTGTGTGCAAAAAATGGATTCCAAATGTGTTCAACGCGAAAATGCTGGAGAGGCGGCGAGATCGCTTTGCAAAAAAAAAGACCTTTTCCTAAAAAAAAAAAAAAAAAAAAAAAACTTTTTGAAAAAGTTTGGGCAAGTGGAAAATGTTGTGACCATTAAAACAAGTTGTGACCGGCCCTAGCATCCGTGTCAACTATGCTGAAGTGACAATCAAGTCATGTTTAACTAAACCTTGCCCTCTCCCGCTTAAGACACTCCCACTTGGACACTTTCCAGCAGGGTTCATTCATTCCAATGTAAATATCAGGGATTTTACACATTAAAGGGGATTCCACGCATTTTAAACATTTTACTATTTCCTTAAAGGTAGGGGAAGTGATTTGAAATTCATGGTGTAGTACCAGCCTGGTGCACTAGGGGCCCCCAAAAGTAGCTACACTATGTGAACCTGCTGCTCTCTCCTGATTGGAGGAGAATTGTGGTGACCTGGGGAACTTTTATTAGCTCCTCTGCTAACGTGGGGGAGGGGGAAACTCCATATGTGGTTTCCACACCTTATAATAGAGCATTTTAACAGAAAAAAAAAAATTGGGTGATATCTGACAAAAGTGAAATCACTTCCCCTACCTTTAATATACCTTCAAGATGTCTGAAAACAATCATTAACATGGTGAACCACAACTTGATGACATCATCAAGTTGTGTTTCACCACATTAATGATTTTTCTTTATGACCTATTTTTTCTTGTGAGTGTGCAAATGGAATCAAATCAAATGGACCTGTTAGGGTTCATTTGGTTCCATTTGTACACTCTGGTTCCATTTGTACACTCGGAAAAAATGAAAATGGGTGAGAATACTGGTTCATTTTCAGAACTAGACCTTCAACAAGGCCTGCCATATGCAGTGGAAAATTATGTGCATGACATTTATTTTTATTTAAAGCAATGTTTTGGAAAACTATTGGTGCAAAGGTTTCTCTAGCCCATGTTATGTTTTTGTGATTGGAAAATAGCAGTTTGGGGAGGGGCTTTGCTATAGGTCAATAAGTGGCCTGAACGTTGCCTTCCTGGTACGCTGTGCAGCAAAGGAAAGACATTACTACATTGCATTATTTCCACCATGTGGTAAACTGCATTGCTGCAGTGTTCTGGAGGAGAGGGCAGTTGTTTTACAGATGGGTAAAAGGGCAGGGGCTGAATGAAGCCCCCCTTGACGTCTGTGTGTGCACGTCCCTGCTCCCTTCCGTCTGTCCCCTTCCTCGCTTCCTCCCTCCTCTATCTCTCTCTCTCTCTCTCTCTCTCTCTGTCTCTCTCTGCCCTCCTTCTTCTCCCCCCTATATCTTCCCCTCTCCCACTCTCCCTCTCTTTCCCCCACTCTCTCTCCCTCCCTTTCTCTCCCCCCTCCCTCCCTCCCTCCCTCCCTCCCTCTCTACCTCCCTCTCTCCCTCCCTCTCCCTCAACCCCTCCATCTCCCACTCTCCCTCCCTCTATCTCCCTCCCACTCTCCCTCCCTCTCCCTCAACCCCTCCATCTCCCACTCTCTCTCCCTCTATCTCCCTCTCTCTCTCACTCCCCCTCCTCCTCCCCCTGACCTGCCTCCTCTCGGTGATCCTCCCTCCCTCCCTCCCTCCCTCCCTCCCTCCAGAGTCCAGACCATCTGTTCCTGCAGGAGAGCTGAGTGCATCGCCGCAGCCTGCTTCTGGCACTACCGGCCAGTCAGTCTGTGTGCGTGCGCAAAGCTATGCGTCCATATGTGCAGTGCACACGCGCGCACGTGGGGGTGTGTGTGTGTACATGTATTTGCGGAGCCGTGCATTCACGTGCGTTGCTTAACGAGTGTCCACGTATCCCTGTGTGTGTGTATATACTCTATGCGTGTGTTTGTCCGTGTCAACATATAATTGCGTGCGGTGCTGCATATTCATGCTGCATCATCAGCACAGCACTGACTTCTATAGCGTTTATGGAACCACAGCGTGCAGGTGTGCAGCGCGCAGGCGAAGCGACGGTTCGCTGCACGAGCAGGAAGAGCTTTGATGTCTGACGCATGCATGATGGACGCATATGGATTATTATTGGAGATGATTGCACCTAATGAAGCCCATGCACCACGTCTGTGTGTGTGTGTGTGTGTGTGTGTGTGTGTGTGTGGTGTGTGTGTGTGTGTGTGTGTGTTGTGTGTGTGTGTGTGTGTGTGGTGTGTGTGTGAGAGAAGAGAGAGAGAGAGAGTGTGTTATGCCAACAAGAAGAGTTCAGGCCCTTACTGCTCTGCCTGCTCAATTAGGAAGTAAACAATGTTTATTCAAGGCAGCTGTCTCTCTCTCTCTCACACACACACACACACACACACACACACACACACACACACACACACACACACACACACACACACACACACACACACACACACACACACACACACACACACACACACACACACACACACACACACACACACACACACACACACACACACACACAGTCCTAGTCAGTCCTTGTCTTTTTGGCTTTGCTTTGTACCAGGCACATCTTAGTTAGAAAAGCGTATTAGTTTTAGTTATTGTATTTTAGTTATTTCTATCACACAATCCTCTGTGATTCCACAGCAAATGACTGTACTGTAAATCGTTACCAGTATTTCACAACACTTTACAATATGTTTCACAATAAAATACACTAGTCAGTAATGTTACTGTGAAATCACACCACCCTATGTGATAGCACAGTGCATTACTGTGAATGTTGCATTGTGGGATTGGGTGCAAAACGACATCTACTTTGAGAGCGAAAAACTCAAGTGACTATGAAGTCAAGTGAAGTTAATAATTCATGGTAAGTCTCCCTCTTTGTTTCCTACACCTTAAATAACATGCCTGCCAAAAACAACACTGGTGTTGCAGGCATGTTTTAGATTTAGTCTTTTGGACAAAATACATATTTGGTTCAATCACATTTTAGTCATTTCTGTTGTTGATAGGTTTCTCCCTCTCTCTCACACACACACACACACACACACACACACACACGCACGCACACACGCACGCACGCACACACGCACGCACGCACGCTCGCACATAATCCATTTCGTCCAGCTATATACCGGCCAACACACACACAGACAAAAACTGCTTTGAGCATCTTGAATGCGTTAGCAGCATGTATATGACTGTATATGAGGTATAGCGGCGGTGGTGGTGAGAGCCATGCGTGGCAGACTCAAACGTTCCACTCATCAGCTCTGGAAATGGAGAAGGAATGGAGACACTCAGCGTGAACCCCGTCTGGTCCCTCCACTGGCTGCACACACCATCCATTTACATGGAATGGATCCGCAGAACTCACTGTGAACTCTGCTCCACCACTGCACACCATCCATACCTATATACAGGGGCGGATTGGCACATATTTTCCCACCGGGACAATTTTGCCTTTGCCAGGCCACCCTGGGGGGGGGGGGGGGGGGGGGGGGGGGGGGGGGGGGGGGGGGGGGGGGGGGGGGGGGGGGGGTGGGGGGGGGGGGGCAACTGGTTAACCAGATGTAACTCTTTTGAGAGCGTAAAATTTGGTTTCATTTTTACACCCTCAAGAGTTAAGATATTCATCATGTGAATTAGCCCAACTTAGTCTATTCAACTAGAGAATGTAGAAGATTAATTGGCATTTTGATCTGAATGTTCCAGGCGAGCATCTAGCACATTCTAGTGCATTTTGGAAGTGCCACTAGTGCATTTTGGATCTTGTCCAGGCCACTAGGTGGCGAGGGCCACCGGGAAAACGCCCTGTACTCCAGATGGCCAATCCTGCCCCTGCGTATATACTGCGCACCGCGCAAGCGCCTCCCAACCTTTTTCATGTCAAGGCCCATTATCTCTGCGGAAATTTGACCACCGTGGTTATCCTTTGATAAAAGATTTTGTCCACATTGCCATGCTGTTATTGATGTGTATGGTACCACGGAGATAACATCAAAGCCAGACTAATATTACATGCTCCGATTATGTAGACCTCATTACGGAGCTCCGCGGTGACGTCAGAGCGCCGATTCTGGAAGAGAATCCCCCCTCCCCATTTGTTTTCCTCTTAGCCTTTTTCAAAAATGGTTTATATAAAAGATGATTGGGGTGGGGACAAATCCAAGTCGGGGTCGTGACAAGTCATGACAACAAATACAATGTTTTGGGGACAATCAAATCATTTGTAAGAAGAAAAACTAAACAAAATGTGATGTTTTTTTTCTTTGGTACAAAACAATGTGTTTGTTGTTTGTTGTTGGATTAGTCACAACCCGGAGTTGTCTTTGCCCGTGGCATAATCATCTTTATATAAATCATGTTTGAAAAGTTTTGAAATCACTTCCATAAACAGGCACTCTGATGTCATTGTGACTAACCCTAACCCGTCATACAGACTAATGCTGTGTTTAACAATAATCAAACCTCTTGAGAGGTGAAAAGTGTTTACGCTCAAGAGTTACAGATCTATGAGGGTCCACTTGGTCCAACATTTAGATGAGGGACCATCCTGGAACCATGCACCTTAATTAAGAGCTGCTGGCCGAATGCCATGGAGAACTCACTGGTTCACCACTGCACATCTATATCTATATACTGTGCAGAGAATGCTTTACCTCGGGTGTGTTATGGGTATCGGTATTAATGGCATCAGATAAAGAATCGAATCGGCCCTTTTTCATCAAAATGGTTCATATCGGTATCGGCAATACTGTTTTGGTTTCGGAAAAGCATCCGTATCGACTCTTATTTGTCATTATTCGTCAGTTAAATAACATGTTGGGTCTTGTGCAGTGTGCGTTGGAGTTACCCAAGTGGACATGAGGGGTGAGGAGTTTGCTAACTCTGTGTTTTGGTGGTCTTTTTTTGTATTATCATATATACTGTATATATACATATTTTATATCGGCTAACGCAGAAATTGCGGTATTGGGATTGGATTGGAAAAAAGTGTATTGGGACATCCCTAGTTATTTTCACAGCTTTTATTAATGTCGTAATGAAAAAGAAAATTGAATGTTGAGATAGGAGGTTTTAACACGCCTCAAATTACCATCCTAAGCCTTTTTTCTTTTCTTTTTTTGCATGGATACTTTTCAGTGCTTGTAGGTTTCAGAAAGCCATTTACCTGCTTGCTTTAATCTTCAAGGAATTACAGAAATACTCGGCGAGAATGTGATGTGCTGGATGAAAATTGATTTTCTTTCCTGCTTCTCTATGCCATTTTGAACCACGGCGAGAGCCAGAGAGAAGCTGCTTCATGGTGGTGTAAGAAGAGTCTAAGAAGTAGACGGAGAAGAGGGGGGTGAGAAAAAAAGTATAACTTCAGAAATATGTCTTTAATAGCACACCATTCTACCACACTCCGCTGTCCGTCGTCGACTCATCCACCCACACCACTACCTCCACCCCTGGTATCGTTTTCATTTTGTCGCTATTCTGTCTTGTCTGAGCAGCCACAGCATACAGTGTGTGCGCCGTGTGCACGTACGTGCATGGGCACACCTCCTCAGGGTGATTTCTCCACTAGCAAGCATGCATGGAGAGAGAGAGAGAGAGAGAAAGAGAGAGAGAGAGAGAGAGAGAGAGAGAGAGAGAGAGAGAGAGAGAGAGAGAGAGAGAGAGAGAGAGAGAGAGAGGCCTCCCTTATACAAGAATGACCCAATTTATCAGACACCGTACAAACACAGAGTTGATGAATCTAATTAAAAATCCCAGCATACAAAAATCTGATGAAAAAAAGTCCAGTGGTAATCATATTTATGGTATGTGGCGTATGGGAGCTCGTTCATTCTTTTCATCTTCTATTTAAGCAAGATAAATTCTGTTCATTTATTTCCTCTCACGTGTTTTTTTTCCTGCTTCTTCTTCTTCTTTGCTTTATTAACCAGATTTTCCTCCATTGTGTTTTCATTCAGATCTATAGAGCTCATTAATCAAACTCTTAGGACACTGTATTCACTTAATTTAGTGATGTCGGGGGTCCCCCGCTCCCCCCAAGCTATGAGCGTGCACAGATGGGACACTAGGTGGTGCTATAGAGCACCTGCCCCTTTTTGCTCTCCGGACAACACCAATGTGCTCTTTTGAAAGTTTGTTTTTTGTACAAGTTTGTTCACGCAGAGAAAAATGGAAGTACGTTGTTGACTAATAAGAACGCTGGAACAATAGCTGCTCCACACGTCCCAAACTCTTTCCTCCAAAACTAATATACTTGGTTTAGTGAAAAATACAAGGTTCACTCCCACACTATGCCAAGTTTTCCTGCTGAGCTCCTTTATTTATTTTATTTATTTATACCTTTATTTAACAGGGACAATACAAAACAACAGTGTTGTTCAAGTTTAAAGACATGAAACCGTTGCATTGTATAAGGGTTTAGTCAAGGCTAATTTGCAACCCCAGTCCCCGTTTAGGTGTTTCTATAGAAAATGTCACACTATACTAAAAACAATAGGCTTATTCTATAAAATACAGCACTATCTAATCTAAGTACGAAAGCACAACATTACAAAATCGCAATACAGAACAGAAGGCTAGTGAATCAATTACTTTTCCAAATTGTACGCATATTTAACTCATGGACTGCCGATCCCGCGGTCGTCACGCTGGTCACGACAACGGCTCGTAACACGACGAAATGTAGATTTCATTCTTTAATCCAACTATTAGTCAGAGCGCATCGTCTGATAATAATCCCGTTGCTGACTTTCATTTGGAACAGAATTGCCGCGACAACTTGTTTTGTTTGTCACATTCGCACCCATTCAATCCAATGCATTCAAAAGCCTCTAGCATCCAAAAGCCCCTGAATGTCGTTTGCGCACAGGTAAATCAACTAGGGCTAGACGTCACTTCCTGACTTTTGACCCGGAACTTTTTGCTCGGATCGCCAGAGGACAGGTTAGTCAAGACACCAGAAATAAGCACGACGGCACCCCCCTCCTGTTTAGGCGATCTGGCGCTTCAAAATAATAGTGCAGCGGTTAAGCTCATGAAATGGAAGGTATTGTGCATTTTATGACTAAAGCATGAAACTTTCTACAGTGTTTCTATACACCATGAAGTTTATTTTCAGATGTGGAAGCACTTCTCAGTTGAAGTGCTTTCATGTGTTAGAGGCTGTACAAATGTAAGGTGGTCAAAAACATGGATTTTTCACTTTTTGCAGGCATAAAGACAGTATATCAATAAGAAGAGTCCTGGAACACACTAATCACCATAAAATTGCTTTAATGTGTTAAATCAGCAGTATAAGATGTGTCATTTGGGTTTCAGGGTCCATTAGGTCACCAAACAACAAAGTAAGACAAAGAAAGACCAAAAAATCCAAAAATCGGATTTTGCATAATTTGTGTTAATTTGGATTGAGCATTTCACATTTCTTCTAGACATTTCCTAGTTGCAGTAAAGAGTGTCTACAATGCAATGACACTATTAGCGAGGACTAACAGTCTCCTGAGTAGGGATGACACGGTATGAGATTTTACAGCATTGTTATGCTATTGGAAACCTATACCTAGGTGTTTCATGGTATTTAAACTAAAATACTGTATTTGCTATACTTACAGCAGAAGTGAACAGTGCATGTTCAGATCTGCATCAGAGAACTGTCACCACTTTCAGACTGACCTCTGGTGACCTTGAGGAGTCATTGACCTCAGAATTGCATTTTGGCACGTGTTGTTCCTCTCTCTATTATAATAATATGTTAAGTTTGTTAAGTGGAAGTTTTATTCTAATGATAACTTAAAAGTAAACAATAGACTACAGAAATGATGAGTTGTGTTTGATATACATTTTATGACATTGTGTATGACATTGATATGACATTAAAAACATCTAGGAGGAGAGTGAGCATCAGCAATAAAATAAAGACAGAACATTCATTGTTTATGTAGTTCTTATGCAGCTCCAAACAGAACTGTATGAAGAGATATAAGTAATTGGTAGTGATGGTCAAAGCCGAGAAACTCAGCTTCACTATCGTGCCCAGAAGGTCTACAGGACACCCTGTGGAAACCCTCACAGACCTGAACTACACTGACATCTGCCTGCTGAGACTGAGGTTATGACCTATAACTTCCCCAAGGACATCTGCCCCTAATAACAATAGAGGCTGCAATTCTGGGTGAGATCAATGGCTAATGGTATGACCAGTGTGTGGAAATCCAACCTACCCCAGCACATCAACATCAGTTTCATCTTCTATGGCTGTAAATGCTGGACACTAACACAAGCCCTATAGAATTCCAAGGATGGGTGCTACGCCAGAATGCTGCGTGTGGTACTGAACATCGACCAGGATGAGCACATCACCAACCGGCATCTGTATCAACCAGCATCGGGGAATTACTGCATGTACCAAAGAAGATAGCAGTACAGAGTACAGATGAGTCTAGCTGGACACTGACACCGATACCAAGAACAACCAGCCAAAGAGTGTGTACTGGATGAAGAGAACGTCCCACACCTTTATCTCTTCATACAGTCCTCAGACGAGCCCTCCATCAGCGTCTCTAGTCATCTTGGTTTTCCATACATCTGTCCACATATACAGTATGTGGACGTACTAAAGGAAGATGAACCAACACACACAGGCAGTGATGGAGAGAACGTAGGTGTGGACGTCCTCTCCATCCATGCCCGTATGTTGGTTCCCACAGTACCTTTGGTTGGTTGTTCTTGTTATCGGTGTCAGTGTCCAGCTAATCTCATCCTCTGTACTGCTATCTTCTTTGGTACGTGCAGTAATGCCCCGATGCTGGGTGATACAGGGTTCCCCAGGGTGTCTCGTAGACCTTCTGGTCGCGATAGTGAAGCCAAGCTTCTTGGCTTTGACCATCTCCACCAATTCCTTATCTTACCTCCTTACCTCTTCATACAGACTCTTTTGGAGCTGTATGAAGAGCACCTGTCAATTATGTTTTTTCGGTATTGTATTGCTGTTGTGATTCCTTGGAACAAAACCTCCATTTCATAATATATTATAATCAGGACTGCACAGAACTGGCGCGCATGCGCGTCCAATCAAGCACATGGCGCGGTCAATTACGGGCTGGGGAACGCTTTTGCGCACCACAGATGGGGCTCATAATAAAAATTAATATTGTTTATGGCCAGAAGCCTTAGTATACATATAAATTCGCCAACTCCGTTCACTTCATTGGGCCAGTCCAAATACAATGTATTTTCAACTCCAGTTGTCCCTATTCAGGCTGCATGAATAGCAGTTGGAGTGCTCAGTTTCTGACCCCTCACTGTCGCAACTAGATGGCTCTGCCCCCATTGGCCAATCACACCTTGTGGACACATGGGTGCACTGGCCAGTGTTGCCAACCTGACTCATTTGTCACTATATTTAGCTTTTTTCCAGACCCCAACCAGGCCCCAACCAAATGGACGCGTAAGGGTCCATTTGGTTTCATTGTAGTGCATTAATTTTATTCTAATGCATTCGAGTGCGTGTTTGAAGTGACACTAATGCATTTTGGATTTTGGCAGTTGGCGACACTGACACTGCCCAAACGCAGTGTGTCTTTACCTCCTTCCTCGATCGATCTATGCTACTGCTAGTAGCCCACACTGAGACATTATTCTGCTAACTTACAGCTAAACTCTCGTCAAATGTCCAAGAAGCAAGCGCCATTAAGGAATTATTTTGGTGTTCCATCACCAAAAATGTGTGTGTGTGTGTGTGTGTGTGTGAGAGAGAGAGAGAGAGAGAGAGAGAGAGAGAACGCATTAAAGGGGAATTCCACCCATTTCCAAACATGTTATGTCATTAACATGCAGAGAGAACACATTAAAGGGGAATTCCACCCATTTCCAACATGTTATGTAATTAACATGCAGAGAGAACGCATTAAAGGGGAATTCCACCCATTTCCAATGTTATGTCATTGACATGCACCTTAGAGATGTTGTGTTGTTCCCCCAATCTATTCCCTAAAAATGGAGGTCTGAAAATAGGGGTCGATGAGTCGCCGATACGGGTCGATATGGGTCGCCGATACGGGTCGATATGGGTCGCCGCATTTTTGGAGCACCAGGTAACATCCCCTGGTGCTCCACTGAGTACCAGACCAAAATAGTTATGTGCAGCCCTGATTATAATGGAGACTGGAACATGTCAGAAAGCAATTCTGAAGTCAATGACTCTCGGTGACCCAAGGTCTCCAGATGTCAGTTTGACAGTGTTAACAGTTCCGGGCATGCAGTTCTGAACATGCACAGTGCAGTTCTGCTGTAGGTTATAGCACATACCTATGGTATTTAAAAATTGGTATTTAAAATTAATACATACATACTATGTCATAGTATTTATTTATCCATTTTTAAATACCATGAAACACTGAGGTATAGGTTTCCAAAATCTCATACCGTGTCATCCCTACTCAGGAGACTGTTAGGCTTCACTAACAGTGTCATTGCATTGTAGACACTCTTTGTTGCAACTAGGAGACACTTTACTCCAACTAGGAAATGTCTAGAAGAGATGTGAAATGCTCAATCCAATTTAACACAAATTGGTGAAAATCCGTTTTTTGTCTTTGGTCATGTGAGGTAAGTTTGTGTGACCTAATGGACCCTGAAACACAAATGACACATCTTATACTGGTGATATAACCCATTGAAGAAATTTGATGATAATTAGTGGGTTCCAGAACTCTTCTTGTTGATATATTATCAATGTGTCTGCAGAAAAGTGAAAAATACATGTTTTTGACAACCCGATATTTGTACAGCCTCTGGCATATAGAAACATTCATGCTCAGAAGTGCTTCCACATCTTAAAACAAACTTCATGGTGTGTAGAAACACTGTGGAAAGTTTCATGCTTTAGTCATAAAGTGCACAATTGGTTTGCTTAACCGCTGCACTATAAGGGTTTTTACCGATTTCACTGGCTTGAGCCGTGGCAACGGGGAGAAAACTACGAAGATGCGCCTGCAGTCGATGTTTTAATATGTGCTTAACATATTAACGTTCGCACCTCTGGCCCAATTTCGACCAGCATTTTACTTCATTAGTGAGCATTTTAACGTCAGTTTGTGTTTTCTTTATTTTAGCTGGTGCATTCCACAAGAGTATCCATTGTACTGAGCAAGAGCGACTGGCCCTTGTGATCCTACATATAGATCTGCTTGATCCTTTCACCTGAGAACAGAGCACAGCTGGGACCAAGTCATTAAAATGTAACTTAATGATGAGGATTTAATAAAACTCTCAAAACTAGCACGTGTACCTGTAGCCATGGTTCACATGGCTACAGCTTATACTTCACAAGTGTCTTAACTTCTGCCTGTGTTATGTGATCGCTACATTTACATGGTAAATAAATGTGTACATAAACATTCCGATTTCAAATGTAAAGTACTCACTGTGTGGGCCACAAGTGTGCATTGCTGCATTCTGTGCTATTTAATAAAAACATTGCTATATGTAAAGTTGCAATGCAAAAAATGGCAGCCATCATCCTCCCATTCTAATGATATTAACATTTTTTTCAAAAACATAGTTGAATGGTCATGTTTCTGATGGTTTCTGAACTGCCCAAAGCCCTCCTGTGAGACGCAGACTGAGTAATTAGTGAGGATCTATTAATGTACATGAAGATACAGTATGTTGAAAAGTGGTGAAGTGGTCGTTTAAGAAAGCAGCCAGAGCAGTGAGCACCATGTAAAAATGCCTTCTATTAAAACACGGAATGCAGAAATGCCTATCACCATACCAGCAATTGTCCAACACCCGTGGCACGAGTACTGTTTCAAATCATCATGTTTTTTCACACGTTTACAATGTAGATTGACTTCAGTCGCTTCATCACTGTCATGGTTATTCATCATGGTCATATTTCAGGGCTAGACCTCCTGTTGTTTTCCTTTAAAAATGAAATCGCTGACGGTCCCCCTGAGGCCAGCTGCATCAAGACGTTTCACGCCGTGGCTGCATGTCTGTTGTGAGCATGAACATCTTCAATGTTGACCAAATATTCACTTTCTTTTTTGCCAAATTTCCCCCTGCTATCCCAGGGACATCCCAAGTGCG
>CM076973.1:39884740-39902240 GCA_039105355.1 Benthosema pterotum | reverse complement strand
ATTTCAGGTTATATCAGGTTGTTGACTTTATGGAGACTGCCATCTTACTGGTGAGCAAATGGACCAGCAACATCCTGTGTGATTGTCTAAAATGTCCCCAAGGAAACAGAGACTTGTCTTTTTGAAACATGACTTCAACATTGGAAATCACTCCAAAAATAAATAATAAATAAAAACTGCCAGAAAAGTGTTAACCACGACCCTATGTACACATTTCAACAATTTGACAACATCAAATCTTTAAGCTTCCAATGTGTTGTGATATGATGTATTAGGAGGTTGAAGATTGTCTGTTTTCAGATGATTTTGCACTTATTTTCAACATATGAAATGGGACATTATCCTATACGACTCAAGTATGTTTACTTTTAGAACATTATGCACAGTTTGATGGACTTTTGTACTTTTACTCAAGTATATTTTTAATACAGGACATTGCCATGTTTAGCTATGCTTCTACTTAATCAAACATTTGAGTATTTTTTTTTTCACCACTGACCTATTTTTTCTCATCTATCAGTTCCTCTTCTCCACTTACTCTATTTCATTACCACGCACACTCACGCACTCACGCACTCACGCACGCACGCACATGCACACGCACACACACACCGCTCCACATCCTCCTCCTCTGTAAATATGAGCTCAAAGCGAACAGTCGTAATTAAAAAAGGATGTTTGCACAAAGGCCAAAAGTCCTGATAACATGGTGTTTTCCCAGCCTTATGAAATTAGCAGTTCGCTCGGCGAGATGGCAGCCCACTCTGGCAGCAATTAAAAACTGGTAGTCGTTATGCAGTATATAATAGCGTATAATAATTTAATTATTTTTTTCTCTCTCTCTCTCCCCCTGTAGTTTTAAAGGCAGACTCTCTTCTCTGTAAACGGTGCACTTCATGAAAAAAAAAAGGTCTCACAATACCCGGAGAGAATCAATAATTGTTCATGTTCGGGCTGGTTGAAAAAAAAAATCTGTCATGGGAATGTAGTATAATGCGGGCCTAGAAGCACTGCTCAAACGGAGTCACCACCATACACCGTATAATAGACTAGGACCAATCATAACAGCACTCTGTGGTGGTACACTACTACTGGCTTCTTTATGTGTGGGTGCAGCAGTGTGGCTTTTTAAAGCCAGTGCAGTCAGAAAAGCTTCACATCTTCAAGGGGAGACACATCTTTCGCCTCATAAAAGTTAGTGACTTTGGACGTAAAACAACAAGCGACACTACAAGCTGCATCATTACAGCACTGGATTTGGTATATAGCTTCACCACCATGCTGCCTTAGGGGGGAAGAGTGAGCACCACATTAACTGAGCACCGCGTGGTTACCGACATTTAAAGCCTTAGTAGTAGTAGTAGTAGTAATTGGCTCCATCTAGACCCTACCCTGGTCAAGATGATTCTCGTGGTGTGCTTGAGGTGAACTCGGCTGGGAGAGGTCAGAGACAAAAGCTGTACTCAGAGAACTGGAGAACTATAGAAGTACTACTCACTAGTACTCAGCTGCTTGACGAGAGTAGCAAGGTACGCAGAAACAGGAATGCTAATGGATGAATAAGAATATGTCCACAATTCCATGCTGTATGAGTAGATGTGGTATAGCATATAGCAGGAGAAAAAACAGGCAAATGTTGATCAAAATTACAGTTATGCTACATGCCCTAATTGTGGTGCCTTCTTGGAAATTAAGCAGGGGCTGCAACTAATAATTATGTTCATAATTGATTCATCGGCCGATTATTTAAATAATTAATCAATTAAGGTGTATACCATATATGCAATACATCTCAGATTTTTAATGGCATTTTTCTCCATTTCTTCTTTATCTTAGGTTCCTGAAAATATAGTATCTATGACAATGATAGGAGTTGCAGTGTCCTTAAAAAAATCATAGACCTCGACCACCTCCACATTTGACTCCACCAGTCCTCGCTTTTTCCTTAATCAGAGCCTTCCTGATTGGCTAACAAATAGTCCCACCGGGAGTATTTGCCAATAACAAAGCTTATAGGGATTTACAGTAGTGTTCAAAATAATAGCAGTCTGTTTAAAAAACTGAATAAAGCCCAAAATCCTTATGGTGGTTTTATTTCCATGCATTGGGAACACTGCACATCATATTTTAAATCAAAACATGAAGAAAAAAGCAGAAATGATTTAATTACTTTACAGAAAATGAAGAAAAATGAACTTTGGGCTTTTCAAAAAAATAGCAGTGGCTGCACTTTACTTTACAAACTCAAATATTTACTGTATTAATTGACAAATATCCAGGATTCAGCATTCCTGTGAATCACTAAACTAATATTTAGTTGTATAGCCACTGTTTTTGAGAACCGCTTCACATCTGTGTTGCATGGAGTCGACCAACTTCTGGCATCTGTGAACCGGTATTCCAGATTTGACAACGTTCCATAATTCCTCTGCATTTCTTGGTTTTGCCTCAGAAACAGCATTTTTAATGTCACCCCACAAGTTTTCTATCAGATTAAGGTCCGGGGATTGGGCTGGCCACTCCATGACTTTAATTTTGTTGGTCTGGAACCAAGAAGCTGCTCGCTTACTGGTGTGTTTGGGGTCGTTGTCTTGCTGAAACACCCATTTCAAGGGCATTTCCTCTTCAGCATAAGGCAACATGACCTCTTCAAGTATTTTGATGTATGCAAACTGATCCATGATCAGTGGTATGCGATAAATAGGCCCGGCACCATAGTAAGAGTATCAGGATGCTTGCACCACAATGCTTTCCTATGGGGATGTTTCGCTTACCATGGTGCCGGGCCTATTTATCGCATACCAGGGATCATGGATCAGTTTGGATACATCAAAATACTTGAAGAGGTCATGTTGCCTTATGCTGAAGAGGAAATGCCCTTGAAATGGGTGTTTGAACAAGACAACGACCCCAAACACACCATGAAGCGAGCAGCTTCTTGGTTCCAGACCAACAAAATTAAAGTCATGGAGTGGCCAGCCCAATCCCCGGACCTTAATCCGATAGAAAACTTGTGGGGTGACATTAAAAATGCTGTTTCTGAGGCAAAACCAAGAAATGCAGAGGAATTACGGAACGTTGTCAAATCTGGAATACCGGTTCACAGATGCCAGAAGTTGGTCGACTCCATGCAACACAGATATGAAGCGGTTCTCAAAAACAGTGGCTATACAACTAAATATTAGTTTAGTGATTCACAGGAATGCTGAATCCTGGATATTTTTCAGTTAATACAGTACATACTTGAGTTTGTAAAGTAAAATGCAGACACTGCTATTTTTTTGAAAAGCCCAAAGTTCATTTTTCTTCATTTTCTGTAAAGTAATTAAATAATTTCTGCTTTTTTCTTCATGTTTTGATTTAAAATATGATGTGCAGTGTTCCCAATGCATGGAAATAAAACCACCATAAGGATTTTGGGCTTTATTCAGTTTTTTAAACAGACTGCTATTATTTTGAACACTACTGTATTTGGAGGCCTCCTGCAGTCCCTAGAGGCCTAAAAAAGACTTTTGAAGATGATCTAATTAAAAGACGACTTGGTGAAAAACATAAAAACAAAAAAAAATGAAGGAATTATTATTTTGACCATAACATTACATATACCGGAAGGAGCTTTAATCAGATAATGACACTTATTTAGCTATCACCATAAACTATAGTGTAGATGAGACACTATTTCCAATTAACACAACATATACTAATAATTAATTAATAAAAAAAAAATCTGTAAAAAGGAACTGCATTCTTGGGAACTGAAACAGGCCATATAAGGATGAATATTCAAGTCATGTGTGTTGTTTAATGAGCAGGCTCCTTACTGAGATGTGCACTAGGGCAACACTAAAGCAAACTCCACATGGCCCAACATTATATTTAACTACCATAGTGTCAACCCCTTACCCCTGTGTCCGAACTGCAGTTAGACTAGCATATTTGCCAATAAAAATACGACCCAATAATACAAATAAGAGTTGATAATGATACTTTTCCGATTCCCATACAGTATTTGCCGATACCAATATGACCCAAAAGGGGCCGATGCCATACTTGGCATTGATTATGTGTCATAATTTGCTTCGCAAGTTGCTACTGTGCATGTGCAACTTTGAACAGATTACAGTGTTAGTTACACTTAACACTGTAACAACTATGGTTAAGTAGGGAAAACGTATGATGAATTGCAAAATCTAGTTGAAAATCTGATGAGTCAATTAGCCTACTGAAGTAGTTGACAACTAACTTATTATTAAATTAGTTGACAACTAATCAATTGAGCGCAGAGGATGCTGGGAAATGTAGGACTCCATCTAAAAATTGCAGTACCGACAGTGACCACCAGTCAAAGCTGCTTATACACCTTTAACTAACCTAACTCTTGAGAACATGAAACCAACTGTAAAGGTCATTATACATTTGGTTTTGCTTTACACAACATAGTAACTTCTTCGATAGTAAGATCTTATAATGTCCCATTCGGTTACCAACTCTCCATCATTTAGCTAGGGAACACAAGGACCACTAGTTGAAAAACAGAGTTTTTACCCTGCAATATCCTTTCTCTCATTTTTCTCCCATTCTTGGATGGCTTCTCCTGGCTGTTCCATGATTAAATCGTAGAACAGATTCTGGCTCTGTGCCGTACAGGGATTTCTCTTTTTACGAGCAGTGTAGCTGTACGCTTTATAGTTCCATGTAACCGGCATGTTTAACTGAGATACAGATTCATCTTTCTCTGGGCCAACAAAGGCTGGAGCTGTCCTTAATACCGCAGTGAAACATATCTGACCTCTCCCTCCCTCTCTGCCTCTAACGTCTACACACACACACACACACACACACACACACACACACACACACACACACACACACACACACACACACACACACACACACACACACACACACACACACACACACACACACACACACACACACTTTCTAAGTCAAGGCATCCTGTTGGATAGATTAACAAGCATAATAAGGTCGCCAAGCAACATCAATTCCCCTTTGCACACAGGTGTATATCTATCTCTCTCTCATCTCTCTCTCTCTCACACACACACACACACACACACACACACACACACACACACACACACACACACACACACACCACACACACACACACACACACACACACACACACACACACACACACACACACACACACACACAGATGTACAGTACAGATGTGTCTTCCTCGTACAAAGGGCTCCCCTGTGTATTGAGGAATGCAGGCTGTCATCAAGTCCACAGGATCTCTCCAGACGGGAGGCTGTCTGTACTCTGTAGCCGTCAGGTAATGACAATATCAGAGAAAGACTTTTACCTTCAGGGAGAATCTGGGAAAAACAAACCCAGACCTACTGTATCTATGGCCAAGGCACTTGTAACTATATGGTACAGTATGCACAGTTTAAATCAGCCTTGCTTGTGTAGAATTCACTACGTCAACTACTTTGTACTCTGGATTAAGAGTGTCTCCTAAACAGTGCTGGGCAGTAACTAATTAAATGTCACATATTACTGTAATCACTTTTTCAAGCAAAAGAAAAGTATAGATATGACTCTGTCAAAATGTGTAATAATAATAATAATATGTTGCCAAAACATGTCTAGTTACCAGTGATGGGCAAGTTACTGGGAAAATGTAGTAACCTACACTACTTGTTACTCTCAAAAAAATGCAGCTAAGCTACTCTACAAGCTATCGCCAGAAAATTGTAGCAAGCAACACTACAAGCTACATGACAAAAGTAGCTTGATGTAGCTTGCTACATCATCACTACATAATATAAATATATATCTCATCTTAATGTACAACTTTCTAAATACTAATCATAATAATAAAACAATATGGGTAAAAATCATAATGATAATAATTTAGCGGAGGGTTTGAACATAGGATGGTGGCATGATTAAGTTTTGGGATGTATATTAGAGGTTTTCTATCCATTAAAAATGGGGGGAATTTGAAAATGTGTGTGGGAAAATGTAGTAAGCTACAATCCTTGTTACTCGAAACAAGTAGTGTAGCTTCACTACAAGCTACTCGAAACAAGTAGTGTAGCTTCACTACAAGCTATTCCCAGAACAAACCACTGGTGGTCCCCAGACCACCTGTTGAAAACCCCTGGTTTAAATTATTCCATGCACTAACCAACATGTAAGGATGCATATTAAATTCCGTAGAGTTAAGTCAACTTGGTTTTATATTCATGTGCGTGTTTTGACTGCATGCGCCCTTGGTGGGATCACGACAGTGAAAACTAAATTAATTCTAATATGCATTTTTTGAGTCATTCAATCACCGGCGAGATCCACACACGTGAACGCCCCTGGGGGGCTTATTAAATCCGTACAAGTATGGATTTTTAAAGACGTACTATAATGCGCAGTATTCAGCTCAGACACATGGAATTGGAAGGCATGAGGAGCACAAACGCACACTCTCTGAACGGCGGAGATAAAACACACAAACACGTACCACGGAGGGGGATTTTATTTTTCGAGAAGAAGCAGCAACAGCCATTATCTGTCCAATAGCAGACTCCTCTCTCTAGGTATTCCCCCCCGGGGGGAGGTAAAAAGGAAGAAAAATATATACGCAGTTGTTGGCTTGGCCCTGTTCTCACCGCCGCCGGTGACGCCGGTATTAAGATTTCCCCCAGTCGCCGCCGCCGTCGCCAGCGCCACTTATATACTGTTATAAGCCCTTCCTTCGGATTGTGCGGCGGCATTATAAAGCCTCCTCCACAGAGTATATAAGCCGCCATCGCGACAATGCCTTGGACCATGAAAAAAGCGTTTGGGTAGAATAAGAGTATAACAATGGTAATCCTTGTAATAAAATCAGCCGATACATTGCGGATCCGCGTTGACATTTATGGGGACGAGAATTTGACTTTAACCCAGTAAGATCTGAAACGAAACAAAAGATACTACAGAGAGTCTTCTCAATTCTATAGCTGCAGTCCTCAAGTTTTTTTCCACGTCAAGGACCCCCAAAAATGTGTATATAATTAGGTCCTGGAGCAACAAATCATGAAAACAAAACATTTGTCGGGATCAGGAAAGGCGGTGATAATTTGTGAGGGGGAGGGGGGTTGTATGGGGTGAGGCAGCGTTTTAGTCAATCACAGCACAGCAGTCTCCAGCAGATTCATAATGAGCCAATAGAGTGGAGGTGAAGTGGAGTTAGATTCTGTTTACAAACACAGTGTTTGTACACACTAAAGTTGCCTCTACTGTATTACCTTTAAGGTCCTCCCCTGGAATTAGATGTACAGTGAGGAGTTGAGTGTTACAAAAAAGTTTGCTGTGAAATAATACAAATGAATTGTCGCAACTTTTCCAAACAACAGTAGATCTACAAGCTCATTATAGCTGCAGGAGGCTTCTAGATCTTGCTATATTTTTCCAACATCTAAAAGTTTGGTTCGACCGGATTAAATGCTGCTGCGAGATCGTCACAGAACGCAGGTGCGTCCTTCCCTCCCCCCTTCTCTTGCAGGACTGAATGTCTTAAATGAGTTCAGTATCTATATTATTGAATGTCACAACATCCAAACGCACTTTTCCCTATGTCTTAATAACCGTGACCTTTTCCCGTTGCCATTTTGCCCTGATGCGAGAATCAATCTGTGAAGCACTAATAAGATGCTGCTATAATGATTTTTTTCTTTCCCTTTTAGGGGGGCGGGTGGGGTGGAGGGGGGGGGGGTTACAGTGTAGGAACGAGGAGGCTGCAAAGAGCAAATGTTGTCTTTTGGTGTGTCTGTGTGTGTGTGTGTGTGTGTGCCTCGATCGTGCTGACCTCCTATCATTAGCCAATGAACGGACGCATTTTGTGCTGACGGTATACAATGATGTATGATTAGGACACACACACACACACACACACACACACACACACACACACACACACACACACACACACACAAAGACACATATACCTAACTTCTCCCCTCTGCACACCTGCTTAGCATTTTATGCCCTGAGCATGAGGTGAATTTATATGGTGCTATTACGAGGGCCAGCGGTCCATTAATGAGTGTTGGTCCATGCCGGGGCCAGGGAATGCTGATTTGGCTGCTTTTTAGACACAAACAGGATAAATCAAGCGGCGACGGCAGTGACTTGCAGTTGTTCCGCCCGTGACGGGTCCCCGACTTCCCCTCCCGGGGCCCCAAACGAAGGAACATTCTTCTCTTCTTTTTATATAGGGGGAAAAGGACGGTTTACAGGTTGCAGATTTTTTCCTTTTCCGCTGGTAAGTGTCACCATGCCACCGTGACAAGGCCTGACAGCTATCCTCTATAATTATACACTTGAGCTTTCCCCCCGCGGTGCACCGGGGAATGAATATACCATACACCGCGTTATTGTCTCTCCCTTACACTGCAAACCGGTTACCCAAACACTGGGCCCAGACCCACTGGCTGGGTCGACGGAAACACTGTTTAAAATGTAGGCATCTAAAGGAGGATTCCACCCCTTTATTTCCAAAAAAGTGCTATATATAGTCTCTCTCCACAATGTCAGTAGTGTTGAAACTCACACTTTCACTTTCCAGTGTTGCAAACTTGGCAGTTTTGTTATTTAGCCTCTTTCCAGACCCCCATTAGCGACTTAATAAGTGAAAAGCTTCTGGCGACAAATCTAGGGACTTCTTTCTGGTGATTTGGGGACAAATCATGTGAAAGTCACCAGGGATCTGTCTCCATTTGCTGTTGGAGCAGGATAGTAGGAGCCTCCTCAGTCCTCAGTGAGTCAATGGCACGCACAAATGTTCACGCTACGGCCACGAGTGTCACGTTCGACATTGAGGGGTCAGAAACTGAGCAACACTGATAACACACCTCTAGCTGGTAGCTACTTCCTTTACTGGGGAGTTGGCAACACTTTTGGTTTAGCAGTGGCTCAACAGAAGTTATTTTTTATGGATCTAGCAGTGATTCTGAAACATTCATTTCATGGACCACATATTTTCATATGGATTAGCATTAGAGATATGCATTACGCCTGTAAGATCAACAGGGATAGAGCTACGGCAAGCACTATGAGTCAAGATGGATTCTGGAGTCAACCATGGCTCAGACATACGCTAAGAACTGGTGTTGATCAGGTTTAAAAGTTTGAAGGGAAAGGCAAGAAGACGTGCACGTGCACACACCACTCACACGCACGTGCACACGCACACACAGAAACGTCTTCTGGACGCTTCAGTCCCTTTAGTGGCACGCTGAAAATGAATACCCTACTAAAATCCTGAGTGTTAATAAAGATAGGATGAAAATGGTTCCGGAAGGTCTGACAAAAATGGTCCCATTTGCATGGATGTCGGAGTTGAAGTCAGACTGAGGATTTTTGCAGTGTGAGCATGAACCTTTTTTCTGTCACATTAGCAACTAACGCGGGTTCCGCTGAGAATGCTCAGACACGCCGGGCCTGAGCGCCGTTTGGCAGTGCTACTACTCTCATCATCATTAGCATAAATGTGATGTCGACGACTTATTACAATACTAACTGAAGGCCAAATGGCCAATCGCGCTGCAGCTTTCGAAAAGACAAAGGGAACAAGAAAATACGTCGCAATTACCGCTGACAGCTGATGGCACACAACATCGCACAGACGCTGTCTTTGTCGTCGCGTGCCTTTTTTTTTACTCGCCCCCGGAGAGCCGATGAGCCCAGAAAACAAACGGTGAACATATATATATACACACACACCAGGCAGTCAGCGTTAAGATAAAATCTAAACGTGTTTACACCTTCGTAAATATCGACTCATGTTGTTTACTGCTTTAACTTGAAGTTGCTTGCCCCTCATTCTCTCTCTCACGTGTGCGCGCACACACACACACAAACACATACAAACAGTATACACCGAAAGTCATCACGCTTGCAAACACACAGGGGAACTGTACAACAAATGGTAGCACACTGCTGATGCTATCATCATGGGCATTTCTTCTACTTCTAAGTACTTTTAAGCATTTTCCTACTTCAAAATGTGTTAACTCCTTAGTAGCCAGAATAATGAAGCTTAACACTATTGCCGCTGGTATTTCAATAAGAGTAGTTAGCTGCTGCCAGTATATTTTCCAATGTGTAACTCATATTTCTGAATCCTTTTCCAGGGGGACATTTTAGATCAGCACACAGGCTATGGCCGATTCATCTGCTGTTTACCTCTAAGCAAGATGGCAGCTTCCATAGTCAGGTATCCATAGTATAGTATGTTATACTTCCATAGTATGTTTGATTGCCGTAAATGTATTATTTTAATCCCAATAGAAAAAATCCAGGCAATCTCCTCTCCTGTTTAGTGGGTACATTCAGGATTGTTCCTGATGACAACTTCCGCTACTTCTCTATGCGGCACGCATTCACCCACACACCCACACACACACACACACACACACACACACACACACACACACACACACACACACACACACACACACACACACACACACACACACACACACACACACACACACACACACACACACACACACACACACACACACAGGCTGATTACGATGCGATCTGTAACATCGTCGTAAATAAGTGAAGTCAATATGAAAGGAACCTTCAAATGTCACATTATGATCATATATATAGACATAAAGACCCCTGGGTTTTGGACATTATTGTTAGGTGAAAATGATCCAACAACGTTCATCTCGTCACTCATGTTGCCAATGTACAAAGTACAAAGATTCCGTCTTATCGTCTACGGCATCTATCCTGTTATTTAATATTTTAGAAACCATATTTTTGTCAAGCTGTTGGTGATTTATTTTCCGCCAAGGCATCCTGCTATGACGGCCTCGGGATAGTGACAAAGCAAAACCACAAACGGCTTATGGTTAGGTGTCTCCAATGTAACAGCATGGCTGGAGGCAAACAAATTTAATCATCCTAAAATAAATATTATCAATGTGGAGAAAAAATATGTTTTTTTTTTTGCTTGGCACATTGCCTGTAATTTGAATATGCGAATAATATCTGTATAATGAATTAATTGTTATCAAAACTTGGTATGTTGGTAATTTGGTATGTTGACCCATGCATGCACATAATCTGAGAGACAGTGAAAACCAATAGCGACCAATGGCCTGGTCAAGATTTGCTTGTGACCAGTTTATTATTAGTTGTGACTTTACTTTTTTGTGGTGCTTGTGGTCGTGACCTGTGAGCAACTATAGTTGCAACCTGAACGTGTCTACTTGGTTATGGTCGCGACTAGTTAAATAGGTTGGGGAAGACCCCAAGCCTACACATAACCCTATTTCTAACACTAAGCCCATATTTCGTATTCTATTTATGTCATTGTGTCTACCATTGAATTCCTCCGACTCCTCCTGCCCGTCGCGCTGTGGTGTGTTGTGTTTTTTACCAGCCGTTAAAAACAAGCAGCCGGTGCTCCAAACTTCTGGACCAAACAACAATGTCTGGCGGCTCCCTGCCAACGTGATTGGTTTAGCTCTGTTTGGTGTGCGTTCCCAGTGAGCACCGCTGCGGTGCGGTGGTTAGAAGAGGGCGGGAAACAGCGGTGTTGCGGTGGTATGACGTCATATTGTAGGCAACGGTGGTCCCGGTGGGCACCGAAAATCAAACTCCGAATAGGGCTTAAGCCTATAAACATAACTGTCTCTAACACTAAGCTGATTTTGTGGAGATTTCTGATACTGTAGCAGCAGCACACTGAGAAAATATGAAAAATAGTTATCTGAGCGGTTGTTTAGAATACAGTGTATATAAAAAGATATTAAAAAGGCAACATTTAAATGCATTGATGCATTTGATTTCAAATTCATGGTGGAGCCTTTAAAATGCAATAAGGAAAAGGTTTTATATACTCTGTGTGGAGTTGTTGTAACAAAGCCCAAACGTGGAGGAGTTCACATATAGGCTGCTGGGGGAATGGTATGGTAGTATTGAGGCAGTTTATCAAACTGTGTGCTGTGCACACACACACGCACACACACACACACGCACACACACTCTCCGGAGTTGTTGAGCTGCATGCAGACTGTTAAAAGTGTCACCTAGCTCAAGGCTCAATGCCTCACAGGAGACCTGACTGCAGTCTCACTGCATGTCACAGAGTCCAGTCAGTTACCCGTCATCTATATAATGAGTAGCCTGGGAAGAAGAACTACCTTATCCAGAGTTTACGATCCGGTCAGGAGAACGCATGCTGGTAAACTTTAACGCCGCAGTCACCGATTTGTTAATCCAGTGCAACAAACTGGTCATGATTAGCCAGGGATCCAGTCTGATTTGCTGCGTTCCGTGCATCTGAAATGTCACTTCACAAATCAGTCTGGCCAGGAGGAGCGAGCGTTTGAACACCATTCAATCAGAATGCAAGTCAAGCAGGCTCTGGCCAGACTGATTTGCGAAGTGACATTTCAGATGCATGGAGTGCATCCCACTCTGACAGACTGCGGTTGGCTGAGGGTTTGACGACAGAGTGCAATATCTTGCACTGTGCCAGATACACAAGATTCAAAACATCTTTCTAATGACTTCCTTAGTGTCAATAAAGTCCACAACACCAGAGCGAGTGCAACAAACCATGTGCAACCCAGATATGGCACAAACAAGGGTATAAATTAATTTCGCTCCTATGCCACCAAATTGTGGAACGCCCTACCAACAGCCATAAAGACATGCAAATCCCTTGACTCCTTCAAGGCCTCCTTTAAATGTCACCTACAGTTGGCTATAACTTGAAACTGCCCTCCATACCATATTACCATTTTTTATCATTTTTATCATGTATTCTTGCTCCAACATGATGTTTTTGATTGATCCTAATTGTTTCCGTTTTGCCATTGTTGTTATTGACTACATGAGACCAGAACGGAAATAAGGTCTTTCTTCGGCACTCCTTTTTGACCAATGCTTGCTTGACTGCACTATGTAGCCTACTGTTTGCTTTTGATTGTCTAATAAAATGTCATCAGGCAGGAAATGATGCACAAGGATTGTCATGGATTTTAGCCAATCCTTGATGTCGTGATAAAAAAAAAAATACAATGTTGCAATACAATAAAACACTCTCAGGCTCACTGAGATCTTCACATTAAAATAAAGTATCTAAACATCCTAACAAGTGGTCTAGAAAGGGAGTGTATTGCAACTGGCTTTGATACTGTCAAGTTGTTATCAACGCAAGTATTGTTTTGTGTTGAGGACCCACTTGAAAATGAGATGAGGCATCTCAAGGGGTTTGGATCCTGATTGAAGGAAGGACCCTCTCGGCCTGATTGGACGAAAGCCCGAGCTGAAACTAGGATTTTATGACCCCAGGGGGACAGGGTGGAACTCCTTATATGGTCACCACACTCTATAGCAGGGATGATTACGTTATAGTACCGGTAAGTGAAATCACTTAGCCTAATTGAATACGACACTAGTTAATTGAATAAACCACTAGTTAGCGGTATTTCCTGCCTGCATCACTACAAACCAGTAATCATTCCCTCCCTAACAGATCACAGGCTGTTTAGAAACACAGACCAGGCTGTGTCCTCTGAGGTGGAGCGACTGGTATATGTGACGATGCAACGTTAGCGCATGAACTGCAAAAAGGCTGCTGCACGCCGTTAATAATATCACATGACTTCCCAGAATTACACTACTACACGACATGAGACAGAATTACACTACATGATTCTTTTGATCCCTGTTGGAGTTCCAGCCAGCCCACATGCAGTGGGGAAATGTGAAGTCCTGTGTGTGTGTGTGTGTGTGTGTGTGGTGTGTGTGTGTGTGTGTGTGTGTGTGTGTGTGTGTGTGTGTGTGTGTGTGTGTGGGTGTGTGTGTGTGTGTGTGTGTGTGCGCGCGCGCGTGTGTGCGTGTGTGTGTGTGTGTGTGTGTGTGTGTGTGTGTGTAGAAGCAACAAAATACCTTGTACTGTCTGTCTGTCAGTCTTTATCTGCTTTGATATCTCTGGGTTTGGGACGTTTATGCTGTTGTTGAGAGATAATGGTCCAAAAATAATGGATAAAAATGTAGGTTTATGAGGGATTATCTGCCGGTAGACACACTTGCTATACACATGTTTGTTTGTACATGCCCATATGACAACACACACATTATTGTGTGTGTGCGCACACACACACACATGCACGCACGCACACGCGCACACACACACACACACACGCACCAAAAGCAGATTCCCTAAGTTTAGGAATGCATTAGTGGCATTTGCAGCAGCTTTGAGGCTTACTGCAGCTTTCTCTCTCTTCCTCTCTCACTCACACACATGCGCATGCACACACACATGCACACGCACACATATACACTCATGCACGTATGCATGCACACACACACACACACACACACACACTGATCTAAAAGGCTCTGTTTTAGGCACGGCATGCAGTGTTCTATCACAAGTGTGAGTGAGTGAGACATTCATTACAGAGAACCATGCAGGTATAATAAGACATGTACTGTATGTATGTTTACATACAATGCAAGGGGGTGATAATTGTTGTTATAAAAACACAGATATAGGAGAAACAGGAAAGAGAAATGAGATGACAGAGTGGAATAGCACGCAGAGCAGAGGAATTGCAAAGTATCATTTAATTGTTTTTTTTTTGTATCCCCCAGTGAACAACTGTAGTGTAATTATGTCTGCATTATTGCAGATGATCTGCAATATACAGCATGTATTTTATGCTCTCAAGAGTTAAAGGGGAATTCCACCCATTTTCAAGGTTTTTTCAGAGAGTACAAATGGACCTCAATGGGTCCATTTGTATACTCTCAGAAAAAGAGGCCCTAGACTAGAAGAAAAATCATCTAAATTACATGGTGAAACACAACTTGATTATGTCATCAAGTTGTGTTTCACCATGTTAATGATTTTTTTCAGACCTCCATTTCTAGGAAACACAATGGGGGAACATTTTTATCACAACCACACAAAATCTGTAAGGTATGATAATGACACAGTAACATGTTGAAAATGGGTGCAATTCCTCTTTAAGAGTCCATAATTCAGGGTCCATTTGATTATACCAACTCCTCCAATCTGTCAGCTTGGGGACCACCTGGCTGGGACCCTCTCAATGCCCCCTGGCGGACCCCAGACCACTGGTTGAAAACCACTAGTATAAATCCATCTATCTAAGTAAAACATTTTTTTAAAAACGCTTAAAAACTAAAAAAACAAACAAATACCCTGTGTCTGTTGCAGCCGGGGCCGCTGGGATTCACACAAATTGACAGTCCATGTGGCAGCAAATGTCATACTGTTCATTTAGCCTAAAGCGTCTCTTTGACTTTCTTGCCAATTTCTACTCCTTTATGTAAACTCCTGCAGTCAGTGCAGTCAATGCTCTCCTTTAAAAAAAGAAAAGAACTGTGCGTTTTGTCTCAATAGATCAAGTCTACAGAGGGGAAAAAAACTTTTCAAATATTCTAATGTTTCGAAATGGCATTGCTTTTTTAGCTGAGGCACCACTTCTTCACACTACCTGACAGTTTGTGGCTGAAAGATCTCAAAACGATTCATATATTAGCCTCCAGCGGTTCCTTTGGAGGGGGTTGAAGTGCCTATTATGCTTACTCAATGTTCTCATTAAAATAAGGCTTTGTTTTCTCTCGATGCATCAGTCCAAGAAAGATAATTTCCAAATGGCCCTCTTTGTCACAGCTATGCCCGCCCGACCTCACCTAATATGGTATGAATTAACAGAATCGACATTTTCTAGATAAACTACTAATAGAACCAAAAGTAAAAAGTAAGTTAAAACGGTGCATTTATATAGCACCTTTAGCCAAGGCACAGTGCATTACATTCATCACCCATTCACGGACACGTTCGTACACCGGTTGCTGCAGAAACCATGCAAGGGCTTGAGTGTCTTGCCCGTGGGGCAGTGTTGGCCCAGGGGTGTAGAGTGTCTGGTTCCAGTACAATTCCTCCCCCCCCAGTCAGTTTCAATGTGTCCCTGAGCAAGATGCTTAACTCTAATCTTTCCACCACCACTGGTGTGGGAAATAGTGAATGGGGTCCACAATCTATGTAAAGCTTCCTGGATGGAGGGGCAAATGAATTCACCATTAACCATTTCGCCCAAGGACACTTTGCTCCACCACTACTCCCATGTCAGAGTGGCTACAGCCACTGTAATCCTGGCCTCTAAGTCTAGTGATGTGGGCCTTTCACACGGGAGACCCGAGATCGAATCCTTGACATTACAGTGGTGCCGTGAACCAAGGGAGGAGCTATAGCGGACCAAGGCGCCGTCAAGTTCGGTATGAGCCTGAGTCAGCTTAGAGTTGTGACCCAATAGGCACAGCATAGTAAAGATTAGAAAAAACAAACTCTTGCAGACCGGAACGAAAACTTGCACTACCGAGTTTGCGAAAGCCACAGCTCCGTCGTGCAGTAGTGAACATACTTTTGGTCTGAGATCAGACTGGTTATGCTGGCTTGTTGTGCCGAGACAGTATTACTGGTACAGGGTTATTCTGGTTCCTCTTTGTATATAAGGAAAACATTGCTGAAAGCAGCCAATTCGAGTGACGTTGAACAACAAATATGGCTGCCCTGACTGAGGTAACATACGACAGTATCATTCTGGTTACTAAATTACCCTGTGGTAAATAGTGTCTTTATGGAAACATTTTAGAAACGTCATCATCCGACACATTCCGCCGTCTTTGCTTGAATGCTACTAGTAGCACTTGTTGACCAGGTTTGTCAGCTTCCCTGCTATTTTCATTGGTTGGCATCAAATCCATAGAGTAAATCCCTCTTCACACCAAAGGGTCAAGACCCTTTTAGTGTTAACCCTGTGATGTGATACGCCCTGTTGCACGTTGACATGCGCCGTCCCTAGCGACTCAACGCATGGAGTTCAAATGGTCAAGACCGTTAACTCTATTGTGTGGAAAGGGAGTTATACCAACTATGTTCACTTGCTGTGACCCAACCAATGGCGGCTCTTCTACATAGGCTGTTTTCTATATGGCTCTGATTGGAAAGGCAACCAGTCGACTGTTGCTTACAGACAACGACCATCCCAGAAACTTTACTACCGTGGAGAGGGCTTTTCAGTAATTAAGCAAAACAACACGAAAATTGAGGCCGAGTGTCAGGCTACAGTATGTCCATGGCCCAACAACACATGTCAATTTGGGGGTGAAAATGTTTGATATAACCACCGGCGCTTCAGGGGGCATCAAACCTGCAGCAACGAAATGTGTATTTATTGGGAAGGCTATCCCTTAGGCAGATGGATGGAGGGGCAAATGAATTCACCATTAACCATTTCGCCCAAGGACACTTTGCTCCACCACTACTCCCATGTCAGAGTGGCTACAGCCACTGTAATCCTGGCCTCTAAGTCTAGTGATGTGGGCCTTTCACACGGGAGACCCGAGATTGAATCCTAGACATTACAGTGGTGCCGTGAACCAGGGGAGGAGCTATAGCGGACCGAGGCGCCGTCAAGTT
>CM076973.1:39844740-39882240 GCA_039105355.1 Benthosema pterotum | reverse complement strand
GGTAACGTTTCGATAGCAAATCAATATGATAAAGTTAAACAAAGTTTTCTCTTTACATAACAATATATTTCAATTTGTTAAAAAAAATATTTCAGTAACAATACACTACGGGAAACAGTCAAGTAGAGACAGTACAGATACCTCCAAATTGTACTTGAACTTCGCTACTTTACACCGATGTCACTGAGAGGCACCGCCAGACAATATGTCCCCTAGCCTTTTTGGCAGTATATGCTCAATAAGAACCTCCGTGTCCTTTTATTCTTGTTTTTTGGTGTCTCTCCTCCACGCCCACTCTGCTGCCAAGGCAGAGCTACAGTAAGAACTCCCATGCACAGGAACAACAAAACAATGCCTGCCTGCCTGCCTGCCTGCCTGCCTGCCGCTACACTCACTGTACAGTACTTCAGGCGCTGGCGCTGCTTCTATTGTGAAAACACTAGAAAAACCTTCGGCAGTAAATTCCACCACAGATGCCTGCGAGTCATTCCCTGTATGTGAGCTCAGACTCGGGTTGTTGTAGAAGCAACTTTGTCACTGTGTGTCACCAAGCCGCTGTCACCCATACAGCAGGGCTGGGTTAACTTTGCATCGTTACTGTCGTATAGCAACAGCAGCTGAACTACAAGCTCAAAACACGTTGCAGTGTGGCACATTTTAACCCAGGCTGATGCAAACATCGCCTTCTAAATACCGATGCCAAAGTTTTAAGTAGTATAGTTTTAAAGTAGCCGATGTTTATCTGTTGTAAGAATATATTTTTATCAACAACAGATTCCCTGGTACGAAATGTGGTAATAAAAACAACAAACTAAAAAAAAGCATATTATATTGGTATCGATTGCAGCCATCAGTTAAATTGTTATTACAAGCATCGGTATCAGCCAAGAATTTCCATCATGCCAATATGTACAGTATATAACCTGTATCACTATATTATGTGTGTTTATTTAAAGTATGTAGACAAATTTAGTGTGTAGAAACTCTTTTGAATCTAATTTCACCTCACCTCCACTCTATTGGCTCGTTATGAAACTGCTGCAGACTGCTGCACTGTGATTGGATAAACTGCTAAATTAAAACATGAATAAATAAAAATAAGAAATAGCAATACTGTATTTTGATTTGGAGCTAAAAAGATCCTTGTAATACCATTAAACACGCATTTACATGTCTTTGATAATGATTATTATTCTCTGTCAGACAGTGCTTTGTGTCTGCGAGGTGATTTCCAACCACTAGCACAGTGAGCACAGGATGCTGTTGAGGGATTTGGTGGTAGATGGAGAGAGAGAGATAGCCTGGACGGTGCAAAAGGTTCAACGGCAGATCCAGGAATAACATAAGCCTCTGGGCTGGATTTAGAATGAGGACTTAACATTAAGAGCTGTTATTAGTGCCCGCCGGCTGTATTGGTTTGACATTTCAGATCCGTTGCACTTGACACTACATCCATGAAAGGTTACACAGACAAACACCCTGGTGTATCTATGCAGCGCGCCGTAAGCTACCGGGGGTGAAGACCCCTTACTTACAAAGGATTGACTGTGCTGTGCATTGGGGTTACGTGGACTGGTGACCCCGGCTCCCGTCGGCACAGATGTTTTTGTTCAATTATGCGACACCTCGGGAAAGATGACGCCATTGGTGGTGGTAGTGATGATGGGGGTTGTTTTCCTATCAAAGAACCAACATTTTGCACGGCAATTTGAACCATGACAGTTCTCGATTGGGATGAGACATCGAAATGGCTGGCCTCAGTACTTACATAATATAAACTAGGGGTGTAACGATACACAGCGAGCGATTTTTAACAGCAATACGATGTGTGTCACGATACACAGTTGATGATATACGATACATCGGCCATATTGGTTAATTGAATGAGTATTTCCATTGACGACATGATACATATTCAAACGATACGCCCCCTCTGCCCAAGAGTTAGTGTTGATGTAGCCTCGACACTCAGGCTTACATTTTCGTCCGCGTCACACATAAATGGAAATGGAAAGCCTGGACTAATTTGTTACCCACAGTGGC
Organism: Benthosema pterotum; assembly: GCA_039105355.1. Taxonomy (NCBI): domain Eukaryota; kingdom Metazoa; phylum Chordata; class Actinopteri; order Myctophiformes; family Myctophidae; genus Benthosema; species Benthosema pterotum. The sequence continues at coordinate 39,880,197 of CM076973.1, read as the reverse complement.
TAGGAAGTGTGAGTCGCTCCAAATGATGTGATGTAGCTCAGCAGTGGAGGGGAGGGGGATGTGTCCCTGAACAAGGCACTTGGTCGGCACCTTGCATGATTTCCGCCGCCATTGGTGTGAATGGGTGAATGGGGACCACAAACTTCTATGTAAAGCACCCTGGAAAAAGGTGCTATGTAAATGCACCATTAACCTTTAACTTTGCATTCTATGCTATAACCTCCCTGATCGCACCTGAATCGATTCATGAACTAGCCATTAGTGTTATCATGCAGCTGCGCGCTCTTTTGTAATGGATTTCATTTTCATAGCCTTTCCTCCCCCAAATGTTCAAAGCACTTGTTCCATTCATTTATTCTAAGTAAAAAGTAACAATACTGTTATACATAAATAGACTGCTCTGAATTCTAAATGTCAAACAATTTACTTGAAAGTACCAAAAGTACTTTAAGTAAATTGAGAGAGACGGAGTGGAGGGGGAGTGGGACAGACAGAGAGAGAGAGAGAGAGAGAGAGAGAGAGAGAGAGAGGGGGGGGGGGGGGGGGGGGGGGCATTGGAGCAATTTAAAGGTCATGTCACAATGAGGTCTTCTAAGAAGTGAGAATCACACAGAACCTGAGCCAGCATAAAACCAAGGCAATTACAGCCCAGCCACGGACAGGGGAATCGACAGTTCAACACACACGCACCACGCGCACGCACACACACACACACACACACACACACACACACACAGTGTTAGACAGCAGTCGGGGCTGATCCAACATGGCCCCTGCATTCGCTCATGGGCACACAGGGACTGAGGCAACTGGTACTGAGAGAGAAAGAGAGAGAGAGGGAATAGGTTATGCAAATGACCCACCTCAAGCCAGAAGTCTACAGAGGTCTTTCCAAGTTGACAGGAGTTGAAAGTAAGCTGACAGGGAGTTGAAAAGTTACCTACACACAATCTCTCTCAATCACCCTCTTCCTCTCCTCCCTCTCTCCCTCTCTCTCTCTGCCCACCCAATTCAACCCAATTCAAAGGAGCTTTATTGGCAGGGGAAAACATACATGTATATACTGCCAAAGCAAAAGCAGAACAAAGCAATCAAGAAAAAAACAATGCACTGCATGTAGGCAGTGCCTACCACTAACACACTGACACACCGAAGGAAATATCTTGTGAAAACCATGAAAGATTCACAGTATGTCATAACATTTTCTGTCAGAAGTAGTTACACATCCATATAGGAGACGTTATAGCTATGCTTGAACTCTTTGAAAGAAAACAGTAGCAATTTCCATGTAGTAGTTGCTCTGTTTACAGGATTTCTATGTACCCATTTGGTGTAAACATCACAGGGTTACACACAATGATCTGTCGCTCTCAATTTTCAAAATGCATGGAAAGTGGACAATGTTTGTTGGGAAGGAAACCAGCTAGAGCATTGGAGCACAGATGGAGTGATTCAATATTATTTGGGAGTTGTTCAATGTTGTAGGATTAACCCCACAGTCCCCAGACAAAAAGTCTGGGTACTGCAGACACTAAAACTACAAAGTTTCTTTTTTGTTGTCTTTTTTTAACAAAAATAATAATACAATTAAATGGTACATTTCTGGCATCATCTTTCAAAATAATGTATAAATGTATGCTGCAGGCATATTTTATCAGGGTTTATCAGGTCCAGATATATATTTTTAATTGTGTTAACTTCAGGCCCTGTGGGCAGCATTTATCTGAAAATATCATGACCAATGGCACTGAAATACTATTAATAGCAAAATGCATTTCAATAGGTTACATTATTTAACCAATATGTTATCCGTAGAACACATTTACACACTGATGATAAGCAGAAACCATGCAAGGCACAACCAGCACATTGGGAGTAATTTGGGGATCAGTGTCTTGCCCAGGGACACTTCGACATGTAGATAGGAGGAGCCAGGATTCGAACCACCATCCCACCGATCTTTGGACAAGCCACAGTTGCCCGCTATAATTTTGAATACTCTGAATTAATATCTCAGATGAAACTCCGACAATTCCAAGTGTACCTCAGAGTGTCCCCCCCCCCCCCCCCCCCCCCCCCCAGTTCAAATGTGATTATTGGGGAGGGGGTCCAGCCTGAAAAAGGCTGAGATCCCCTGGTCATGAAACCACACTCTTTTCATGGAACTTTCATGGAAGCGACAGAATGGCTGGCTATGTGGGTATAGGCTATTTCCGTGCCATTCTGGTTGGAAGAGACTTGGCCTGATTTTCAAAGCTCTGCATGCCAGATGGTAGGAGAAAGTTGCAAGGCAAAGGAGGGAAGTGGGGAGGGTGGGGGGGTGGAAAGCCCCATTCTGTAATGCTGGGACTAGATGGGTCTCTCTCTCATTCCCTCTCCCTCTCCCCCTCTCTCTGTCCATGATCCAACCATATACACACTCCCAGCTCCAACCAACCACGACTTCAAAAGGATGTTTGAAGTTGTTGTGCAATAAGCAGAACTCCAAACGATAGGCAGCGACAACATGATAGGCAACGACGAGCCCCGGAACTCTGTTGCAAACACATGCACCGTTTAAGGGGGATGAAAACGTTACATGGTAATGCAGGTTATTGGCGTATGCATTTATAAGAAAGGGTACAATGAAGGATGACACGTTTCTCTCTCATCTTGAGATGTATTATTTTTTGAAAAGGTCCAGTAACTTGGCAGGAGCATCATGTTTTCGCTCTTTTTCAGTTCATGAAAGAACACAAGCCGGTACGATCCCAGGTTAAACTTTAACCCCTTGAACCCCCAGCGGGACTATTCTGAGCGGAATATTTATGAAAAATGTATCTTTTAAAGATACCTCCACAATTTCCCAAGTGCATTTTGATGGATTTATTGTTTGAAGCATGCAAATCCATGGAGACGTGCACTAACTTGATTTCACTTTAAGCCAATATTTACAGTTATCAATGGTTCTCAGACCTTTTCAAGTAAAAGCCCCCCCGAAATTGACACTCATTAGCCTGCAAACTCCGGCTTAGAAAATCCCGCTTAGAAAATTTACTCCAAGGGCCCCCATGAGGGAAGCTTTTTACGGAGCTCTATAGCAGTGATTTTCAACCAGTTTGATTTCAAGCACCCCCAGGTTTGACCTGAATTGTGCTACATTTCCTCTTTTAAGTCTGTGCACCAAAACATGCCAACTAAACAAACAAGGCTGAAGCAGCTGTTTGCTTCTATGGGCCGACAGCATGGAACAAACTCCCGCTATGCCTTCGACAGGCAGCCTCTGTAGAGATTTTTAAAGCACAGCTCAAGACCTACTTTTATGCACCTGCCTTTAATTGTTCCTTTCACTGTATTGTATTTTTAATGTTTTATGCCTTATGCTTTGATCCTCATGTTGCATTTTTATATGTTTTGCACCTTGCCTTTCTCTCTCTCTCTGGAAATGCACTGAGGCAGCCATCAAACACAGACGGAACCGAGCATTCCTGATTGATATGTGTGAACGACAAGACACCGACAGATGTGTCAGTACCATGAAATCAGAATATTTGTTGTACTGTGTGAGGGGTGTAATGTAGAAAGAAGAAGGTTTACGAACCACTACTCTAGAAAACTTTGTTAAGGCAGGCAGCGTTGGGTGAAATTGCAGCCATACATTTCAGTCATGATTTGTATCCACGCTGACAAATATCAAGATCAAGATGGAAACAAGCGGAAATTGTCCTTGGTTTCTGACAAGCTCACGGAGGGTTAGATTAGCATACATGGAGACTATTCTGATATTTACCAGTGAGAAACCATGAGGACGAGACATGACCTCACGTGCATGCATATGCTTATGGGTGATGGAAGATTTCTGGGAAAATATTCAAATTATGGAATTAATGCGGTACTGGCCATATATAGAAGTGTGTCTTGAGTGTACAGGGTTTGATGAGGTCAGATGAACAATTGAACATATGGAATGTCAGTACAGGTCAGCTGCACATATGGACATCCAAGTGCGGCAGTGGTGGCCTTAATTTCTGTTTGGGTTGAGAGAAGAAAAAGAAAATAATTTTGGGGCAAACCAGTCTAGGGTCTGAATGGACAAGCTGGTGTCAGTCAAAAGGGAGACATAGCAGAGGAATGACACATGGAGAAGGATCAACATACGGAATGTCAGAAATGTCAGAAACTGAGTCCAAAGCAGTGAACTCTCTTTGCCTCAGATCTGGATCAAGGGAGCTTTTTTTGTAAAATGATTATGTTTTCAAGCGATTTTTCGAAGACGCAAATGCTTCGGTGTTTGCTCCAATAAAGGTAGTCGGCAGTCTGGGTAGCATGTAAGATCTGATATAAAGCATTAAAGGTCTTAAAAGAGGTTTCTTTCACTATGTAAAAACTGAGCCATGTGTGTTGTAATGCGATGCAGGTAAGCCTCTCTGCTCTCAGTGCTAGATGCCGATCGGAGGGTGAAGTGACAGCACATTGTCATGACCCGGGCCGCCTGGCTGTCAATCAACCAGCCTGCGTCAAATCCTGGGAGAAGAAGCTTCACTCCAGGCCTGTTTTCTTTTTGCCATTACTCACCTGTGTGTCCTGGACCTTTTTTTTAGGCTTTGCGTGTCATATTAGAATGTATTCTGTTGAGTGAAGAAGACAAGGGAAGCCGGGCGGAAGGGCTGAAGCTGCCAATTCCATTCAGAACCTTTTTCCTTCTGTTTGCAGGGCGATTGTGTGTGTGTGTGTGTGTGTGTGTGTGTGTGTGTGTGTGTGTGTGTGTGTGTGTGTGTGTGTGTGTGTGTGTGTGTGTGTGTGTGTGTGCGCGCGCTATCCAGGGTTGTTTGAAGTATATGCCACTTCTTTCTCCTGCCATGTTCCCATGAAACCTAAGCTTGCTAGCATAATAATATTTATTTATTTATATTTTGTATCTGGTCCTTTTGAAAAGGGTTACTCCGGACTTAGTGGACTATAATACTCATGATTTCGGACAGTTCTCCCCATTCGGGGAGCACAGTCTGTCGATATAGGGCGCTATAGGTCCTCGGTTTCACTTTTTATTTGAATCCCTATAGGGATTTTTGCTAATATCACCTTTATGGGAACTGTTTGAAAACTAATCATCCCAGCCATTGAAATGAATCAACTACAAGAAACCAGTCAACACGCTAACGAATTTAATCACAGCTAGTGACAACAGCTAATGACAATATGAAAACATAAGCGATAAAGCATGTGTGCTGTATAGTGACTTTGAGCCATGCATTATGGGGCACATTTGCTGCACCGAGTGAATGTACAGTGACCATGGGATGGTCCCTACAATTCCAGGTGCATTGTGGGATATTTCATTCCACTATATTAGTATACAAAAACTCTCATTACATAATGGCGGAAGCGCAACATGGTGTACTATATGGGGCATAGGGAACAGCACCCCCCCCCCCCCCCCCCCCCCCCCCCCATGACCATGCCTAGATCTGGTCCTGTCTGTATTTATTTAAAGCTAATGTTACAGCAGCAACTGCTACACCAAAAGGGAATAATGCCTAAATGCCAACTAAGTTCATTAAAAAAGTACAAAATCAAGCCACCCAGGACACTGCTGAATCATCATCAAATCAGTATCGTGAAAAAAGATCAATCAATCAATTCATTCAAGGAGCTCCAAAATGGTCTGAAGTTGACACCATGTGAAAACATGGGGGTGCCTGAAACTAAAATGTTGTCCCTGGAACTAAGAAAACGCTGGAACTGAACTAAAAATTCCAGGGACTTTCTTGGAGGCCTGTGGAACTAAAATGTTGTGCCTGGAACGAAAATTTGGTCCCTGCAACAAAAGATTTCCCAGGAACCAAAACGTGGTCCCTGGAACTACAAATTGTGTCCCTAAAATGTTGGTCCCTGTAAAATGTTCACAATATTTCCAAAAATAGCAGAAGCTCACGGAAATCCCCTCCAGTCTTGTCTCTCTCTCTCAATTTCAATTTCAATTTCAAGGGGATTTATTGGCATGAGAAAACATACGTTTACATTGCCAGAGCAACAAGCAATCTCTGTCTCTCTCTCTCCCTGTACCGTGTCTGTCTCTCTCCCTCTCCCTGGACAGTGTCACTCCTTGCCTCTTAAACACACATTTGTTTAGTTTCCGGGTCTGCCGGGCACAGGAGGAGGGGATGGGGAATTAAAGCCTTTATTGACATCGCAAATCGACTGACTATTGACCAATAGCCAATGTTACTGCAGTAATTGCCCACATTGTCTCTCTCTCTGCATGCTCCTGGCTTCATCCTGTTCCAGCGGGGGCTACGCTAGTGCTTCCAAGCGCATTTAGTCTAGTTGTCTACACTGGTGGGTTTCTCGCCGCCAAAATGACCTCCAGAGACTACTTACCCACCATCCAGAACTACAGCCAACTGTTGCACAAGCCTTAAGGGACTTTGTTTTGAGAGTATAAGTGTCTGAAATACTATAGCTTGACCTTTGTTTTGATCGGCCTCAGCACCATGACCTCGAAGCTGCTCGCGAAATCAATGTGTTTCGCTCGTCTTTGGAGGACTCTTTTCATTGCTGCTGGCATCGCTGTACGAAACAAATAACCATACATGCCTTGTTGTTGTCTCCCCGGCCAAGACCTATGAGCTTTGGGTTTTCTTTCCCTCTCTCTCTCTGTCTCCCAACCCGTCGAAACATTTGTAAGGACGGAGAAGCTTATTCTTCCGGTCGACTGGTCCCGACGTGAACCTGTGAATGGGACGGAGGCCCAGGAGAGACACCCTGCTATATCTGAAGCTTCAATTATACTGCCACAGCAATGCCGTGTTTCTGTGAAAATGTCCTTGAGAATAATGGAAAATAATACAGAAAGGCGCCGTACTATATATCCAAGTTAACCCTGCAAGGCCCAGTGCGGCACAACATATTGGGCAGCAGCCCTACCCATTGTGACCTTTGACTGCAGACACTGTGACCGCACCTGCCTATCTCGGATTGGCCTTGTCAGTCACGAGCGCGCCTGCAGCCGACGTAGACAACCTCCTTTGTGAAAATCTTCGTTCGCGAAGCCAAGCCAAGAGATATATATATATATATATATATATATATATATATATATATATATATATATATATATATATATATATATATATATATATATATATATATATATATATATATTTCCTCTAAGTAGTAGTTAGAAATCACTTTTGAAATCACTTTTTTAGTAAAAATCTGCATGGGCATTGGCTAAACCCCATAGGTACTTTGTCATAATGACAAATACTGTATATGGATATGTTGAGCATTAACAAGACAAATTCCTATCAACATGGCAATAAAGTTGTTGAATCTTGAATCTCTCTCCATTAGCTCAGATAGCTGGTAGATTTACAACTTACAAATTAGGCATTTAGCAGATGCTCTTAATCCAGTGCGATATACAGTGATAAAAACAAACAGCATAGTAATACATCAAAAACATAGAGATGATTATCAGTCCTTGTAAGCAAGAATGGAACAATAAATCAAAGCATAGATAATGAAGAGTATACGTAAGCTTAAACCTAATCGTGGAATATACATCTAAGGACACTAAATGCTATACAGTTCTATGTCTGGCATAAATGTTTAATCAATTTAAATTAGCTGAGCCTATGCATTATGCCTGTAGATCTGCTATTGTGTTTGAAACGTTTCAACCTGGGGTTTCCCAGGTATTGGAAGTGGTAAATACATGTGTGGCACCCAGGCATTAGACAGCCACAACAATCGGCCTTAGCCCTATTGGCGTGTGGAGCGCAGGTATACAGATATATCCCCAATATACCCGTCCATGTCTTTGCGAGTCCACATGAGGGACATTGTGTGCGGTGGTTCGTGCAGGGACGCGCTCCAAAGATCGAGCGGGTGAATATAGCACCCAGCCATAAGCCCTATTGGCACGACTGGTTGTGCGTTTGACTGGCAAGTGGGAGTCCCAGTATGTTCAATCCCTGCTTCTCTGTATCACTACACATGCACTCCATAGATGTGCAATCATACGATCATACAGCCAGCAGCGCAGGTAAATTATTCCAGAAGGTTAAACACATTCTCATGACATGGTCTGCTCTTCTTTTATTTTACTTTTCAAAGACGCTGCTGCTGCCAGAAGAACGTTGACCTGAGGTCACATCGTTTGACATCAGGCTCTGGTCTACAGGATTCGCTCTACTCCATGCCCACGCACCTGGACCTTAACAGTGCTGACCCGAGGCCAGACAGGCACACCTGACCTTACTAATTAGCACACGTTTTTATGAACTACCCAGCCTGGACACGACAATTGTTTCCCCATTATAGAACAATTCCCAGACCAGTTGTTTCAGCACGATTTTTTTTTTGCTTTCTTCAGTTATAGTAGCCTAGAATTGGGCTAGTAGCCTAACATGGCCCAAAATACATATTTGTTTACTTTTTTATAATTTAATAATAATAAAAAAGTAAACAAATATTCAAATCATATATCTGGCCACAAAAGATTACGGGATCTACTGAATGTGACAAACTGCCATATTCAGCCTATTATAGTGTGGAGTGCAGTGTGGTGTGCACTTCCTTCACAATCAGTAGATCCTGTGACCTTTTGCAGCCAGATTTAATTCCCTGGGGTCTATTAGGACTGTAGCAGAAAAAAACACTTCAAAACTTTGTAAACAAATAAATATTTAGGTCCATGTTTGAATGCCCCCACCCTTTGTCAAAAAGAGCTAAAATCCCTCTAAAACAAAAGAAAGCAGAAAGCATATTTTAATTTCTCTAATACCAACTTAAGACGCTGAAGAAAAAGGTTGTCTTTTAATGTACAGTACTGAGCCTCCTGTCTCTTTCTTTGAGGCCTTCTGAAGGCCGGACTTGCAAAGAGCGCAATAATTGTGTTGCCACGGTTATTATAATGAAGTTCTCTGTTGGTTAGATTGGAATTACAGGATTAATAGACAGCAGCACAGCTGTGCTTATTAAATCCATTTACTTTTTTTTTCCTTCTATTTGTTCTTGATATAATGTAATATCCACCGTTGTTGAATCGTAAACGTGAATGTATGCGTATGCAAAAAACATGAGGCATGATGACCCAATTACGCCAGCAGCATAATAAATACATTATTATTTCCCCCATCTGAGTAGCTCTTGAGGCAGCGTTAGTATTTGCTTAGTAGTGTATAAAACGATTTCAAAACATATCCAATACCCATGCGGGGGGAATGGATTACAAATGCATGCAAAACGCAGGAAATGTATACAAGCATCGGGATTCATTTACCGGTCCGCGTGTCTGATGAGAAAGCGAGTCAGCTTTGTTGTTTTAATGGAAAATTATTTCAAGTAAATAAATCATCGGAGACAATATGACATTTAAAAATGAGCTTGGGATAACTGGGCGCGAGGAACAAAGCGTGCATTAACATAAATCACTTACTGTTAATGTAATACGATTAACGAATACAATCACCTCTTTACACACAACAGTAGTGGGCTACGCACGCATGCACGCATGCACGCAGGCACGCATGCACGCTGGCACGCATCAAATCCTCTTTCTAAAACACAGTTTGTTCAAGTGAAAATACTGCTCTAAAAATCACCTTATTGGATCGAGGAAACTGCAGTTATTCGAGACTGTATTTTGATTGTGTTCAGAGACCAGTTCACCAACTTTTCAACACATCTTCATATGTCACTAATATATGATAGAATTCCACTATTTTTCTCTACTGGGTCTGTGTCTCACAGGAGGAGTGCTGGCAGTTCAGAAACCCGTCCTCCAGTGACATCATTATTATTTTTTCATATATATATATATATATATATATATATATAATATATATATATATATATATATATATATATATATATATATATATATATATATATATATATCATTGGGAGAATGATCTTTATCTGATATTTTATGTGGTATTTTATCATGTACAATGAGGATCTTTTATATTAAGATATGTGCAAAACTGGAGAAGTGGTCCTTTAAGTTACAGCTGCCCACTTGCCCAGTGCCCAACAGTGTTGATTTTGTCAACTAACACCACCTATTTTCATTGACAAAAACTAAACCTAACTAAATGTTAGGAATAAGGTAATGTACAATATACCAGTATCCAGTCAATTTACACTTGGTTTGCATACTTATAATAGCAGATACAAGCTCACATGTGTCAAAATACAGCACACATGTGGTTTGCCTGTAGATCTGCTAGTTTCAGCAAGTGTAATGTATTTATCTTTAACTTTTTTTTACTTTATGCCAGCATCTAGGCCCGACAAAATTATGAGGATGGATAGAATCCCAAGAAAGAAAGAAAGAAAGACTGAGGCATTCTTATTGCCGTGCTAACTGTGAACCAATACAGCCACTCTGTCACAATAACTCACAACCAACCCCAGAAGCCACAACACTCATAACATTGTGTTTATCAGCCTTGTTACTGAGAAAAAAAAAACTTTCTGAAGCCAGACACCTCTATGCTAGGACGAAAAGTAAATAGCACATTCACTCCTAGGCGTATTGAAGTGACCAACAGCCAGAAAAACATGATATACTCTTCCATGCTACAAGTCACATGTACAGATCAACGCAGTAGTGAGTAGGTAAAACCTTTCTTATAACCATTCACTAAAGAAGAGAGGCTGGCCAGAGTTCCTCTGAGAGATTACATTGCCTTTCAAATAGCTACACTGCAAGGCAAATCATAGAAGCAGTGTGGAGCTATGGACCAAATCTACAACACAAGATAAAAACTATTGATTCACATCACCATGGACCTCCAGAGCCAGCAACATTTAGTGAACATGTTTCATTGCCATCCAATCATTATTGGGTCCCAAAATGACAGCGATAGTACACCAGCTTGAGTCACACTAGTTTAAACAAGCAGCAGCAGCAGCAGTAGCCCGAGATCAAGTCTGTGATCATCCAAATTATTTCATATTTTGCTGTATTCACAGACACACTTTAGATTACTCTCTATAGGAATGTGGTCGCAGCCTCATAATGGTTGCATGCGTGCATATGCGGTCATTAATCCATATGTCTATGAATACAGAAAAATATGAAATAATTTGGATGGATCACAGACATGCTAGGGCTAGAATCACTAGTATAAACAAGCAGCAGCAGCAAAGAAGCAAGGAAACAAAGTTCCTACCTTGCCTTCTTCTTGGAACCCATGGATAGAGTGTTCAGCAGCGTCTCCAGTCATCTCCATGCTCCATACATCTGACTTCAGTATCAACGGCAGCGACCATGCAGACTCCTGAATCTCCTGGCTGTCATCTTCTCACTCAGACACAGCCTTCATGGAAGACACACTGCGTTCTGGTGTAGTGCAGTGGTCAGGGATCTAGGACTGTAGGGTCCAGCATTCACAGCATGTTACAGGAGAATGGACTCAGGGCTGAGCAGAAGTTGATCTTTGGGGGGTCTTGGGATCACCATGGCTGGTATACCTGTGGAGCAGGTTGAGAGAGAGACAACTTAAGCCCCAGCCGCAATTTGCAACACTAGATTTATTTATAATGGGATGAAGCTAGAGCTGCAATACCCTACACTGACACAGCCCGTTGATCCAAATCAGATTTCCGATCTGCTTGGATAAAAAGTCCCAGGGAATTGAAAAATATGTTTGTTTGTTTTTTTGTTTGTTTGTTTTTATACTTTTTGACCACCTCTGTGATATAGCCATACTCCAACAATCCATGCCAAAAAGTGGCATTATTTTCCCACACTTGTGCATTTTCATGTCAAAAGCCACTATTAATTACTTGCTGAAAACGTACATGTGCCGCACGATGACTTCGTGAGGCCTACAGCAATAAAAGGCAAAAGAAATTATGCTGACCTGGTTGTATTCCATTTCTGAACTTCCACAAACACATATGCTTTTGATTACAGTCAGAAATACTCCGTTTTTAATCCCATTCTGGCATCCAGACATACTTGGTTTAAACCTAATCTTCACGTTAGAATATACATCTGAAACTTCATAGAAATAATCCATATATAACAATAAAGTGACTATTGTAAACAAATTGCCCATGCGTGTGATAAAGCTCAGAGTAGATCCGGCCCTCGCTCTTTGCCATCCTATCGTCTGAAGCATGGGTTTTCAACCAGTGGTCCGGGGACCACCAGTGGTCCTTAGGAGAGTTCTAGTTGGTCCCCAGCTATGTTTGTGAACCGTATCTAACTCTTGAGAACGTAAAACCAAATGGACCCTTGCGGGTCCATTTGGTTTCATTTTTACACTCTCAAGAGTTAAAATATTCATCATCTGATTAGCCATTTTGGAATGTATGTTTTGCTTGTTTTGTTTTCCAAATCCAGCCTGGAATTGTGGACGGCAAAATAAATCTTTAGATTTGGGGTCTGTGGGGCTAAAATATCCTCAAATGGTGGTCCGTGGCTCAAATCCTGAATAAATGGTGGTTCCTGGGATGAAAAAGGTTGAAAACCCCTGTTCTGAAGGGATGCATGCTCTGATTGGTTCAGAAAGCCAGATAGTCGAATGGAATTCCAAATGAAATGCCCACTCTTTCCCTTTCATTCCACTTTAAATGACGTTAAACTGAAAAGCGTTTGTTTCATTAAAAAGCCGCTGAGAAAGGCCAACTTACTGGGCAGAAACATGTCTGTTGTTTGCTCACTAGAGCCACCACCGAAATGTAACAAGTTCCTTCCTGCTAAGAAGGTCTTCTACATTCTCTAGTGGTGTAGACTTCTTAATTAAGTGGTGCTAATTTAGATGAATATTTTAACTCGAAAGTATAAACATGAAATAAAATGGACCCACAAGGGTCCATTTGGTTTGTTTTTTTACACTCAAAGAGTTACATCTAGTTAACCAACTTTCCTATTTAGCTAAGGATCACCTGGAACCCTCTCAAGGACCACTGGTGGTCCCCGGACCACTAGCTGAAAACCCCTGCTCTGGATCAATGAGCTGTCAATGGAGGGTGCTGCCGAGTTGCAACTGTAGATTCATCCAATTATAAAAAAAAATATCTAGTGTCGCAATATGCACCGAGTACACAGCCTAGTATATCCTGTCACATCCACATCCCAGTATATGTATAGGTGTACATATTATGTAACATAAGTTTTAGGTCGGATAAATAATACATTTTAGGAAGGAAGCTGGGAGGACTTTGGACATGCCTGGACTAGGATATATACACTTGAAATAAATACTGAGATACAATTCTAGATGTACTGTACAATTCAGGTTGTGACACTTACGTTCAATAACTTTGCAATTAAAGGGATAGTTCAGATTTTTGGTTGTATGAAATACCTGCCATTAATATAGTGGTGTCAACTGTATTTGATTGTGAGGGTCCTGTGGTGGGAGTTCTGCTCTGGTTTTGGTTTTGGTAAATTCATTCACAAAACGTAATTTGTATTGTTGAATTTCTAGAATATTAGGACCGCCTTCATTCTTCATTTTTGAACCCCCTATCACATAGACCTGGGCATTATGCGGCCCGGGGCCAAATGCGGCCCTTTGGCTGACTCTGACCGGCCTGTGAAAGGGTACCGTGGTTTTCAACCCGTGGCCCAGGGACCACCAGTGGTCCTTGATTGAGAGAGTTCCAGTTAAATATGGAAAGTTGGTTAACCAGATCTAACTCTTTGAGAGTGTAAACATGAAACCAAATGGACCCGCAAGGGTCCATTTGGTTTCATGTTTACACTCTCAAAGAGTTAAAATAATCATCATCTGAATTAACCAGAGAATGTAAGAGAGTAGTCATTTTCTTAGTCATCTATGCTTGCCTGTTTTGCTTGTGAAATCCAGCCTGGAATTGTAAACAAAAGCAAAATAAATCTTTTAGTTTTGGGATCTGTGGGGCTAAAATGTCATCAAATGGTGGTCCGTGGCTCAAATACTGAATAAATTGAGGGCCATGGTGTCAAAATGGTTGGTCTTACTCTTACTTTTATCTTGAAATTAATTTTATATTACACTACGTTTTCAAGACTTTAGTTCAGCCTTTAGTCTTGGCCCTCCACAATATTTTATGCATCTCATTTGGCCCCTTGGGAAAAATAATTGCCCACCCCAGACATAGCCCTACCTTTTGGGTGTAGTGATATGGACACAAACATTACCGGAACTACATCATATTCCACCAAAACCAGAGCAGAATCCCCACCACGGGACTCTGGCCTTCAATTCATACAGTTGCAACCACTATATTAAAGGTAGGGGAAGTGATTTCACTTTTGTCAGATATCACCCAAAAAATATTTTTTTCTGTTAAAATGCTCTATTATAAGGTGTGGAAACGACATATGGAGTTTCCCCTCCCCCACGTTAGCAGAGGAGCTAATAAAAGTTCCCCAGGTCACCACAATTCTCCTCCAATCAGGAGAGAGCAGCAGGTTCACATAGTGTAGCTACTTTTGGGGGGCCCTAGTGCACCAGGCTGGTACTACACCATGAATTTCAAATCACTTCCCCTACCTTTAAGTCATGCAGCTTAAATAATAAAAAAAAAAAAAATCTGAACTATCCCTTTAAGCCAGGGGTTTCAACCCTTTTCATCTCAGGGACCACCATTTATTCAGGATTTGAGCCACGGACCACCATTTGAGAACATTTTAGGCCCACAGACCCCAAAACTAAAGATTTATCTTGCTTTTGTCCACAATTCCAGGCTGGATTTGGAAAACAAAACAAGCAGAGCATACATTCCAAGATGGCTAATTCAGATGTTGAATATTTAGTAACTCTTGAGAGCGTAAAAATGAAACCAAATGGACCCGCAAGGGTCCATTTGGTTTCATTTTTACGTTCTCAAGAGTTACATCTGGTTAAACAACTTAGCTGAGGACCACCTGGAACCCTCTCAGGGACCACTGGTGGTCCCCGGACCACTGGTTGAAAACCCCTGCTTTAAGCCATCACTGTTAAACAAGAATTAAGTTGCATACTAAGACAGTAGCCCAAAACAAAACATGGTGTCTGTAATTTCTATAATGGAGTGGTTCTCAAAGTGGGTCTATCTGGGGACCCCCAGAGGGTCCTTGAGGGAGTTCTAGGGGGTCCCCAGGTAATTTATTTGATGAGCATTGAAATGTTCAGTTGTCAGTCAGTTGTCATCAGTTGTTGTTGAAGTTGCAACAGACACGCAGCATGCATAAAGCTAAAGGTCTGACTCAGAGAGTTTTCTGTTTTCAATGATGAAATGCTGTTGGTTTAGTGGTGACACAGCTGTAGTTAGTTAGTAGCAGTAAAGGTGTATCACATCATTTTAAATATAAGCATTTTAATTTGAAATATCTTGGATTGTTTTGCATGCCATCATGTTTGGTGGGGCAGTCTGGGCATTTAGGGGGGCATAGCTCCCCCATGCCCATGTCTCGATCCGTCCCTGGAAATCACCATTAAATGTGGGTCCATAGACTAATGCATGTCAAACTGGGGGTCCTTAAAATGAAACAGGTCGAGTCCCAGATAGCAAAAAGCATTGATTCAACGTTAAATTTTGGTTATCTAACCAAAATTCAACGTTGAATCAATGCATTTTGCTATCTGGGGTAGTGCCATGCAAATTCTTCTCTTATGGGGATCGATCTCTGGTTATTAATCATTTCAAATGAGGGGGTCCACAGTGTCACATCATGGCATGAAAAAAGACTGCTACTAGGACCCCCACTCGTGCATTCACAAGCCACCTCATTTTCTAAGGCCTCCTAGTATTTTGTTTTTTCATTCATTTCACCCTTTTTCACACACACACACACACACACACACACACACACACACACACACACACACACACACACACACACACACACACACACACACACACACACACACACACACACACACCGCTATACTTAGCATAGCATAGGCAGCCAACTTACCTGCTGGATACAAACAAGACGACCAACCAAGCAGCAGTTTGTTTGTGTCAAACTGTCACACAGTAAATTGTTAGATAGCGACTTTTCCCCATCCAGACTACTGCACCCAACTTCCATGAGGTGTAAAGTCGTATTAGAAGTTGTTTATTTCATTCTTGTCACTACCCGAAAAAAAATAATAAAGCCTGCGTGTGTGTGCGTGCGTGCGTGCGTGCGTGTGTGCGTGTGTGTGTGTGTGTGTAGGGGGCGTGGCTACAGGAGAGTTTTGCAGCCTGCTCAGGGAGTGTCTACCAATTAATTCACACACTGGAGTGTGTACTCTCTACTCTGTACTTTTCAATAGTCTATTGCAGGGGTTTTCAACCTTTTTGACTCCAGGGACCACCATTTATTAAGCATTTGAGCCACGGACCACCATTTCATTACAGTTTCACACCAAAAACCTAAAATTAAAGAATTATTTTGGTTTTTGTCCACAATTCCAGGCTGTATTTTGCCAACAAAACAGTGCTAACTTCTTAAATAAGTGGCGCTAATTCAGATGATGAATATTTTAACTCTTGAGAGTGTGAAAATGAAACCAAATGGACCCGTAAGAGTTACATCTGGTTAACCAACTTTCCATCATTTAGCCTGGGGACCACGTGGAATCCTCTCAGGGACCACTGTTGAAAAACCCTGGTCTATCGTTTTGTTGTTGTTTTTTTCCTGCATTTAGGCTATGGAACACGTTTTAAAGACAGTTAGCCTCAACTTGTCTTTTAGAATATGTTGTTGTTGTTGCATATGTGTCCACACTTCCAAACTGTATTAGGCATAGGCTATGGGCCTAGATTTTCATCACCGCTAAACCCCTTATCCCTTAAAGGAGAACTCGATCCATTTTCAACAATTTAATGTCATTAATATACCTTAGAAATGTTGTGTGGACATGATAAAAAGGTTCCCCTCTGTATTCCCTAAAAATGGAGGTCTAAAAAATCATTAACATAGTGAAATACATCTGATGACATCAAGATGTATTTCACCATGTTAATGATTTTTCTTTCAAACCCCTTTTTCCTGAGAGGGTACAAATGGAACCAAATGGATGGAACCTTTTGGTTCACATTTGTATCCTCTCAGGAATTTTTTGAAAATGGGTGGAATTCCCCTTTAACTTCTTTGCCTTTTTAAACTATATAAAAAAACATTTTTCAATAGGTAAAATGCCCAGTCTACAAGTTCACAATGAGTCAACAGATTGGCACATTGAACTATTCCAAAATGTTTTTCAAAATAGTAAAACAGGGATAAGTCGTTTAGAGTGTCACGAAAAGTCCAATTGGTTGCCAACTCTCCATTATCATAGGCCTAAACAAACTATTGATGCACCAAATATTTGCCTGCAGAAAAAAAAAATGGCAGGAAATACCAAAAAATAAATACATTTTCGGCCTATTCGGTTTCTGCACAAATAGGCAGAAATAAATCACTGAATAGTCTATGCAATTTATACTTTCAAAAGTGCTAAATAAGTCCTTTATTGACCCATAATCGTGATTATTATAAGTTGAGTTTAGCAATAGTCATGTCTTGTGCCATAATTAGGTAGTTTTTAAGGTACAGCTATGACAGATGAAAAAAGGATATATAACATTAATAGGGGTGGGACCCATTTAAAACAAAAAACAAATTCATTTGAAGTTTTGTAAGTACTCAAATAATCGCATATAAGTATTTGACCTGAGGAGCATTTTTGGTAAAATAAATGAGTATGTTTTTTCCGAAATGTCCCATCATCCACTGGACAAAGCAAAGCCATCTTATTGGCAGGGACTGCCTGTAGATCCCATTAGCTCCAAATCCACCATCAGCATCATGGCTGACAGCATTGTTTCACATTTGTGATGGCAGCTATGGCCGTTTTTAGGCCAAGTAGCGTTTTTCTTGCAAAACCAATGCTTGGAATGGACTCAGAATAATGAAAAAAAACCTTGTTTGACAAGATACATGCTATTTTGCCTTGTTGGTCTATGTAGGGCCGGTGTGAGTGTGACCTTTCATTCTGTGTCAGGCAGAGACCTGGCAAAGGCCTTTTTGAACAACCCAATTGGGTGTTGTTTTGCAGAGGACAGGTGGCTCAAAGTGCTTCCTGAGTTCATTCACGGGCACAGCCATCACAAAGCGCTTCTGGGATTTGTGGGATGACTGAGGCTGAATCTTCTCCCTTGTCTCAAACTTCTTAATTAGCTTGCCGACTGATGGGCAATTCAAATCGAGGATAGGTGTAGGTGGTGTAGGTGGCTCACACTTCTTTGACTCAAACTCCCTAATCAAACTGGTGACAGATTGATGTTTTGAATCCGGGAGAGGTGTAGGATTTGAGGAGACCTGTGGCTGAAGCTTCACCCTGGGTTCAAAGTTCTTCCTGAGCTGGCCAATGACAGATGGAAGCACAGCAGGTATCGTCAAACGTTCTGGACCGGTGTCCACCAATGACTGACTGACATCCACCACAGATTGATTGGCTACGCCCTCTGAGCCAGTCTCTTTGTGTCCAGCATCAGGGCTGCGGCCAGTGAAGATGGTGGAGTCTACTTTCGGGTGAACAGTTGAAGGCTGAGGCTTCCATGTTGTATCTTCAACCAAGGGTCCGTTGGTGGCCACGTTGTCTGCCTGTGTCGATCGTTCAGGGCTTACACTCATTGCAGACTTAAGATCTTCATGGCCTACAGAAAACATCTCGAGTTTGTTGTTTGTCTGGTGGGTCTCGTTTTCCGAAAGGGGTGTCTCTGTTGGAGGATCGTTCCTGAAGAGTTTATCTGAATGTTCAATCAGGAGGGCTACTGCATCTTCCATCTTTTGACTTGGACCTTTGACAGATGAAGGCTGTGGCTTCCCTGTTGTAACTGTAACCAAGGGTCCATTGGTGGCAGTCATAGCATCAACGCTAGTGATTGCCCCTAAGTCTTCCTCGCCTACTGGCTCTGATGTGTTAGCTGCGGGACCTTTTCCTGAAAGAGGAGCCCATTCTTTCCCAGCCTCTGGTGCCTTGTGATTGTCCCCCTCCACTCTTGAGAGCTCTTGCTCTGAACACGGAGCATTTTTATGTAAGACAGGGGTAGCGGCAGGAATACAGGCGTCATCAATGGGCTTGGCCACGTTGTCTGCCTGTGCCGGTTGTTCAGAGCTTGCACTCATCGCAGACGTATGGACTTCATGGCCTACAGAAATGGCCTCCAGTTTGTTGTTTGTCTCGTGGGTCTCGTTTTCCGAAAGGGGAAGCTTGTCCCTGAATAGCTTCTCTGAGTGCTCAATGAGAAATGCTACTGCATTTTCCATCTTTTCACTTAGACTTTTGACCTGGGCACCAACTGTCATATATCTTGGCATCAGTATGAGGGGTGCAAACTCTTTGCCCAGTTTCTGGAAGGACATGTTGTTTTGGTCTTTCAGTCTGGCAGTCTTGTTCAGAAGGTCAAGGAGATCTTTGAGCAAGGTCTGGTTATCTTTTGGCAAGAGGAAGAAGAGCCGCTGCAGTTCCTCAAGCCGACGACCCTCATCTGGGGTGGCTGTCTTCCTACCTTGCTCATCAAGCAGCATCATGTCTGCTATATTCATATGGGCGCTGAAGTGGCCATTCATAAGCAAAGGTTGCGGAAGCTCTTTAAGCAACCTCTTGATCTCCTGTGCCACACCGTGGGCTCCAATGTCCTCTAAATCAACACCCTTCAGGGATTTTGAGCCTTTTCCTTTGCGGCTGAAAAGACCTTCCACGTGGAGATTTTTGAAAAGGAAGGGGACTAGGTCCTTAATTTCCTCAGCAGTCTTCTCAACAGAAGTGTTATTCTTCCTCATCTTCTTGGCCCTACTCTTCTCGTTGTGTTTGGCGATTTTCTGGGAGCAGGTTAGGCCTCCTTCATTTGTCTTAGTCAGGGTACTTGGGTAAAACTCATCATGGCAGAGCTTCATTTTGTCCTCTGCTCTGTGAAGTTTATTCTGTTTCCTGCTTGTTTGGTTTTTGTGAATGTCTTGCATTTTTTGGAATAGCAAATCAACAATTATACTGAATTAAACTCTGATGAAAACTTTGCTATTTATCTTTGAACAATAGTTAGCTTTTTGAATTACCAATCCATCAACAAGTGCAAATTACTCAATTGTGTGTCTGGGATCAGACTTTTAAACAACTACAGGGTTGTTTAATGACATCACACCACCAAACATGGACTCTTCTTAAGAAAAATGAAAAGAAAGAAAGAAATCACACTTGTGTGAAGTGTGGGGTGCTCTTATCATTATACGTCATCATACATCATCTCATGAACAACAGAACATCATGGGGGCACTGGACACTCTCAGATTCCCCTGTTTAGTGATGTCACTAAAAATACCAATTTTAATAGATTGGGAGTGAATTTTCAGTTCTGATTTTTCAGTTCCGATTGCAGTGGGAAGTGCATTCCATAGTGTGGCCAAGAGGGAGAAGAATTTTGGGGTGTGTTAAGTGTGCATGCTCCACATTATAGTTGGATTTTGGGGTTAATCCACTCAAGCAAACCCCCAAACCCAACGTCGCGTTCACAACACGCCCACTACCCCTATCATCCTTTCCTTTCCTATTACAATTGTGGCGGTATGTTGGATCCCATTACAAGAATTATAGGCTACCCATTAGTCTCTGTGACAACTGTGCATTGAGAGCATGCACCCTGATTTAACATTGTTCTAATTCCCCTCAGAATTGTTGCAATAAAACATTCATCATAATAATTAACCGTTTTGACATATAATTTAAGATAATTGATTTGAGGAGGGGGGTATGTAACATGAAGCTAAAAGGAGTCACCATAGCAATTCTGCTAATAGTCGGCAATCAGCTTTGATGAGTTTTAACATGTCTTAAAACCAACCAGGGAGGCACGCGCGCACATACACACGCGCACACACACACACACACACACACACACACACACACACACACACACACACACACACACGCACGCACGCACGCACATGCACGCACGCACATGCACAGGTCACCGTTTGCATGGGTCAGCCGTCCATTAAAAGACAATGACAGCGATCCATCTTGATAATGGCCGATGCCAATAAGGATATCCAAGGGCACCTATTCTCCTGTATGCCAATGTAATGTCGGACACTATACTTTGAAATACACTTCATATAGACTGTCAGTGCTATAAGCCGCCTGCATCTATCGTATGTGCGAACAGGAACGGGGAGGCTCCAAGTCGATCCCCCCAAACACAAAGAACCCGGTCAGCCCGTCTCAGCCAGGAACTGGATCTTCGTTTGGTGTGATAGCAAATAATCCATTTCATTTCATGATGCTTTAACAAATTTGAGAAAGATACTTCAAATTAGTTCAGAGCTGACTGTTCCACAGGTTTGGTCAATGCCTTCTGAACTTTCTGATCAAATGCGTGGCCGGCCGTTCTTTATTTTCCTGCGGGGCCGACTTGGATCAGGGCCGAGCCTTCTGGTATTCATGGGAAAATGTGAGTTGCAACAAAAATATACTTTCTGGCATCGACAGCCATCTGATTGCATTATAAAGATTACAGTTAATTTGCCAATTCACTTCATATCCTAAATAGATGAAATTAAGCTTTTCAAAGCAGGCTTTTCTCCTTCAACTCAGAGTGCTGCTTTCAGCTCTGTTATTTGTTCTCAGTGTTTGGCCAAAAGCTTAAAATGTTAAATAGCCATACCACAAGCTTGCCGTAATATGTACTGAAAATGTCTTGTATGCAAAAGGTAAAGGCATATCACCATGCGTGTGTCTGTGTGAACACTGTGAACAGAGGTGGAAAGTAATCAGATTTTATTTAACTAAAGTAAAGCCCTGATTGCATCCCTAGAGAGCCGAGCAGTCCCACCCCTTCCATGACATCGCCTGTGGTCCAGAAACGAATTCCCCATTAATTTTCCTCATAGACCTTTTGAAAATTGTTCATATAAAGATGATTACACCATGTGCGAACTGCGAAGACAACTTGGGCAATCATAAATCATGGCAACAAACACAATAAAAACGATATTAATCATTAAGAAGAAAAAAGCGGCAGGATGCGACACTTTGCTTTGTATTACTTCTTACAAATTATTTGATTGTCACTAAACATTGTGTGTGTTGTCATGGTTTGTCATGACCTGTCTGCTAATTTTCTAAAAGTCTCTGAGGAAAATGTATTTCTGGACCATGGGTGACATCATGAAGCCCTATATCAATAGGTGACTGGTCCCTATGTTTCAGTCTAAGCAAGTGAATAAAATATAGTTGGGTAGCCAACAGTTTTTGTTTGTTTGTTTTTATTAGGGTTTCTTCTGACGCCAAACTTTCCTTATTTTTTAAGTGGTGAACATGATTCTGAATCCATTCCAAGCATTATGTATACACAAAGAAAGAAAGAAAGAAAGAAAGAAAGAAAGAAAGAAAGAAAGAAAGAAAGAAAGAAAGAAAGAAAGAAAGAAAGAAAGAAAGAAAGAAAGAAAGAACTCTTTGGGCTAAAAAAAACGGCACGTCATGCCAAATGTGATCATATAAACATACTATTTTTTGCCCAAGGATTTTTTTTTTTTTTTTTTTCAAAACTAATACTTGGAATCGATTTGGCATCATGATATAAAATATCATGATAGCCCAATACAAATAAGCTGGTCAGCAGAAAATGGATTCATGAATGTATGTCCCGGTACGTATTTAGAAAAAGAAACGCAAAACATAAGACTTTTTCAACACTAAACAACTTCTGCTTGCATCATTAACGCTGCAACATTATACATACATTAATGTGCCACTCAAATGGCATGTACGGAAGCTAATGATGTATGCGCCTATGATCTCTCCCATCGCAAAAAAAAAAAAACAGCATAAGTACAGGGCCCTTGTCAGACATGGATGTGCATCTCCCTGCAGGAAGTTAAATGTTTTATCGCTCATGCTAATAAAGTGTGGAAACACTCATTTTGTCTCATCTACTACAACTCATCAATTAGGCCAGGCTTCAGGAATAATTTGTCACGCTCTGCCGAAAGTGTATACCAGTGATAAATACTCAACGTCTATAGAGCAGAAGTGATTGCCAGAAGAGTGCAAAAATACATTCCTATTAAGAGTTGGCTATTCCACACACCGCTGGGAGTTGGCAGCCTTGAAACTTTTCACGAGTTGATACTTGAGACTTGAGTATATATATATATATATATATATATATATAATATATATATATATATATATATATATATATATATATATAATATATATATATATATATATATATATATATATATATACTTATATATGTAGTATTTATACAGTACAACCTCATTTTCTTTACGGTAATTAAATTAGCCTGTCAAAACAAGTGAGTTAAATTATATAGCACTTTTATCAAAGGTGCTTTATATTAAGAATGTCCCGATACACTTCTATTCCCCGTGTCATCCCCATAATTGAATTTCTGTGTTAGTCGACAATGATACCAAATCCAAATAGTAATACAAAAACTGGTTAGATTGGCATATTTGCCAATACCAATATGAACCGATAATGATAAATAAGAGCTGATACTGATTTTCCGATACCAATCAAGCCAAGTGTGTGTGTGTGTGTGGAGGGGGGGGGGGCATATTGTCTTCTGTTTCAAGACAATGATATGCCCAATGCCCTCTTATTATACCATATACTGTGGAAAGTCCTTGAGTGCAAACTGACTGTGAAAAGAACCACTGACTACGTCAGTGGTTTTCAACCTTTTTCATATCAAAGTCCATTATATATTAGACCTCTCAGAGCCAAAACACATACGATTTTGTTATTGTTGGTTCCTATCCTTGCCCCCGATTCCATGTTACTATTATTCTATGTTCATTTCAATTCAAATGAGCTCTATTGGCACAAGGAAATTGGAATCATAGATCTTGTGAAACAACATCATTATCAGTCAGAGATAGTTATATATCCATATAGGAAACATTTGGTTTATACTTATCTAAATGAGTCCTGTAAATGAAGTAATGAAGATTAACACTAATTTAACTCTTGAGACTGTGAAACCGGTCCCGTTTGAGGAGAAACACTGGACTAAGCAATCAATTGGCAGGTGTGGGAATTCGGCAAGTATATTCAAGCTTAATACATGCATTAGAGACATGTGTTAATATACACCCACAAAAATAGAAAATAGAATAGAAAAAATAAATCTCTGTGATAGGTTTCCATTCAGCATTCCAGCATTATTGATTTAATGTGATGAAATGTGTGTTCGTGAGCGTGTGCAGTCAGGCATGTATGTGAGAGAGATTGATTGAATGATCGATTGAAGCATTTATTAACATTTTGTAGAATGGGTAAGTTCAATTGCATTAAAGCACAGCTACAAGTACAAAGACTAGGTACTATGGACAATGCACCGATGAAACATTTCACTCAATTCTTGTTTTCCACAATGTCCACCGTTTTCAATTCATCAGAACATTTAGAAAGATACAAATGTACACTTATACAGGAAATCATATACACAGGTGCAAAAAAACATATGCAGTACAGTAAGGGTGTGGGGCAGATTTAGATTTGTCTGGTTTTGAATCGCAGCCACCATCTGTATAGCTGCCCTTGCAGAGCGGTTTTGAAGAAGTCATGGGATCTGCGTGTTTTTATGGCTGTTGGTAGGGCATTCCACATTTTGGTGACAGTGAGATCATTTTGTGACTTCGATGTATGTTGCGACCGACGCATAAAGCAGTCTCAATGCGTCACAACCGACGCATATTGGTCGGGAAATCCAGCAACCGTTTTACGTTTAATGGTCGACCTTTTTCCCAAGCGGCTGTGACTGCTGGTGAAACCACCGTGACCTTTTTTAATCGGTCGCAACTAAAACTAACTCTAACCTCAACCTAAAATGAATGCCACAACCGATTCATAAACCCTATAGGCCTAAACCTCAACCTTGTTTTAAATGGTCGCAACCGATTCAAAAACGGTCACGTCCAATTTAGGAAGGCCAGGAGGGGGAGTGCAACCCCTCCTGACCTTATTCTAAGAATACCTTTTTTTCTAAAAAAAAAAAAAAAAAAAAATAGTCAGAGCATGTGGAAACAGGTTGTGACTGCTAGCGACCCATTGTAGTGGTCACAACTGTTTTAAAATGTTTTTGACTGCTAGTGACCAATTGTAGCGGCCACAAACGTTTTTAAAATGTTTTTAAGCATCGATTACAGCTTAGGCATCGATTTGCAGCTATTTAAGCATTGGCTGCGACCTATAGTTCGAGGTCGCAAAATGATTTCGACCCGCCTGGCACAGGAGCAAAATGAATTTAGTTCCCTTTTTGTGTGCATAGAGACAGAGAGAAGTGTGCAGGGGATGTGGGCTGCCTGTGAGTATATCAAAGTAATAACTTTGAAACTCCTAAATTATAATAAATCACATTTGCCACCCAACATTAATTACCTAAGTCGTATCATTAATTAGCACACCGAAATATGCATATATGCATGCCAAATGAGAGACAGGCAGAGCTGCTCCGATACTTAGCCCTTGACTTTCTTCTCTACAGTTAATTATATTTTTGGGAATAAAGAAAGAAATGTATGACAGTGGAGGATAAAATAAATGAAACGTATATGCGTATAATGTACGCCACACAGTGAAAAATCATCCAGTTAAAAAAAGAAATTGACACATAACTCCATTTAATTATATTTGTTCAGTGTCCACCCCCAGGAGTTACATTACAACTTTGGATTGTTGTTGTACAATTGTATGATTTGTACCAGAAGGCACCAGGGGAGAATGGCCATTGAGTACAGGATTGGTCACATGTTTATGCAGCCTGAAAGGGGAATTCGCTGTGCAAATATGAGCTATTTTAACCCAAAGTGTGCTGTATACGTCACACGCGGGTGGTTTCTATGCAACGGCTTTCAAATTTGAAACCCTTATTTTGAAGCGCCTGATCGAAATGAACAGGTATAATTATTTAGCTCTGTGTGGGGTGTGTTAAGCATGTGTGCAACATGCCAACTGTTTTAAAGTACTGCACATATAATACCTATAGGGCCCTATTATGAGTGTCTTAAGTATCAGGTCTTATGACTTAAGTCAAACCTTGGAGGTGTGGCAAAGCTGTTTGACCACTCAAAACGGCCAAAAGCCTAAAATAAAGAGATTTGAGATCATTAAAGCTGGGCTGTTGCCCTGTTGAGTTCAATGCATTTCTCCATACTTCAGGTCCAGGTTGTCCCTATTTGTTGTATCTATTCTCATCAGAAGTCTATATGTATGTATAGAAGAACCTCAATTGGACTGGCCCCAAGAAGCGAGTTTGCGTAACTCTGTTTTATCCTCCGTTTATACTCTATGGCTCTGGGGTGTGCAACTTTGAAGATGGAGAGAGAGGGCAACTAAAGTTCCACACTCACTCCAGAGGGCTACATTGCAATACTTGCACATGTGTGGAAAAAATAGCAGACCTGAAAGCCCAAAAGACACCATAGTAATATAGATTGCATTTTTATAGCACTTTTCTATGCACTACGTGTACACTCAAAGTGCTTACAATGGTCCATTCATTCATGCATCGGGAGGTGAAGCGGCGAACAGTCAACGACAGCATTCTCACTTCCCACATTCACACACCAGTGGTGGCAATCAATGGAGGCAAGGCGGGGTTCAGTGTCTTGCCCAAGGACACTTTGACATGCAGACAGTAGGAGCCGGGATTCGAACCGCCAAGCTTTGGATCATTGGCTGACCTGCTCTACCTCCTGAGCCTAATTCTAACTTTTCTTTTGCTTTCTTTTCTTGCAATTGGAATCCTGAAAAGTTCATTTAATTGTAAATGCATGGAGTACCATCCTGTCTGCTCTCAGGCTAAGGTGACAGACATGACCAGACGGTGAAGTAACGGTTCATTCACACGGTCACATCAGGACTTCTACAATCCCCAATCTCCTGGTGCCAGACAGATATTGCCTCTCGCAATTTTCAAGTTGCTTCTACAGTCTGGACGGGAGTTATGTCAATCACACTGCCTTGCACACCGCTGCCGAATATCGTATGCGAATAAAAAAAAAAAAAAATCGGACTATAGGGTCAATTATATCCAGATTCTGCAATTGTCGTGACAGAGCTCAGCCAGTCATTATGCACGTCTGTGTCTGTGGCTGTTTTCTTTGCAAAATCCAGCCTGGAATTGTGGACAAAAACAAAACAAATCTTTAGTTTTGGGGTGTGAAAATGTCATCAAATGTTGGTCCGTGACTCAAATGCTGAATAAATAGTGGGCTCTGGTATGACAATGGCTGAAAACCCCTGTCCTAAGATACTAATACTAGTTTTGGCAAATCAGGACAACAATCATCATTTAATGTTTTTTGTTGTAGACTATCCTGATTTCTGACCCAAAGTTTGCATTGCACTCTGAATTTCGTTCTGCGAATTTGTGCAGAAAAAAATATATATAATATGCAACGAAATTGTTGTGCATGGATGATTAGTGCGCATTGGTACGCAAAGAACTTAAATAAACCATTAGTTTGAGGGTGTATGCTTTAGCTTTTTGAAGAGATGAAAATGAAGGTCTTATACTGTATCATGTGTGTGAGCTGGGTTTATGTATGAATTAACTTGTGAGTGAATGAGAATAAAAGGGAAACAGAACAAGGAGTTCTGGAGCACATAGACCCCAGATGGACGTGTCTTTCTGAACTATTATAGACCCCCTACCTGCTTGGTTCAAATCACTGTTAACCTTGGTTTTGTACCACGGAACCAAGTCAAACTCCGGTTAAACGTCAGTTCAAGGAGGTCAAGACACAGCAGTAGCACGGACGCGGTTTTTGTAGACAGCATTATTGTCACACATAACAGCGCTATGAGGAATAATGCCCATACAGCTCAAGGATTTACTAGCAGCCGACCTGGACAATGGCGAACTCTCCCCTTGCTCATAGTGACACAATATTGTAGAGGTACCATCAAAAGCGTCGTAATGAGGCTGGTGCCATTGAACCTGATAGTGAGAACCATGCATTGTCTGATGTCAACAATATCAGTCACCAGAGAAAAAAGATGGGGTGTTTTTCGATGAATCTCTCACGTTTGAAATAGAGTTTTAACCCAAAGCGCGCTGTATACGGTGAACACCAGTGGTGTCATGCTGGTCCCCTCGTGGTACCATGCCATGGTCATTTTTTGGACGTCCACTACACGCACAGAGGCCTCTGTGCGTGTAGTGGACGTGCACACGTGTGCATGAGAATGCCCCCCACCCACCATGACCCAGAAAAATGGTACACGCAACATGTGCACGGGGACAGTAAATTAATAAACATGACACCCCTCGCTAACACGTATGCGGTTCATGCCAAGGCTTTCCCATTCGAAACCCTTGTTTTGAAGCGCCAGAACTCAGAATAAATGAATACATAAACGTGTCCAGGTTGCTAGGATTGTTTGAGACAGCGTTTTAGCAAATCACAGCATACATGTAGCAGCAGTTTCATAATGAGCCAATAGAGTGGAGGTGAGGTGGAGTTTCCAAACACGTGTTCTGTACACACTAAGTTGCCTACATTACCTTTAACCAACAATAACAAAAGTATACTTTTTTGGCTTCTGAGAGGCAAAATGTCACCAAATGGCGGGTTTGTGTGGAAAAATGTCAAACAAATAATGGACCTCGATAAGATAGCGCCGCTGAAGGACTGCAGGAAAGGTCAAAATGTGTGTGTGTCTCTCTCACCCCTCCACCCAGGCACATATAGTTGACATCTACCATGTGTCGTGTCCCAAAAAAAAAGGCCCGTCCAACCTGCCACACACCTTTTATTTGGTGCACTTTCTGTCTCTCACCATCTGGACGTAGAGTTCCAGAGTGTTCCGTGCCAAGCTGTGCCAAACCGGGTAGCAGTTTGTTTGTTTCTTCTTTCCCTACAAAGCCACCAGGACTGTGAAAACTCCGGATCTCCCACCCCCACAGACCTCCCCCTCCCCCCAGGCAACCAGTTCAACTGAACTGAACCCAATAATTCATAGAGGAACGGAACCGCACCAGGCAGCCAACCCTGTGTGTGCATGCTTGTGTTCAGGTGTCTCTCTCTCTCTCTCACTATCTCTGTATGAATTAACAGAATGTTTATTTCATTATATCCATGGGGTTTTATTTTTTTTATCTTTTAATGCTTTTTTTTAACACTTCTACTGCTTTAAAGGAAGATTTTTCAAACTTAACCACTCTATTAATGGCAAGTATTTCATACAGCTTAACTTCAAAGAATATGAACTATTCCTTTAGCCCATTTTGACGTAATAACCAATTCTACAAATGTCTAATATCTAAATCTAAATCCTGGCAGTTTTCTGGGAAAAACCTCATGTTTCTATGTCAGTGGTCCTCGATATTTCAGGTCAAGGACCCCCAAATTCATCTGTATAAGGCCACCAACCCCTACCCAAAAATATGGGAAATATCTGTGGGAGACCTCCCACAGATATTTGTGTTAACAACATTTGTGGTGAATATTCCAAGATTTGAAGGGACATTTTCACATTAAAAAAATAATACAATAAAATAGCAGAACTACAAGCTGGTTCAATAGCTAAAGCTAATGTCAATTATTTCAATAGCAAAAGCTAATACTAGCTGCAGAATGAGTTAAACCTAAAACTAAACAGACTCTAGGATTGTGTATACTTTATGTTCCCTTGGTAGATGTGATCGCTCCCAGTTACTAGGACTTCTGGGAAACGGAGGCCAATGCAATACGAACAAGTGCCTACAACTTCCTCAAAGGCATTCAACGTCGAATTACACAATTCTCTTGCACTCTTAAACAACAATTCAAGTCTTTCTATAATGATTAATCTTGTGTATAACTTGCGATCCGCAGGGAAAGTTTTAATTACTTTTCAACAATAATTACTATAATTAACGACGTATTGTCTGTTGTTTTGCAGCCCTTTGCATGTGTATACAAGGGGAAATGACAATGGAAAAAACAAATTTTGTACCCAACACATATAGCCTACCCAAAACATAATTGCACGATCCTATCATAACGGCTCTGCCTTAATAACAGGCTGGAATATTTGGCCGAGCATACAGCGGATTATTTAAAAATATTACTGCCAGGCTCTGTGCGGCTCATCGCCGGACATCCCATTGAAGCGTGTCTTTAAGATGCTTACGTGGTGTTACAAACAGAGAGCAGACACGTTCGTCCACGGAGTGGAGAGTCCGACTTTCATAGTCCACTGCACTCCAAGCAGATACTGTATACTAGCCCCATTTTTATAAGACAGGTGACACATTTTATATACAGTATCGCGGACCTGAAGCAGAGCATGCAGAGCTTAAGAAGACATATATTGCCAGAGCCGGAATGCTCCTTTAAATTGAAAGGTGTCATCGGAGCACGACTACATGCACCAATAAGGAGGACTAAAGCCTGGTTAGATAAGGAGCTGCCTGGGCAGATCTCCTGAGTGATGATCGGAGCCTATACCTGATCTTTGAGATGTGCTTGTTTAAGTCCAACACGGATCCAGTGTAATACAGCAATAACACTGCCTTGAAGAGGCGGCTATAGCTGTCTATGTCCACAGGTCAACAAACAAACAGCCGGCAGTTCATTTCTCCAGGGAAAACAAATGGAAAAGGAGCTTGCAGGAGGAAAGGCCACACCCGGGGAAGGAGAGAGAGAAAGTTGTCTTGTTTGCATTGAGCATGAGGATGTGTGAAGACAGAAGACATGTCCGCTGTCAGAGATGTCAGCCATACTTGGCATGCAGCGAAGTATGACTCTTCCACCCGCATAGCAAGTCCAGCAGCCACAAAACTTTATTGTTTGAGTGTGAAATTTATGTGTGAAATTAGTCTTTTTTTTAAATTGTCCTCACCATCTGTCATTATCAAAGCAATTGTTTTCTATAGGGGAGATATACCAAAGATATTTATCCAAAGCACTTTACATTCACTCACTCATTCATGCACACACACACACACACACGCACACACGCACGCACGCACGCCCACACGCACACACGCACGCACGCACACACACACACACACACACACACACACACACACACACACACACACACACACACACACACACACACACACACACACACACACGCACACACACACACACACCAGCCAATCTTCTTCTTCATGGGTTGTATTTATTATTATATTTTAGTCCCTATACTTCCTGGTTGGCCTCAAGAAATCTGCCATAGACTGCAAAAGGAAGAAATAACAAAAAGAAGCAACAAAAACTAAATTAGCATACGCTATATCAGTATCAATATCGGCTGTTGGTTGAATTGTTATTCCACACTGGTGCACCCCTAAGATAGACAGTATTTTAGCCCAATAGAAACAAAATATCTACTAAATTTCCCACTCTATGCTCCCGGCTGCTGGACAAAAAGGGAGTTAAGGAGAGATCCCCTCCAAAGAAAGGATAAACTAAAGAGTAATAAGACCACTAAAAGCGCTGTGGCTCAGCTGCAGCTTTAGCTTTGGTTGACTGCTAACTGACTAGAGCTCCACTAATTATTACATAGTTTATCTGTAGCCC
Source organism: Benthosema pterotum (assembly GCA_039105355.1). Classification (NCBI taxonomy): domain Eukaryota; kingdom Metazoa; phylum Chordata; class Actinopteri; order Myctophiformes; family Myctophidae; genus Benthosema; species Benthosema pterotum. Next base: position 39,848,708 of record CM076973.1, on the reverse strand, counting down.
TATGTGCTGACGCCACAGAGCAAGGTTGCTGCTGGAAGCTCACGAATACTAAAAGAATGCACTTTGCCGTGATAATTACTTGAGAGTTGAGCTTACTGGAGTGAAACTTTATAGTTGCTTAGTTGTGCTGGTGTGTAGTGAGAGAGCTTCGTTACCTAATAATGGCCTCATGTAAAAATATCGTCTAAATTATGCACAGTCCGCCCAACTATGAAGTTCACAGAGAAATAAATATACAGTACCCCCCCACCACAACCCCTGCACACATACACGCACACGCACACGCACACGCGCGCGCACACACACACACACACACACACACACACACACACACACACACACACACTCACACACACACACACACACACACACGTGCACGGCTCCTCTTTCCCAGAGCTTCTCTGCTTTATCTAATCTGTGCTTTATTGAATATGGTAATTATAATGAAAGGCCTATGTGCTGCTTGCGGTTTAATTTGTTTTTGTGCCTTTCCACTCGCTCCCTTGCTCTCTCTCCCTCTGGTGCGTGCATGCATGTATGCGAGTGTGTGTGTGTGGGTGCTTGTATCTTCTGCATGTGTGTGACCCAGTGTGCGTGCGTGTGTGCGTGCATGTGTGCATGTATGCGTGTGTGCACTGTGCCTCCATAATGAGACAGTAGTCCCCTTGCTCTGACACTAGCCGTGCCTTTAGAGTGGGGCTTTTCTCTCTAATAGGGAAATAAGACATGGCTGCCGATGTCACAAGGGCTTAACTGTGGTGGCTCCAGGGGAAAAACACACACACACGCTCTCACGCGTGCACGCACACACACAAACACACAGATGCAAACGTGCACTTTCGCATCCGTCGGCGCGGAATAACTTACACACAAGCCTGCACACACATATATACAGACCAGCCGATACGTCAACAGCACTAGGCCTTTGGGGTTAGGGGGATTAAACACAACATGTAACCCCAGAGAGGAAGGCCGTGGCCTCAGCCGGTTGGCTGAGGAAAGGGTTCAGCCCCCTCGGCTCCGGGGGGGTCTCCGCATGTTGGCGTTTCAGCATCGATAACGGTACGGTGCGTTTGATTAGCGCGTGGGCTGCTAGCTGCTGCACAGCGGCTGATCGAAACCTCCACATGTATGTGCGCGTCTTGTCGTCATGGTTCTCACACACCACCCCCCTCCGCCAGCCAGCCAGCCAGTCAGCCAGCGCCATGGTGGGAAGAGGAAAGTATGGTGTATTATCCTCACATGCATGCAGTGATTTAAATGGGTTTTCAATGTAATGGGTCCCCAGGAACCCTGCAGGTGTGCAGGTCGATCCTCTTAGATCGGTCCCAGGGAGGGACAATTTCACTGAGTACTATACTTCGGCGATGTTATAGAGTACAGCTAAAGAGTACAGCACACACACACACAGCCTTGACCCCCAGGGGCGCAGAAAGCATTTCATAACTGGTGCAGGGGACAGATCTGTGGGGTATAGATTTCACGAGGAGGGCGGACACATCCCCTCCACTTTTGAGTAAAATTACACAGGCTGCGATTTGAACCTGCATGGCCCCCGTAAAAATGATTCCCCCGCACCCACCCACCCCTGTCTCCCCTCGTTGTGTAGGGAATACCCTTTTATACCTCATCCATGTTCTGCTGCTTCTGGCTCTACAGAAGTGAATGTTTTCTACGTCTCTAAATGTCTTCATGAAATGAATCAGGTGGCTGCTATTGCCAACAAGAGTAAGAGTAATGAGACAAATATGCCTTAATGCATTAGGCTTGACTTCCATGACTAAAATGAATTATTTTATTTCTTTAATAAACAGCAAATCCTTCTCCCAATAGGGACTGCTCCTGACACAGCTTGATGATGTCACATGTTCATGTGCGTGGTCCAGCTCTATAGAGTATATGGAATGCAACAAAAAAAAACATAATAGTCATAGTTTCTAGCTTTAATATTAACATCAAAGCATCAAAATTGTTTTTACTTGAATGCGCATTCCATATAGTCCATATGGCTGGACTACTCATGGACATGTGACATCATCAACATGCAACAGGAGCAGTTCCTACGCAGGGCAAGATTCTCTATTTCTGAAAGAAATAGAATATTGAAGGTATTTTTTGCTTTACATTCAAGTTAATGCAACTATAGTGTTTTAAGGCACATTTGTCTTATTAGCCCTTATCCTTATTATCCTTAACAGTCCATTAACATGTTTTCACCCTAAACAAAACATTGTGTCTGCATGGCTACATACAACCCCAATTCCGTTGAAGTTGGGACGTTGTGTAAAATGTAAATAAAAACAGAATGCATTGATTTGCAAATCGTTTTCAACCTCTATTCAGTTGAATACACCACAAAGACAATATATTTAATGTTCAAACTGATAAACTTTATTGTTTTTTGAAATTATACAATCTTTTGTAAATTGATCCCTGCAACACGTACCAAAAAAGTTGGGACGGGGGCAACAAAAGACTGGGAAAGGTCATGAATGCACAAATAACGCCTGTTTGGAACATTCCACAGGTAAACATGTTAATCTTAAACAGTTTAATATCGTGATTGGGTATAACAGGACCATCCCAATCGTTCACAATCAAAGATGGGGCGAGGTTCACCACTTTGTGAACAATTCTGTGAGAAAATCATCCAACGGTTTAAAAACAATGTTTCTCAACATTCAATTGCAAGGAATTTGGTGATTTCATCATCTACAGTCCATAATATAATCAAAACGTTCAAAGAATCTGAAGAACTTGCTATACTAAAGCGACAAGGCTGAAAACCAACACAGAATACTTGTGACCTTTGATCCCTCAGGTGGCTCTGCATTAAAAACTGACGTCATTGTGTAAAGGATATTACTCTGAGGACTCAGGAACACTCAGAAAACCATTGTCAGTTTACATAATTTGTCGCTACACCTGCGATTGCCAAGTTAAAACTCTACCATGCAAAGCAAAGCCATACATCAGAACGGTTGGTTTGAAAAAACAACCAGAAAAACAACCAGAAATGCCTTCTCTGGGTACAATATCATTTGAAATGGTTAGACACAAAGTGGAAAAGTGTGATGTGGTCTGATGAGTCCACATTTCTAATGATAGTGGACCCAGAGAAGGCATTTCTGGTTGTTTTTCTGGTTGTTTTTCAAACCAACCTTTCTGATGTTTGGCTTTGCTTTGCATGGTAGAGTTTTAACTTGGCAATCGCAGGTGTAGCGACAAATTATGTAAACTGACAATGGTTTTCTGAGTGTTCCTGAGTCCTCAGTGTAATATCCTTTACAGAATGACGTCAGTTTTTAATGCAGAGCCACCTGAGGGATCAAAGGTCACAAGTATTCTGTGTTGGTTTTCAGCCTTGTCGCTTTAGTATAGCAAGTTCTTCAGATTCTTTGAACGTTTTGATTATATTATGGACTGTAGATGATGAAATCACCAAATTCCTTGCAATTGAATGTTGAGAAACATTGTTTATAAACCGTTGGATGATTTTCTCACAGAATTGTTCACAAAGTGGTGAACCTCGCCCCATCTTTGATTTTGAACGACTGGGATGGTCCTGTTATACCCAATCACGATATTAAACTGTTTAAGATTAACCTGTTTACCTGTGGAATGTTCCAAACAGGCGTTATTTGTGCATTCATGACCTTTCCCAGTCTTTTGTTGCCCCCGTCCCAACTTTTTTGGTACGTGTTGCAGGGATCAATTTACAAAAGATTGTATAATTTCAAAAAACAATAAAGTTTATCAGTTTGAACATTAAATATATTGTCTTTGTGGTGTATTCAACTGAATAGAGGTTGAAAACGATTTGCAAATCAATGCATTCTGTTTTTATTTACATTTTACACAACGTCCCAACTTCAACGGAATTGGGGTTGTATAATGTAATATAATATAACATAATAGGCCATTCCATAACTGTCCATTCACAGTTATCAGTCTTGCATTATGTTGTG
>CM076973.1:39797240-39839740 GCA_039105355.1 Benthosema pterotum | reverse complement strand
CCCATTTGGGGGGGGCAAGAGAACATGTTGGAAGGGCAAGAGAAAATGGTATGGGGGCGGCTTCATCGCCCGTGTCGCTTCGCGCCACGGGCGATGAAGCCGCACCCGTACCATTTTCGGTAAAATGACTTTTATTAGTCAAGTAAAGCATCAATAATAACATCAGTTGTTGTTGAAGTTGCAACAGACACGCAGCATGCATAAAGCTAAAGTTCTGAGTCAGAGAGTTTTCTGTTTTCAATGATGAAATGCTGTTGGGTTAGTGGTGCCACAGCTGTAGTTAGTAGCAGTAGTAGTGTTTCAAATCATTTTAAATATAAGCACATTAATTTGAAATATCTTGGGTTGTTTTGCATGGCATCGTGTTTGGGGGGGGAGGGGGGGGGCAGACTGGGTATTTAGGGGGCATTGCCTCCCATGCCCATGCCTAGATCCGCCCCTGTGCATTATACAGGCCAGCAGCTTTACACATGACCTCAAAACCCATAGAGCCTCCATACTGTAGCTGACCTGTTCTAACATTCCATGTGTTGATTGATCCATTCACACCGGAAAAAAGAAAAGAAAAAAGAAAGAAGGTCCATGAGGTCCAAGACATTCACAGACCTGTTGTACGAACGTATTTAGGTTGGGTTTATTTGGGATTACAAGTTATAGGTTTAGAAATCGGAGTTGGAGTGCCTGATTTTACACTTAAACATGTAAATAGGAGATGGCTCAGAAAACAAAAATTTCAGCTAAGGAAGGACCCTCCTCAGACCCCTGAGGAAGGTCTTAATATTTGACCAAAACAGCAATTTAATGAAGATAAAAAAAGCAAATCATTCTTTCTCAGTTTCTCTTGCCGTGGCTGCATGCTCCACCGACACGACTGTATTATGCCAGGTGTGCAAGAGAGAAGAGACCTTGAAGATTTATGAAAAAATGGCATTCATAAAAATGTCGATGACATCCTCATAGTAACGCACATAGTGTGTGCGTGTTTGTGTCTGCATGCGTGTGTGTGTGTGTTTGTGTGTGTTTGCGTGTTTGTCCTCCAGGTCACTATTTCTCACAGTGGGTGTGCCGGTTCATGGCTGCTCTACTTCTGCTATACAGATCTATCTCCACACACACACACACACACACACACACACACACACACACACACACACACACACACACACACACACACACACACACACACACACACACACACACACACATTCCCAACAATGATGTAATGCCACGCAACAGATCAACCACACAGAACGACTGATAGTGTGTGCTGTGTGTGTATACACGCTTAATATTTCATAAATCTACAATGTTGTTGCTATACGCGTGTGATATCGTATTTGTGTCTGGGGCGTATTGTAGTTGTTGTTCTCAGACATCATGGGTCTTTCCGGGGCTCAGGAGGTAACAAGACATCGCAGGCTTGTTTTTGTCTTGTTTTCTCCCCTAGCGCACATTACATATGACTTGTTTCCTCTTGCTGGCTCCATGCTATATGCGAGAAGAGACCCGTGGGGCTGTCACGACGGGGGATTCGTCTCGCTTTGGTGAATGACAGCACAACGTTTCAATCTATCTACCATATTATCCCCCACCAACTCACCCGTCCCCATCCTCCTCCTTCTCCTCCTCCTCCTCCTCTTTTCCTTTTCTGCCTCGCAAATCTTTCTCCTGTTCTTCTGTGCGTGTGTTGTCATGTAATATCATGCATTACACGTTTTACTGTATCTGCTTACAACCTGCAAAATTATGCATTCTTGTGAGGTGAATGGCTAAAACATATCAGATCCATGGGCTCACGTCACATTTCACTGCGATGCGCTGTGAGTAGGTTTATATACAGTACTTAAAGCTCCTATATGTATTTTTATGGTCAAAATGTTTTTTCATGAAGTCCTCCTTTAATTAGTTTGCCTCCAAAAATCATTCTTGTCTTTTTGACGCCTCTAGGCACTGCAGGAGGTCTCCAAAGAAACTCCTAAGCTTTGTCATTGGCTAACAAATAGTTCCGACGGGACTATTTGTTAGCCAATCAGGAAGAGCCTCGCTGTGCTGCCTGTGATAAAGGGAGGACTAGTGAAGTCAAATGTGAAGGTATTGAACAGCCACTGCAGCTCTTAAGGTTGTCATAGAGACTATATATTTTCAGGAAGTGATCTAAAGAAGAAAAAAATGACTGCCTGAGGTGACTGCGCTGAGCTGTGGAATATACAAGTATACGCTGTTTTGACCAAAAATGCCATCTGAGATAAGTAATAAGAGATACAGGCGAATGAAATAAATGGATAGAATGGATATAGCGGTGTAATAGCGATAATTGTGTTAAGTACTGTATGACAAAATGTGAACAGCTTAATCGTATTGTTTGACTTTGCATCGTATTGTGTTATCAATGGAATAAATGGTATAGAATTGTTTTGTTTGCAATATTGTTAATACATTTAATCAACACTAAGTACTTGTGCCTTCTATATAGCAACTATAAGAATAAAAAAAGAAGGATTTAATTACATTTCCATATCATAAACCTGCACTTGGTAGCCTATATAAATGTGCTCTGCAATATAAAATCTGCAATATGCACATGTTTAATGGCACATTTAATGCACATTGTAATTGCTAAATAATTACTGTATTGATTTCAAATCATTGAATCATATCGTATCACAAGAATTAACCAATAATCGTATCGACAACCATATATTGTGATGTATTGTATTGCAGTTAAAATGAATCCTTACATCTCAGAGTGTGGGCTTGTACGCCTGCTATTTTAGCACTGATGATAATTTTGGAACCTACGACAGTATAGCCAAGTATTCATTACAAAGCATGAATGGAATGAAATGTATATAAATTTGTATAAAAGGGGGGGGAAAGTTTCCCCCTGGAACCTCCCTAAAATCACTAATGGCACTAACATGATGACAGGACACCGATGGAAAGACGTGCATCTCGAATGACAGTCGAAGGATGACAATGATGATGACAATGAAAAGAAAGGAGGTGTATTTATATACACTAGGCCTCCTACTGTCTGTTGTTGCCACCACCATAGTTCCTGCAAAACATAGTAAACAATTTGCTCCGGTGCTCAGTCAGACAGACACAGCACCGGGTTGGCTTTTAGAGATGCAAGCCTCCAACGCTCTCCAGCATAATTACTAAAAGAAAACAAAGCGTGCGGCGAAGAAAAGAGCCATTTTTGTCTCTGATCTCCCATTGGCATTGGTTATGGCATTACAACGATTGTCAGAAGGAAGTTGAAGGAAAAATATAATAATGATAATAATGTGTCCCCCGTTTGTATGCTATCCCTCCCAATTACCCATGCATCCAGCAAACAGTTTTCCATCAAAGGCCCCGCTGACAATTCCTCAGGAGGGAGGAAAGGAGGGGGGAGGAAAGGAGGGGAGGAAGGAAGGAGAGAATGAGAGAACGCAGTGCTTTTAACCAAAAAACACCCAGGAGCCCCGTGAGGAATTGCAGATTGCTTATATAGCAGTTGGTGGTTTTCCATCTCTTTCATAACGTGGCCCATTAAAGGGAGAAATTGCACCCATGTTTAACATTTTGTTGGTGATGGTGAGATGCAGGGGCGGATGTAACAGAAGAAAATGGTAAGGGGGCAGAAGAAAATGGTAAGGGGGCAGCTTCATCGCCAGTGTCGCTTCGCGCCACGGGCGATGAAGCTGCCCCCATACCATTTTCAGTAGTGTATCAAATACTTTTAATTATAAGCACTGAAATATCTTGGGTTGTTTTGCATGCCATCATGTTTGGTGGGACAGACTGGCCATTTAGGGGGGCATTGCCCCCCCATGCCTATGCCTAGATCCGCCCCTGGTGAAAGGAAATCATGAATGGAGGACTTAAGGAAACACATTAGCATGCTGAATCACATCTTGATGACATCAACAGGATATGCTTCACCATGTTAAAGGCATTTTAAGTGATTTCACGTTATCTCAAATACAGGTCTCCACCCGGATGTTCATGGAGGAATATACAGTTTTTTTTTCTTTTAATTGGATGATTTTAGGCATTTTGCGCAAAAACTGTTTTTCAAAAATGCACCTGTTGGTGGCGCTATGACAGGATAATTTGTACTACATCACTGTGTATGTGATGTATAGAGAAAAATTGACCTCATGATGGTGCTATAACAGGCATTTCTTCCTTTGCGTATAATGTGGATGTGTGTGGAGAATGTCACGGAAGTTACAAGCTGTCTTCACGACTTGTGCCATTTTGTTGAAAATAGTGCAAATCCAAAAAGGTTTGGAATGCAGTCTGGCAATTGGCAATGGAATATGGATAAGTGGACATAGTGCACACAGTATGCCTAGATTTGGGTGACGTACAGTATATGGATAAAATCTGTACAAATAATTTGAAGATTTTTTCCCCCTAAATTCGGTCTCATGGTGGCGCTAGAACAGGTTCATTATTGGCATCCAGGGCGTGTACGTGCCAAGTTTGGCATTTCCCAGGTTAACAGTGCCCAAGATTAGCTGTTCGCTAATGGACAGCCAAATGGTTTCATTTTTACATTCTCAAGAGTTTAAATATTCATCATCTGAATTAGCACCACTTAATTAAGAAGTCTACACTGTTTTGTTTGCAAAATCCAGCCTGGACAAAAGCAAAATAATTCTTTAGTCTTGGGGGTGACTTTTTCATCAAATGGTGGTCTGTGGCTCAAAAGCTGAATAAATGGTGGGCCCTGGGATGAAAAAGGTTGAAAAGCCCTGTTGTAGACAATTAAAACTGCTGAAAATGGGGAAAGTATACCCAGTTGGATGGGTACAATTCCAAGCAGTATTGATGGTATTGTTGGTACCATGAGGAGACAACAAGCAAACGTTGATCAAAATAATCGCAATTCCTCTACATTCTCTAATATTGTCTAAACATTCTCTAAACATGTAGACTTGTTGACAATTAAGTCATAGACATGTTTTAGAACTAAGAAGGAGACGCATGCTGTTAAAAGAGTATTATGTTTGGCATGTTTGCTTCTGCACCTGGTCTGTCAGTGTGCACATGCTTTAGGACATGAAGCAAGACATAAAAATAGACTCTGTGTAAAGTGTAAAAATGGGACACTATTGATTTTACTCTGTACAGAGCCCTAGATTGTTTGGACTAGAGCAGGCCCAGGGTCTTCAACAAGGGATCCAGGATACAAGAGTTACTACAGGGAAACCACCAAATATTTGTTTTTATTTTTTATAAGGTTTATTGTTTTCCTTCATACATATATAAAGGGGAATTCCACCTATTTTCAACATTTTTTCTGAAAGCATACAAATGGAACCAAATGAACCCCTATGGCTTCATTGTGTTCCATTTGTAAAAAGATAAAGTTAATTATTTTTTCAGACTTCCATTTCCAGGAAACAGAATCGGGGAACATTTTTCATCTTGTCCACACATCTCTATAGGTATATTAATGATATATGGTAAAATTTTGAAAATACAGTAGGTGGAGATCCCCTTCAACGAAAATAGATGTATGGGCAGTAGTCATACAGTATATGTGGATATATAGGACATACAGTATGTGAGTCATATACTGTATACAGGGCGGATCAAGGCATTGGCATGGAGGGGGGAGGGGTGCAATGCCCTCCTAAATGCCCAGTCTGCCCCACCAAACATGATGGCATGCAAAACAACCCAAGATATTTCAAAATAAGTGCTTATATTTAAAATGATTTGAAACACTAGTACTGCTAACAACTAGCTGTGGCACCACTAAACCAACACCATTTCATTATTGAAAACAGAAAACTCTCTGAGTCAGACCTTTATGCATGCTGCGTGTCTGTTGCAGCTTCAACAAAAAACAATGTTGTTATTGATGCTTTACTTGCCTAGTAAAAGTTCTGTAACTGAAAATGGTATGGGTGCGACTTCATCGGCCCTGCATATATAACCACATATACTGTATGTCGGGGGCCAATTTCATATATGTGGCATATATTAAAACATACAATATGTACATATATTTTCTTTCCATGTAATTCAACAAAGTTACTTTGTTGAAAGTAATGATGCCCAACAGTAGTTAAAATACCCCACAATCCCACCTACTCTGTACTATAGCCCTATCATGGAGGGGGGAAGAAACTGGTTATTGGCATGAAAGGCTGCACAATATCCATAGGCCACGGCTCAAATCAAACAAGGCATGACAACAGGTTGAGAGACAGGCAGGCAGGCAGGCAGGCAGGCAGGCAGGCAGGCAGGCAGGCAGGCAGGCAGGCAGGCAGGCAGGCAGGCAGGCAGGCAGGCAGGCAGGCAGGCAGGCAGGCAGGCAGGCAGGCAGGCAGGCAGGCAGGCAGACAGACAGACAGACAGACAGACAGACTGGATTGAATAGTTTGACAGGCCTTAAAATCCACATCTCCCTCAGTGTGACAGCTATGGGAGCTCATTGCTGGTATTGACAACCCTTGTGATGGAGGGAACGTTTTGCCATACACCTCACCACCGGCGTCACCCCTGGATACAGATCTGGCACCATCACAGCTGCCTCTCTTCCTCCTTGAGCAGACGATGGAAGCTTTCGTGTCCTTGAACATTCTGTGACAGTATATCTCTATCTTCTACAGGAGGATAGGCCAAGGCATGTGCGAGCACCCGATCAATCCGATAGGGATATATATGCCAATATATTGTAATTCTTAATGCCATGATATCAATATCCTATCGCCAGGTTCAGTTACAAAATAGTAATAATAATAATTTCTCTTTCCTGATCTAATAACATTTCTATTTTGATATTTATATTGTTTCCTTTGGCATACCACCACTATGGTTTGCCATAATTCTAGTAGCACATATACAATAGTAACTATAGCCAAATAGAACTAGTATTAAATGAACCATTTACTGGACGATACGACCAACAATACACCTGGCATGCCACCTCATGTCACCAGCTGTGCAGGACAACCACCAACAAAGGAGTACTGATTTGATTGTGACGGCATGAATTACAAGCAATAAAACAAATCTTTACCTATCAATCTATCTTCCTCCAAACAAAGCCAACTACTGCAGTTTTGAAATGATATGGGTACTATAGGTACAATTCTCTTCCAAAACAATGGATACAATAAATAAATAGAAATATTGTTTCTCAGTGTCACTGAGAAACTAGCAAACATCACAGTATACTCGTCTTTCACTGGCGTCACCCATGAATCAACTCATTCATGAATAAATAGTGCTACTTCACACAACATAGTGCCAAACCAACAAACCCATGTCACCCAAACATGAAATACTAAGCATGTCAACACACCAAATAACATCATCACAGTCCATACTCCAACACTGAACAAGTGAATTAGAGTCTTTATAAGACATGATGGCACAACTGCAGACAGACCGTAGAAAAAGTTCCAGTAGACTATGATAAAAGCTAAGTAATTTGTGGGAAAATATCGCAATATATTGAATCGGATCCCAACATAATTAAGATCGCAATATAAATTGATGGGGTATGTAAATCGTCCCACCCCTTAATGGGCCCAGAACACTGAACCAGTGCCATCCTTACTAATAGATTGCAAAAAATGAAGAAAAGGAAAAACAAACAAACAAACAACCATCAAAAACCAGCAGCAGTGAATGACACTCGAGAGTGTCTGAGCTAACTTGCCTTCATTCTGGCCTAGAAAGGCTGGTCAACCACCCTGGGCGCTGGGTGCGCTTTTGAAACAGTAGTTGTGGTAGTTGTTGGCGGTAGTTGCTGGTGGTAGTTGCTGACGGTCGTTGCTGACGGTGGTTGTATAAGTTACTGTATTTACAGTCCCCAACAAAACAAGCCTGTTAAGCACTTCGTGGTTGTCTGTGAAAGGTGCTCTACAAATAAAATTTACTTACTTCAGTCCTCACTAGAGACTTGACTTGATATTGAATTCAATGTACAAAGCAGGTAATAGAAAAGTGCAAAGTGCACACGATTCCATCTTTTAAGCCTTTACAACAGCTATGCGAGCACAAAGGGATAAATAAAATGTTTCCACGTGGTATACATTTTTGGGAGCACCGTGCCACGATTGGCTGAAAAAAGGCAACTTCCGGAGGAAGTTAACTGGAGGGCCCGGCCTTTTGATAGTTTCTCTGGGGTATCCTGTCTCCAGGCTTTCATTTCACAGCACGGATGGAAGCCTAGAAATCAAGGCTAGGTTGCGCACACCCTGATTGGATTATCGCACACCCTGATTGGATCTCACCGATGTCCACTAGCACCCCTGGGTGCTGATGGATAGTGGGTTGACTCCCACTTATGGATACAATTATGCATTGTAAACAATCTTTCTTCCTCAATATGCTAAACTTGTTGTAATAGCGTGTCTGTGTGTGTTGTACAAGTCCACTGAAATGCGCATGCAAATGCAAGTGTGCATGCACGTGGATTTCCACATGGAATTCCACTCATTTTCAATGTTTTATTATGTCATTATAGAGATGTCATGTGGGCATGGTAAAAAAGTTAATTTCCTTTTTTTTGGAGAGTGTACAAATGGAACCAAATGGACCCGCTAGGGTCCATTTGGTTCACATTTGTACACTCTCAGAAAAAAAATGAAAATGGGTGGAATTCCCCTTTAAGAGGCGTCCCCCCACTTCTAAAAGTCCCACGACAACACTGACCACTTCGGCCAAGGAATTACTCCAGGCTTTCACTTCTTGCTGCAGTGCGAACAAAAAAAGCCTGGGTGTCGGGGCAACCAGAATCAAGATGGTACATTTACGGTATAGTGCCTTTATCCAAGGTGCTTTAAATATATTATGAATCCCATTCACACACCAATAGTGGATGAAACCATGCAAGGTACAGACCAGCACATCGGGAGCAATAAGGGGTTAAGTGTTCTTGCTCAGGGACTCCGCGATAATCTGCAGGGTTCGAACCGGCGACCTTGTCGTCTAGAACCTGCATTTGTAAAAGTAACAGCCATTTGGCAGCCACCTGGGTCCCCAACGGGACAAACCTGCGCTGGCCCCATAGCCGAAAAATGTTCCTTATTATGGGCCAAATTCCAACCATTTATCGCAAGGTGCACGATTTTTTTTCTCCTCTGTAAAACCTCCACCACAAAGGGTCCTTGGAAGAATCCCTGGGACCCTAGAGGGCGGAACGTAAGAAAGGAAGTTTTTATATGTTCCAACCTATCGGAATCCCATGAAGCCACGAACGAGGCCACTTCAACATGGCAGAGAGCGTGATGGAGGCGACGTCGGGCCGGTGGGGATCGAGGGATTTCAGAGGCACAGAGCTCTCTCTCTCTCTCTCTCTCTCTCTCTCTCTCTCTCCTCTCTCTCTCTCTCTCTCTCTCTCTCTCTCCTCTCCTCTCTCTCCTCTCTCTCTCTCTCTCTCTCTCTCTCTCTCTCTCTCTCCTCTCTCTCTCTCTCTCTCTCTCTCTCTCTCTCTCTCTCTCTGCAGTGCTTTGGAGAGTTTGGATCCGCTGATATGTGTTATCACAACCTGTCACTCATATGTTAAGCCCCCCAGGTGCGACTGTGGCGTGCGCGTCGCGTCCACACGTGCACGTGCCTCTATACTTCAGACTAGTGTGAGCTAAGTTCTTCTTCTTGCACCATGATCAAGGAGGCTTGCAGCTATAGCCTGCATCTGTGTGTGTGTTAAAAATAGGTGCGTTCAAAACACATGATGTGCACAACAAGGTCATGTATGTACAGTATGAATGTACATGGTGGGTGCACATGCATGTGCACGGTACAGTACGTGGTGGCTATAGCCTGTGGTGTGTGTGTGTTGTGTGTGTGTGTGTGTGTGTGTGTGTGTGTGTGTGTGTGTGTGTGTGTGTGTGTGTGTGTGTTGTGTGTGTGTGTGTGTGTGTGTGTGTGAAGGCCTCTGTTCTCCCCTTCCCCTGCTCCCTAGGCAGAGGACCCCTGTCTCGCCTGCCATTTCTCACTCTGACAGCTGAGAGCTAGACAGCGGAACGAAAAAGAAGGAGGGGAGGAGAGGGAGGGGGAGGAGGAGGGAGGAGGAGGGCTGGGAGGGGGGGGGTTGAGAGTTTATCCAGGAGAGGGCCGAAAGTGGAGAGAGAGAGAGAGAGAGAGAAGAGAGAAGAGAGAGAGAGAGAGAGAGAGAGAGAGAGAGAGAGAGAGAGAGATGATGGAGCAGAGGGGGGATTCAGAGACGTGATGGCAAAATGAAAGGGGGGCTATCGTCAGATCACACACACGCACGGACGCGCATGTGCGCGCGCACAAACACACACAGGCACACACACAGACACACACACACATGCCCCGTGTCGTCTCCCTTCGGGGACCAGGTGTTCTCCTTTTCTGAGAGGGCGCGACTGCAGGGAGAAAGGAGGGAGAAAAAAGGAAAAGGCGCGCCATCGTGTTTCACTTAACATTTCTGCACCTGCAGCTGCTGCTGCTGGTGCAGGTATGGAGGTGGTGTGGGGGGTGTTATAGGGTGTGTGGGGTGCAGAGACTCAGAGACAAGGCACCAGATAAGGTGGGTCTCCAGAGAGGCGGGTGGGGGTACCATGACTAGGTATCATACAGCGTGGAGGGGCTCCTCGGATGTTAGACACCAACCTACATGCGACCCTCCATGCCCTCCTCGCCCCCCCCATCCAGCACCAGCAGCAGCGCAGGCGTCTCTCTCTACTCCCAGCTGACATGAGAACTTCAAATGAATGCCAGGCGCTCGCTCGCTCTCTCTCTCTCTCTCTCTCTCTCTCTCACTCTCTCTCTCTCTCTCTCTCTCTCTCTCTCTCTCTCTCTCTCTCTCTCTCTCTCTCTCTCTCTCTCTCAGTGCGGGGGAGACTGTTCTTAGACCTTCCTCTTCCTCACACACAGGCAACTTTCTCTTTCTTCTTCAGGCGCGGATCTAGGCATGGGCATGGGGGGGCAATGCCCCCCTAAATGCCCTCACTGCCCCACCAAACACAATGGCATGCAAAACAACACAAGATATTTCAAGTTGCTTATATTTAAAATGATTACTACTGCTACTAACTAACTACAGCTGTGTCACCACTAAACCAACAGCATTTCATCATTGAAAACAGAAACTCTCTGAGTCAGACCTGTAGCTTTATGCATGCTGCGTGTCTGTTGTAACTTCAACAACAACCGATGTTATTATTGATGCTTTACTTGACTAATAAAAGTCCTGTAACTGAAAATGGTATGGGTGCGGCTGCATCGCCCGTGGCGCGAAGCGACACGGGCGATGAAGCCGCCCCTCTACCATTTTCTCCTGCCCCCCAAATTGGGAAATGTTAGATCCGCCCCTGTTCTTCTTTTCGGTTCATTGTCAGGCAGCCATAGACAGGCTTCTTTTGTTTGAAGTGGCGAAAGATATTGTCTTATTATACTACATTCATGAATCCACTTGTTGACCTAGCCTGTTTCCAGCCCCATAGATACCGCCCACTACATTTGAGTGCACTGCTTCTTTGACTGAAAATGAAGATTAAAACATGCCTAGTGTAGGTTTCATAGGTTATGTTTAGGGTTAGAGGTTAGATCACTTACTGGACATATCTAGTACAGGTATCTACGACAATTATAGTTGCCACAGTGGCCGGGATCATCGTGAGACTGGTGACATATTGAAGCTGTGCCACTTGCTAGGTGTAAACAACCACCTAACAATATACAACTCGGAAATACTGTATTATGGATATATCATATTTTTTTCCTGCTGTTGTCCCACATAGTTTCTGCTCGAGAGTACCAAGATCAAGGTAGGAGGAGGGCACTTGTGAACTCAGTACTACTGCAATCTGGCAGAGTCAGGTTAGTTTTGGAGTACGAATTTGTGCTATGGGGCCACTGCTGCAGCTGCCCCCATAGCTGTCAGATACTAGATATTCAGTAAGCAATCTAATAATCAGAGTCTAAAGGAAAGAAAGAAATTCTGAGATTTCCTCTAATCTATGAAGTAGCATGTGCCATGTCAACCCAGGGCTTTTTATGATTCTGAAGCCATTTCAAGTGTTCAAGAATTGGCTAAAAACGTCCATAGATGTCATGATATGTGATGAGATCAGCACATTTTGGGCAAGTGGCAATGACTGTTTTAGCCCAATTATATTTTGTCTTAAAGGGCCATTCGGAGATTTGGTTGAATAAATAAAAATAAATAAATAAGAGCTCCATGCACTGACAGCTCCCGGAACGTAAGTGAGGCAAGGTGGAATGCCGTTCTGGCATATTCCAGGACAAATTAAGCCCTGCTTGCGGTCATTGATGATGACATCAACAACGACAATGATAAAACTCAAACATGTCAAATCTATCTACATGTTGGAACAGAAATAAATTGGACAGGGCAATCAGATTCTCTCCCTTTGACCTGATGACAGTGACATTTTTTTTTTTTTTTTAAGGAAACCCTGTAGTGATTTGCTTGATTTGAGTTTAGGGGGTGCCAGGCATTTCTACACAAGTGACAGTGCTGCAAAAGTGAATTCATACCCATATTTGTTCTAAAAAGTGCAACCCTATCATTATTCCCACTCCCTCCCGTAGCAGATGTGTAGCCCTAATGTTAGGTCTGTGTCTGTGGGAATTGCTCACCATTTTGAGGTAATCAGTCAAGTACCGGTAAATGGGCACTGCAAGGGCATGAATGGAAGAGATTTGCTGGTCTGACTAATAAAGTGCAAGTAGAGAAAGAACACAAAATAATTAACAGACCAACTTAGGTTGTGGTTAATTATCTATATCTATAGCATTTTTTTTCCATTTCAAGTTCCATTACTCATTCCGCATTTGATCCAAGGACCATGGACCAGGCTACATGCACTCTGGTCTTTCAGACACAAAAATTATAATTTTCTGTGAATATATATAACAATTCATTGACATGTGAAGATTTATAACAATATAAGTTACTAATATAAGTTATTTTATCTAGCTTCTTCTTTCAGTTATACGTTTAACTGTAAATGAAATATTTCTGGCTGGAAGACTTTAAAATATTAAGATATTTTACTTTCTGCCCCCACACAAAGTATAAATACATGGAGATGGGGGTCCTGGGAGGATTAATTCCCAGTGTGGAGAAATATAGACTTTCAACATCAACAACACAAAACAGGCTTTGTTTCGGTGAGTGAAACAACGACAAAAATAAACAAGTAGTTTTGTTTATTTTTCGTACCCTGCTTCGAATGGTAGTGGATTGTCTTTTTTTTTTTTTTTTTTTTTTTGAAGCAGAGGCGTTATTCCTGCTAAATGAACTCTTATACACCTTTACCTCTTGAGAGCCTAAGCCTCATTATTGTCATTTTACACTCTGAAGGGTTTAGATATTATTCAACATCTGCATTACTTTACAACTAGTCTAGACAATTAAATCCTGAAGAACCAACCCAGTATCACATGTCAAAAGTCAAATAGTGACTTTTTTCCAGACCCCACACAAAGTCACTATTTGACTTTCCAAAGTCAAATAGTGACTTTCTGAAGAGGGCGTGGCTTTCCTTTTGTCTTGCAAAAAAATAAATAAAAAATGCATCAAAACAGTAGCGGCACTGATTCGAACCGCCAACCTACTGACTACTGGCCAACCTGCTTTACCTCCTGAACCACCGTGCCCCCTGCTGATTTCAGCATAGTTTTACTGATATTAGGGTTAGGCGTAGTAAAACTATGCCTAACCCTAACTCTAACCCTAAACCTAACCTCAGTAAAACTATGCCTAAACTTAACCATAACCTTAGTAAAACTATGCCTAAACTTAACCTCAGTAAAACTATCGCTAACCTCAGTAAAACTATGCCTAACCCTAATTTCAGTAAAACTATGCTGAAATCAGCTGGGGGCGCGGTGGTTCAGGAAGTAAAGCAGGTTGGCCAGTAGGCAGTAGGTTGGCGGTTCGAATCAGTGCCGCTACTGTTTTGATGCATTTTTTATTATTTTTTTGCAAGACAAAAGGAAAGCCAAGCCCTCTTCAGAAAGTCACTATTTGACTTTGGAAAGTCAAATAGTGACTTTGTGTGGGGTCTGGAAAAAAGTCACTATTTGACTTTTTCCTGTGATACTGTGTTGCAAGAACAGCTATTTGGATGTGCCTGTTATAAGCAACTCTCCTGATGGTGCCAACATCAATACAGCATCAGTTGTGGACAGAACCCAAACCTGTGATTTACACAATTATTTATTTGGAGTCTGCAAGCAGTGTTGGGTAATGCTCACTATGCATCTTAATATATTGCATAATGATTCACCAACATGCAGCAACTTGTAATACAAATATTGTTAAGGAACCCCTTGTTTAGCACTGGTCTAGGGATTTTAGGATACCAAACATTTGAAAGTGCAAACACACACAACACCACTTTAAGGCAAAATAAGTACTTTAGTTAAGTTTACAAATGAAAAGCAATTTGCGTTGTAAATCGTTCAGTTCAGAGTAGTGGGCAAGTATTTACTTAAATATATCAAGTTACAAGTACATAATGTAATGTGAAGTGTTACTAATAGTTCACTTAAGTAGCTCAACAGTAGCAGGGTTGCAAGTATGTATGCTTTCAAGTAATTTCAGAAAAAAAGATGTAAGATTACAGTAGTGATAGTACTTCAAAATAAAAAGTATACCACTGCCAAGGAATGCAGATGGTTCAATAAACAAAACAAAACAAAAACAAAAACAAAAACAAAACAAAACAAAACAAAACAAAACAAAACAAAACAAAACAAAACAAAACAAAACAAAACAAAACAAAACAAAACAAAACAAAACAAAAACAAAACAAAAACAAAACAAAAACAAAACAAAAACAAAACAAAACAAAACAAGAACAGCAAAGGAGACAAGCACAATACTTTCTGACTGACTACTGAGAAAACAAATGCCTAACTGCCTGACTACTCTAGCTGGTGGGGAATAAATACATTAGTGGCAACCACCCCTTAGCTAGTGTGTCTTAGAATCTACCTACAGTATGTCTATGTAAAGGGGCATACACTAGCAGTACTTAACGGTCAACAGTAAGGATCATGCTGGGTCTCTGTGAATCAGGTCTGTATATGCTTGGTGTGACAGAGAGTGAGAACTGAGATAACACTGCACTTATATAGGGCACAGGTGAACATGATTGGTTGAAGGCGGGACCAGGAAATCACAGACTGACGAATGAGGGTGAATGGCATTGGGTGGAGGCTGGACACTGGTGACTGTGGACCTCCTACCTGTAGAGAATGAGAGAGAGTGGATGGGGGGGGGGGGGGGGGGGGGGGGGGGGGGGGGGGGGGGGGGGGGGGGGTGGGGTAGGATACAGCAGGAATACAGAAATACAGAAAACCTATAACTATGTGGCACAAAACAATGTATTAGTTAACAAAAAATCTGTAATTATTATTATTTCTTCCTGCATCTCTGCTTTACTTTCTATATTACTTTCCATCTGTCTCATTGCACATGATCATTATCTGCATATGTCGTTTTTGGTCAGGCAAAATGTGTCGTCCCACCTGCCAGGTGAGTAGGCTTCAGGACTGAAAGGTATGCATTTGCATAGGTGAGTGAAGGTAAATTTCCTATCCACTAGTTCTCAGATCTGATCTGTTTGCCCTCTTTTTTTTCTGAGTCATGATCAGTGTTGCCACAGTTACTTTGAAACAGTAATCGACTACTGACTACTGACTACTGCTTGGAAAAGTAACTTAGTTACGTTACTGACTACTTGATTTGGAAAGTAACTAAGTTAGATTACTTTTAGTTACTTGTGGCATATAGGACTAGCACCAAGATTCTTTAGGTTAGACGTGGTATTTTTTGAAAGTTGACAGTACTTTCTCGCCAGGGTAGAGCGTGCATCGGACCCTGATGTTACCATCACCGACTACAGTAACGACTTACTGACTACAGTAACGCGTTACTAAGTAACGCGTTACTGGCAACACTCGTCATGATTTCAAATGTATTTGGCCAGCTAGCCAAGTGGCCTTGCGTTATTGTAGGTATGCCACTGATCTACACAATATTTAATTCACGATACTAAATATTTAATGGTATATATTTTTAAATTCATTTTTTAAAGTAATATGCAATAGTAATATTAATATAATATATTACACTTGTTCAGACAGTAATATGTAATATGACTATATTACTTTAAAAAGGAGGTAACAGGCCCAGGCGGTTAGCTAGCTCAACTGTCTGGGAATCAAACCCACGGCGCGCCGTCAGACGCACCTAGGCTTAGCAGCCTAGGTGCGCCTGACGGCATGCCGTGGGTTCGATTCCCGAGCCTGGTGGCCTTTGCCGCATGTCAATCCCCATCTCCTTTTCTGTCTACACACTGTCCTGTCAATGAAGGCAAATCTTAAAAAAGGAGGTAATAATTAATAAGTAATATATTAGAAAAGCAATATGCCCAACACTGTCTGCAAGGTTAAATCTCATAATATCACACAGCATAATTATTGTTCACAGTTCCACTTTCACTAAACATCACAGAAGCACAGATGTGTGCACTTGTGGCACACCCACACCCACACCCCACACACACACACACACACACACACACACACACACACACACACACACACACACACACACACACACACACACACGCACACACACACACACACCACACAGATCGGGAATAGCTTGGCCTCCAGGCCCCCCATTCTCTTCTCTGTGCTCCGGACAGCCCAGTACAGTGAGTAGTGTAACCTGGGGTGACTGAATCAGGCCTCTGACTAAACTAGCGCCTCTGACCTGGGGGGAGCTCCGACCCTGTGGTAGAGGACACCACACTGAACTAGGCCTCCTCTGACTAACAGCAGCGTTAGTATGTCCGATGTTCTGTACACTTTCACTTTTCACTGCAACAACCGCATCTCAGAGACTAATGTAGTCGACGGTTGTACTTTAAGTTATCCATTTCAGCCATTTAGAAAATAACCGATCAACAGTGTCTCAATGTGAGCTTCGAGATCTGCTATTTAAAAAAAATGAAATAGAAAAAAATAAAATAAATCTAGCTGTTTGAATTTTAAAGTATTTCCTACTTTTGTTACTCACATGGCTGTGACTGAAGCCCTTTTGAATGAATGAATAGCTTTTGCAGACGTTACAATATTTCCCCAAAACAGTGGGTCAACACCCAAGTTTGACTGCAAATATTCATTTAATTCTCTAAGGTCAGTGACAGCAAATCACTGTTCTGTACACCAGATACAGCAAAACAACAGTAAAAAAAAAAAGATGACCAGCCGTTGGACCTCTTACGACCGTAACTGCCCACCTGAGGTTTCGGCCCCTGCTGAAAATTAGGCCAGGATGTTTTTTTTTTTTTAGAATTGTCAAAATTGAGTCAAAAATGGGTTCATAGGCTACATTTCGAAGACAATACTGTTGTACTAACTTGGACCAAACCCATAGATGCAGCCCACTCACTGAGTGCACTGAGTCTCCTAGTCTGGCCTTCTATTGTCGAACTATAATATGCTTTGGTACCAAGATGTATTTATCCAATGAGAGTCGGAGTTGGGGTTTACAATCCAAACAGACGCAGATGATTGGCCAGCAGCCCCCATCACTCAACAGTGCCTCAGTTACAGTGGCGAACAACAAACATGGCGGCCGCAAAAGCGGTGAACCGCGGCCATATCAAGCTGTCCATTAAACCAACCTATGATAAATAGTTTCTTTAAGGAAGCGTCAGGTTGTATAAACATCAACATCCGGCATATTTTACTGCTTTTTTTCACATGCTAGTAGCGTTCATTGGCTGTGGTTGTTTGGTTGGCAAACCAACGTGATTGACAACAACCTCTGTTTTGGCAAACCCCTCCCCACTGAAATCGCTCAAACAGTGGACAAAGCCCGACTCAAGCTTCAGGAAGCTGAACTCCAGCCTGATAATCAGGCTGCTGTTGTACTGTCGCTCAAGTCCTTACAATTTGAATCACAGACTTGTATAACGGAGCATGTCTACATTTTTCTCCCCCATTCCCACCCACTGCCTCTGACAGTTGTACTCGCTGACCTGGAGGCTGGTGACGACCCTGTGTGGTTAGAGGACAACGCGTTCCCCCCCCCAGCCAGCCAGCCAGCCAGCCAGCCAGCCAGCCAGCCAGCCAGCCAGCCAGCCAGCCAGCCAGCCAGCCAGCCAGCCAGCAGCACAGAAGGGATAACACGGAGCAAACAGGCATAGCGAAGCAGCACAGAGCCATGTTAGTGTGCCTCCAAGCACTGTGTGACTACTCTACGAGAACATTAAATAACCTCACTGCGAGCTGCGGCGCACGCGATGCACACCAGGGAGATGTTATATGGCTTTTTTAAAATGGAACAAAAAAGACGTGTGGTGTGTGTGTGTGTGTGTGTGTGTGTGTGTGTGTGTGTGTGTGTGGTGTGTGTTGTGTGTGTGTGTGTGTGTGTGCATAGCGGAGCTTATGTAGCGTAGTCGGCTGCTGCTGTACGTTGATGTTATAGGTGTAAATAATTCACCACGTGAGGCACGGCGTGCAGTGAGCTTTAACGTGTATAAACATGCGCTTTCTGCTAAATCCACGGCAATTTACAGTGGATCATCATAGGCCTTGTGAGTACAGCACTTCATATTAAGGGTAAAGGCCACGGAGAGCCTGCGTTAATGACTTAAAACCCTGTTTGATTGATTTTTTTCTCTTTACCCTTTTCTTATTCTTTTTTTAACAGCAGATTTGCTCAGCCTGCAAATGGTACAGTGGGAACAATGGTGATAAAAGTTTAACACAAAATTTCCATTGTTTCCATTGTGGTTGCTGTGTTATTTCCGCACTTGGAAAGAAAATATATGGCACTGGCACATACAGTATATGTCCTATATATCCACATACTGTACTGTATATGTGGTTATACAACGTATGACACATATATCTCCTATATATCCACATATATGCGCAGATAAGTATGTGATTATTGCATATATTCAACTTATAGGATGCATATATTGGCATACTGTATGTGCTTATATTTTCTTCCATGTGGGTCACTATATTTGCGGAAAAAAATAGTGTATATCAGGGGTTTTCAACAGATGGTCCGGGGACCACCAGTGGTCCCTGAGAGGGTTCTAGGTGGTCCTCAGCTAAGCTGGTTAACCAGATGTAACTCTTGAGAGCGTAAAAATGAAACCAAATGGACCCGCAAGGGTCCATTTGGGGTCTGTGGGGCTAAAATATCCTCAATTGGTGGTCTGTGGTTCAAAACTTGAATAAATGGTGGTCCCTGAGATGAAAAAGGTTGAAAAGCCCTGGTGTATGAAAATATTATTTGAATATTTCTCACCCTGTATCTCATTGACTGCAGGGAGAGACTGTTTGTTCCTACCAGTGGATCCGACTATGCCAAGTCACTTTGTTTGTGTTTTGTGTGCGTTTTCAAAAGGTCAGCAAACAGCAACGCCCTTTGGTAAAATCAACCGGTGTTGCCGTCTCAAAGACAACGGAAGTGCAGACGATCGATCGAAACATCTACAGTGTTTGGATGTTTTCTTTTTTTTTCAGCTTTCTCTACGTCGCGATGAAACAAGCCATACATCTGTCCAGCTCATTTGTACTCTTTGTCCCAGCAGCTTTCTTTATACGTCTCAAATCTTTGAATATTCTGCTCAGCTGCTCAGTTTTGAACACAAATGTTTTCCTTCCGACGTTGTCCCTGGAACTACACATTTTCAGATGGAGGGCAGTGGCGATATACAGATGATTTTGGGGGTCCTAGACATGAATTATTGAGGAATTATTGATGCAGAATGCTGAGATTGTATTCAGAAAACTGTCTGGAATTAAGACATTTTGTAGAATCAGTTTTCACTGTCAAAGTGAAGACCAGTGGCCTGTGTAAGGTATAGGCCCTATACCATACCATTTATTTTTATGTATTTAGGCAAAACATAAAAATAAATAAATCTACTCCCTGTGATGTGTCGCCCTTACTGGTTGTGGCCCTAAGCGATCACTTATATCAGTGGTTTTCAACCAGTGGTCCAGGGACCACCAGTGGTCCTTGATAGGGTTCCAGGTGGTCCCAGGTAAATGATGGAAATTTGGTTAACCACATGTAACTCTTTGAGAGTGTTTTTTACGCTCTCAAATATTCATCATGTGAATTAGCACAACTTGTGATCTAGGTTTGCCTGTTATGATTTCCGAAATCCATCCTGGAATTGTGGATAAAAACGGAAGAAATCTTTGGGTGATGGGTCTGTGGGGCTAAAATGTCCTCAAATAGTGGTCCATGGCTCAAATGCTGAATAAATAGTGGGTATGGAAAAGGTTGAAAACCAATGGTTGTTTTATATTAATGTCAGTGGTCAGCTAGTCTCATCCTCCTTACTGCTATCTCCTCTGATACCCTTGGTAATGCCCCCTATGGAAGCCTGTTGGTGACCTGTCCATCCTGGTTGATGTTCAGTACCACAGCAACCATCCAGAGGTTTATGTAGGGTTTGTATTTGTGTGCAGCGTTCACAGTAACGGCACACTGTTTTCAAATCAACATCAACTCTGGAACACCATGTTGTCCAAAGGGATTATTTTTCCCCCGTGAACACAGCACATGTGTTTATGTCCATGTCAGTCAACACAGCACATGTTGTCCATGTCCGTGACCGAAAACACAGCACGCGTGTCTGTGTGCGCGTCAACGATAAAAACTGATGCAGGGTAAGACAAAAAATAAAAATAAAAAAATGTCTGGTTAAGGTTGGCACAATGGTCGGGGGTTAAGATTAATTTTAGGCATCAGTTTTACTGAGATTATGTTTGGGATTAGGGGTTAGGGTTAGGATTAGTAGCAACCTGTTGCTACTAATGTTGCAACGGTCGTTGCCAGTTGACCCAATGGTCAACCCTTTTCACCAGTCACAACTAACCTATAACCGTCACGACTGGTTTATAGCGTTCGCAACAATGGCCGTGGTCGCAAAATGATTTTTTTCTGTCTCGAATAAATGGTACAAAATTATGGTAACAAACAAAAGGAAAGAAAAGAATAAAAGAGAGACAAGATTCACTCCACTCCCCAGCCCATAATGCTGTTTTCCTCTGTCACCCCTCTACAGCACCAAAACATGCAGATGCTAGGTGGACGGAGAAGTTTATATACGGTATATCCACGGACAGTGTGTGTGTGTGTGTGTGTGTGTGTGTGTGTGTGTGTGTGTGTGTGTGTGTCAGCATGTGTGTGTGTGTGTGCGCGGGGGGGGGGGGGGGTCAACGAGCGATGGTCTGCTGCTGGCTGGGGGTCAATGGGCTGTTGCACGCCATGTCCGGCGGCCATGATGTAGAGAGAAATGAGGCCAGCATGTCTGTACAGGCCTTGATGTGCTGGTCTGGATGAGCAGGTCAGGGCTGCATTTGTGTGTGTGTGCGTGTGTGTGTGTGTGCGCGCGTGTGTGTGTGTGTGTGTGTGTGTGTGTGTGTGTGTGTGTGTGTGTGTGTGTGTGTGTGTGTGTGTGCAGGCATGCGCACTAGTGTAAAGTAACTATAAGGGGAAATGTACTTAAAGGGAAATCCCACCCATTTTCAGCATTTTACTATGTAATATACCTTAGATGTTGTGTGGGCATGATAAAAATGTCTCCCCATTCTATGTTTATATGGAAAAAAGTCATTAACATGGCGAAACATTACAAACAGGTAGCTTCTCGTGCACATCCAGGTGGGGGAGGTGCTGGTAGGCAATTAATGTACAGTATGAATGCAACCAAGGACAACTTCCACAGTAGGAGGAAGGAATCGCACACTCCATGGATGCTCAGGACAGTTACATATGTTGCTTCATTGTTTTATTGCATGCACGGTGCGTGGACTTGGAGTGCAAAAGTAAACTGGAAATGCATGCACCAGTAGAACAGCCATCTAGTAGAGGAGTTGCGACATTAAGGGGGAAGAAAAGTGATTGAGCTATTGTTCATGCAGCCGGAAAAAAAATCCATGTCCATGTGTCCACAATGGTGAAAGACATGATATTACAGGTTATAGCGGGTGCTAACCCTGGTAAATGTAGGGCCAATGATGACGGGGGTCTCTCCATCCAAAGTCTATTTAGCCCAGACTAATGATGTGTGTCTTTTGCTACATAGCTGAGCGGATGGAGAGGAAAATATGAGGGACAGGCGAGGAGGCTGGTCCAGACAGTTTGGGTCACCTCAGCCCTGCAGAGAGGAGGAGGAGGAGGAGGAGGCTCTGGGTACAGATGGACGGACAAAGCTGGCTCTGTTGTTGTAAATGACTGTCATTCATGCCGGCATGCTGTCTGTCGATCTGCCATGGAAACGCTGGGAGACGAGACAGGGAGAGCAGCGGAGGTCAAACTCACACATCCACCCATATACCATGGCATGTCATGCTTTAAGCCTTCAAGGTGTCAGGAAGATAACATTCTCAGGTCGTTTTCTGTCGGCTTTTAGGCGTCTAAAAGTCTGTATATTTATAGACGCCCAAAAATTCCCTGGCTAATCAACGTCTAAATATAAGCGTATAGAGCTGAGCAGTCTCACCCCTTTCATGACATCACCCGTGTTCCAGAAATGGAATCCTCATTCATTTTCCTCCTAGACTTTTTGAAAATGGTTAATATAAAGACGCGGACAAAGCCAACTCGGTTCGCGACAAATCATGACAACAAACACAGTATTATCATGCAATATCAAATTAGCAAGAACTAAAAAACGGCAGGATACAGCACTTTGTTTTCTTAGAAATTATTTTAATGTCCCATGCACATCAGGCCCGGATGTAACAGACAGAAAATGGCATGGGTGTGGCTTCAGGAAGCCGCATCCATACCATTTTCGGTTACATGACTTAAGCAAGTAAAGCATCAACATCAGGTATTG
Organism: Benthosema pterotum; assembly: GCA_039105355.1. Lineage (NCBI taxonomy): Eukaryota > Metazoa > Chordata > Actinopteri > Myctophiformes > Myctophidae > Benthosema > Benthosema pterotum. The sequence goes on along the minus strand of CM076973.1, from coordinate 39,816,887 downwards.
TTGAAGTTGCAACAGACATGCAGCATGCATAAAGCTAAAGGTCTGACTCAGAGAGTTTTCTGGTTTCAGTGATGAAATGCTGTTGGTCTAGTGGTACTACAATTCTAGTTAGTAGTAGCATAGTGTTTCAAATCATTCAAATTATTTTAATTATAAGCACTTTAATTCGTATACATCTTTGAAATGTTGGCTGTTTTGCATGCAATCATGTTTGGTGATTGCAAGCAAAACAACCATGCCCATGCCTAGATCGGGCCCTGATGCCCGTACTGTACTGGCACAACTCACACAGCACAGGGTCTTGTGTGTTTGTCAGCAGGGAGCCTAGGGGCCCTGCAGCAGCTTCTTGCGGTCACTACGAAGCACATCACAGTCACATGAGATGTTCGCGTGTGTCCGTTCGTTTGGGGGCTACGTCTTATGACAGAAGACCGTCAACAGAGCCTCTTTGTTGTTTAGCCCCCTGTGACCCCCCCCCCCCATGTCCAGCCCACCCGCTTGGAAATCTTCTGACTTCCAGACATGCAGCATTCCATCACGTCTGACTGACTCTGGAACTATACATGCAAAGAGTATAATGTGTGTGTCTGTGTGTGTCTCAGGGGCGGATCTAGGCAATCCCCCCCCCAAATGCCCAGTCTGCCCCACCAAACATGATGGCGTGCAAAACAACCCAAGATATTTCAAATTAAAGTGGTTATATTTAAAATCAAACACTACTACTGCTACTAACTAACTAGAGCTGTGTCACCACTAAACCAACAGCATTTCATCATTGAAAACAGAAAACTCTCTGAGTCAGACCTTTAGCTTTATGAATGCTGCGTGTCTCTTGCAACTCCAACAACAACTGATGTTATTATTGATGCTTACTTGCCAATAAAAGTCCGGTAACTGAAAATGGTATGGGTGCGGCTTCATCGCCCGGGGCGTGAAGCGACGCGGCCGATGAAGCCGCCCCCCTACCATTTTCTCTTGCCCCCCCAATTGGGAAATGTTACATCCGCCCCTGGTGTGTCTGTGTCCGAGTCAGTATGTGTGTGTGTGTGTGTGTGTGTGTGTGTGTGTGTGTGTGTGTGTGTGTGTGTGTGTGTGTGTGTTGTGTGTGTCTGTGTGTGTGCACGCACATGTGTGTGTTGGACAAATGCAATCGCGCATGCCCAGCAGTTGACATACTTCTCACAGGTCACCCATAGTGAGTTTAAATCTATATGACCCACTGACGAAAAATACCCTATGACCTATTAGGAGAAATACAACATTGTGCAAGGCTCGCCGATGGAATATAAGCACCCTAAGGACCACAATCAGCACAAGCACACGTGAGCTCCCATGTGCGGCCGAAAGCCACTGTCTTCTGACGTCACTTCTGGTGAAGAAATAGAAACAATGCAGAAATAATAATATAATTCCCCCCCAAAATTCACCCAAAAGGTTGCCTATTTGCCCTCATGTTTACCTCCTCACACTTTTATCAACATCCCATCGTCTAAATGGTCGCCCTCGTTGCTGATGTCTGGTGAATCTCCAGTGGAACGGACCTCCAAACAGGGGCGGATCTAGACATGGGCATGGGGGGGTAATGTCCCCCTAAATACCCAGTCTGTCCCCCCAACACGATGCCATGCAAAACAACTCAAGATATTTCAAATTAAAGTGCTTATATTTAAAATGATTTGAAACACTAATACTGCTACTACTAACTAACTAACTCAGTTTACACTGAGTTTAGCTTTATGCATCCTGTGTGTCTGTTGCAACTTCAACATAACATGCTTAATTGCCTAATAAAAGTCCTGTAACTGAAAATGGTATGGGTGCGACTTCATCGCCCGTGGTGCGAAGCGACACGGGCGATGAAGCCGGACCCATACCATTTTCTCTTGCCCCTCCAACATGTTCTCTTGCCCCCCCAAAATGGGACATTTTACATCCGCCCTGCCTCCAAAGTGAAACAAAAAACACCTGCATTCACGATTCAGCGAACACACGTTGTGAGCTTGTATTACTGTATGTGACCAACGGACCACCATGCACAATACAGTGGCGACGTGACCCCCCCTTGCACTTTCTCCCGTGGGGTGAGAGCCAGCAGATAGCAGCTCACATTGGAGACAGTGCTTCTTTTCACTATCAGAAAACACACACACACACACACACACACACACACACACACACACACACACACACACACACACACACACACACACACACACACACACACACACACACCTCGTAGATCGGCTGGATAATAATGTGTTGGTGTTGGTGACCTACTAATTAAACAATAATCATATGGGTGAAGAAAACGACAATTATCCCTATAGGAATAAAGGTATTTGCAGGACGGAAACCACAAAAATAAAGTATGGGAACAAAAATAATGGGACTCGCCATGGAATCTCACATGTGTGAATGTTTTTCGGGACTAGGCTCAATCCTATCCAGGTTCCAAGTGTCATGACAGAGCCTGTCCATGCATTATGCACGTCTGGGTCTGTGGGCGTTGATGACAGGCTGACAGAGGAGCTAGTGAAAGCCTCCTCCTATCCTACTACCAATTTTCACAGACAATCATCTTGTCTGTGAAGTGTATGTGTTTTGTGTGTGTGTGTGTGTGTGTGTGTGTGTGTGTGTGTGTGTGTGTGTGTGTGTGTGTGTGTGTGTGTGTGTGTGTGTGTGTGTGTGTGTGTGTGTGCAACAGGCTGCGTGCAAGCGGTCATTAAGGCCCATCGGTTCACTGATCATTGTGATCTAAAAGCAGTTCAGAAGCGGTTGGGATATAGTTCTTTTGCTTGTTATAAAGGGTCTGACATGACCCTTCCTTATTGCAGAAGGCGAGGATAGGATGAACCCAATATCAACTTTTTCTCTTCCTTGTTTTTCTCTCTCTCTCAACAAATGCGAGAGGTCCAAAGTCATCATCACTGCTCGATTCCACTGCGCTCTGAAGGCAGTTGTGTGTGTGTGTGTGTGTGTGTGTGTGTGTGTGTGTGTGTGTGTGTGTGTGTGTGTGTGTGTGTGTGTGTGTGTGTGTGTGTGTGTGTGTGTGTCTGTGTGTGTGCACGCACATGTGTGCGTGTGTGTGTGTTCGGTATGCGGTTCCCGCAAACGGAAAGCACGCCGGTGTGCAAAGAGCTTAATTCTTGTTTTGTGTGCTATTTCAAAAGTTTGGAGAAAAATGCTCCTACTATGCGTCCCAAAGTGCCTGAAAAAAGCTGATATTTGTTTCATATAGTGATAGCTTATGTAACGATGCAATGTGACACAGCTCTGTTTACAAAATGCTGCATCGACTGTTTATACGTCGCACATTTCCAACTGTTTTTATTATATTTTTTGACACTTGCGTTGGCAATGTAAACCTACGCTATACGATGCCAATAAAACCTCTTTGAGTTGTTGAGTTAACAAAACAAGCTCTGCAAAATGAAACCTTGTGGGCGTGCGTGTGTGTGTGTGTGTGTGTGTGTGTGTGTGTGTGTGTGTGTGTGTGTGTGTGTGGTGTGTGTGTGTGTGTATGTGTGTGTGTGTGTGTATGTGTATGTGTGTGTGTGTGTGTGTGTGTGTGTGTGTGTGTGTGTGTGTATGTGTGTGTGTGTGTGTGTGTGTGTGTGTGTGTGTGTGTGTGTGTGTGTGTGTGTGCGTGCGTGCGTGCGTGCGTGCGTGTGTGCGTGTGTGCGTGTGTGCGCGTGTGTGATCCACCGCAGCCAACAGTGATGTCTGTCTCTAATACATCAAAGTGTCCTTAAAAAGAGAGAAAGAAAAAAAGAAAAACTTCCAGTTCATCACTCATCCCAGCTGAAAGCCTGGACCGCATTCCTATAATACTGCATATAAACGGAGTGGTGTTGGAAATGACTGCATGTGATGGAGGCAGTGATTCACCCAAATGGACGTATTAATGGAGCTGGGGCTTTCAAGAGATTATTTTCTTCCTTGATAGGGTCGAGGATGAAGCTGACCTCCAGAACAGCTAAAGAAGAGCACGCTGGAGGTACTTTCTGGAGACGCTTCACTTTCATACTGGAGTGTAGAGAGAGGTCTACATTGACCTTCTTTTCCACAGGCTGGGAACCAGTTCAGTTCAGCCCAGACCTCCAAGGTAAACTTTCAGCAAGCCCCTCCCCAAACTGCTATGGTCCAATCACAATCTGGCAATCAATTAATATGGTTGAAATCACCATGTCAATGGCAAGTATTTAATACAGCTTAAAAGGATAGTTCAGAAGTTGAGTTGTATGAAATACTTGCCATCAATATCATGGTGTCAGTTGTATTAATTGGCCCGTGGTGGGAGTTCTGCTCTGGTTTTGGTGAAATATGAAGGAGTTCCGGTCATTTTGTGGGGGTCACTGGGACCCACCCAGTAAAAAAAACTATGTTTTGTGTCCATATCACAACGCTTTAATTACGCTACAAATTACATTTGTTATTTGGATTAATTTACTTTAACTGCGGGGCCCACTGACCCCCACAAAATGACCAGAACTATTTAACACGACTATATTAATGACAAGTATTTTATACTTACTCACAAATCGGAACTATCCCTTTAAGTCGCACAGAATCTAAAGTATCCCTTTAAGCTCCCTTGTGTCAACAATGTCATGTGCTTGTTGTAACTCTTCCTAAGCAAAACTAATAATCCCAACGTCAGCTCCCCGTGAGCGACGCCACCGTGGATAACGCAGGGAGAGATATTACAACCTGTCCAATCACTGTCAGCAAAAACAGAACCTCGGAGGATCCATTTTATTGTGATTTCAATTCACAGCATGGTATTTGTTTCTCATCATCATCATCATCATAGATAGCTACAACAGAGCTTTCCCAGAGCGTATGGGAAGAAACACACAGTAAAGAAAAAAAAGTTGAACGACACCATTTATTTATCACCATTTGACTTGACCTGTGTGTGTGTGTGTGTGTGCGTGTGAGTGCATGTGTGTGTGTGTGTGTGTGTGTCAGCATATGTGCACGACATGTGTGCACGTATACCATGTGAATCCGCATGAATGCTCTTCTTATAAAATGTATATTCTGTGTAATGTTTCCCTAGGATGATTGTATGCAAACCTTGGATATCTAGCTTGATTAAGATCACCCGCCCACTACACCGCCCCTCCCCACCACTGTCTCTCTCTCTCCTGTACATGAAGACAAAAATACTGCTATTATTAAAAACATTCACGACAGGCCAAGACAACTGAGTTTGGTTGGTGTCATCTCTACACACGGAATAAAGGAGATCCAGCATCTGTAAACAGTGAAAAATAGCCATCAATCAAAAAAAAAAAAAAAAAAACAGGAGGGGGGAAAAAGAACAAAAGAAAAAAGAAAGAAAATAAAATGTCGACTTGATCCTTTGTTTTTTTTTTGGCGAGAGAGGAGTGAGTCATGTCTTTCGCGTTCGAGGCAAAAACATCCCCCCCGACTGATTCAGTTAAAGGTTCCATCATGACATTCATCTTCGTTTTTCGTTTGTTTTTTGTTTTTTTCTTTTTAGTTTTTACGAACTCAACTACACCCACACCACCGGAACATTTGAACATACAGGTTTTCTGTGGCCATGGGTTTTTTCCCTTCTGTTCTGAAGCCTTTTGAGCTGCAACGAAAACAGACAAACAGCCCTCCACAGTGACTTCTGCTGGAAAATTGACGCAAACGCAGTGCACAAGATGAGTATGTAAACCAGGCAGAAATGTCTGTCTGTCTGCCTGTGTGTCACACACTTCATGATGTATGCATTTATACTGTGGGATATAATATTATATATTTCAAAAAATATATACAGTATAAAATATCTGTATCTTTTTGCAGTGGAATGGCTGGAAAATGGATATCTGGTTTTAGTATATGGGATGTATTTTCTCTATTATTATGATAATTATATCAGACAGTTTGTATTGGGGAGCCAGGGATGGGATCAAAGCACTTACGGAGGGGTCCCAAAATGTTGAGACCCCTGCAGTCCCACAGGCAAATCAGAGGACTTGTTTGAGCCGGAAAATTCCACGACCACAGAAAATCTACTGAACGCTGAAAGTTCAGGGTTTTCTTTTTCAGTGTAATTGAGCTCTGAAAACCTATAAAAGAAAAAAGGAAACATTGCAAAACCTACGCATTATTCTCACGATCTGCTCAAACACAAGTCTCGATTTCAAAGCACTTTGTCTGCGGTGTCGGAACTGAAGAATGACATTTATGGAGTAGAAACTAATCAATGGTTACACAGTTTTCAGAAAAAAAAGTATATTGTATATATATATATAGATTTATATATAGATAGATTTATATCCATTTATAAGCTTTTTAAAATAGCACAGTAAACACTTTGCACACAATGATAGAAACCACTGAATGTCGCTGATTGTTTTTATGTATAGGCCGACGATGGCACCGTGTGTGTGGAGGCACACCCTCCACATAACCACTCAACAACTTAACCACTAATTCCTTATCACTGAAATGATCCTTGCCGATTTACGAGCTCAGTCACACGCCGCGTCACGACGCCATGATGTGAGCTTGCAGATCTGCATTGCTTTGGAAGAAATAATGACAAATTTTAACTTTTGAATTGTAAGTAGTTAGATTTGCCGATAAGGACTTTTCCAAACTTGGGGTTAAAGTGGTTAAGAATATAGGGATGGAGCTCGTTCATTTGTATTGATAACGGTCGGTGGCTTGTCCAGCCTGCAGGTTCTTTATCGAGCCCACTATCGACAACAAGTAGGTTGGGGGTGGATGATCGTCGGTATCAGCCTGAAAACACACAGTTTTGTGTCCCTCTCGACCAGCGGTTCCCAACCCAAAGTTACAAATAGTCACCCAAAAAAAAGTCAAAAGTGGAATGAAGTTGTTGGTGCCTGGGATTGAGCCCATTACCTTGTGGTCCAAAGGGAAGAGCTCTACCGACTGAGCTACCCGGACACAAATTGAGCATCTGCTATTATTTTGTGAAAAGCCAAGGATTATTTAAATAGGATCGGAAGCGCTGACACCTACGAGGGAGCCCACATTGCTCCAGCCTTCCAACCATCCTTGGTCTCCACTGCGCATGTCTGTTTCCTTCCATGGACCAATGTGGACTCCCCCATAGGGGTCTTTGCTTCCCATCCTCTTTAAATAATCTTTGTGGAAAGCCGGAAGGTGACAATACATTCTGAAATAGACCCGGTATTTTCTTAGGGCCTTCATATACAAATGGAAACCAACTGAAGTTTTAAACGCATATTGATGAAACTATACAGAAACTGTAATACAATATTGTTTACCCAGGCAGCGCTGGTTGACAAGTATCAAAACCCTTTTAATCGTGACGTCATGGTCTGCGATGCTCGATAATAGGTCCCATGATAGGTCCCATCGTACTGATAGTAGAGTACAGAATAAGTTTCTCTTTTTTCTTGTTTCGGGGTATCGGATTTCGAGCTCCATCCCTAGTTAAGAGGTCATTGAACTTTCCCTCCAGTCCAGTTCAGGAGGGCGACGGAGAGACCACTAGCTGTTCATGTTTTCAGAAACTAGAACACTATTTTATTATGCTTGTAGGCTGACATACAGTATACTAAAGATGAGTAACATCTCATGTCAAAACATTTTGTTGTTGTTTTTTTTAAAGGTGTGTTGAACACTAATCCCTCCTGAAGTGAAACTGAAAGTGAAACTGAAAGAGGACAGCAGTGGCAGTCCCTAAAGACCGGCACATTTTTCGGTCTGTAAATACCTGTAAAAAGTTTGGAATACGTTTAAAGAGTCTGAACACTTTGACCACACAGAAAGAACGAAAGAAACGCAAAGAGAAGTTATAGAAAGACAGTCGAGTCGAAAAACCAGAGATACTGAAGTTAGAGTAATGCACATCGTTTCTGTTTTGTTTTTTTGTGTTTTTTTGTTGTTTTTTTCTCTCTCTTCTGGGTCTTTTCATACCTGTACAACATATTCTCTCTCTTTCTCTCTCTCATCCGTATTCTTTCTCATTCTTTCTCTAACCCAGCGTCTACGGGCATCTGTACAGTCGGCTTAGTGGTGACATAGAAGTAGAAATAGCTAAAGGGTTCTGGAGTGACGTCGGTTTGGGTTGAAGTTTGTACAGAAATGTGAGTTTGTTTCTTTTCTTTTTTCATCGGGTCCTCGTGTAAACAGGCACACCACAGATCACCAGAGAGGGTGTATATTAGAACGATACACTCCAAACCTCAAAAACCAACTCACAGACACACGGGACAAACATCACTCTTGAGTTTGAGTTCTGATCTGTCCCCCGAAACGAACGTTGTCGCGCCGCCCTCGTCCATCACTCGCCTCATAATCCGTCATTCGCAAGTCGGTCAGTACGTGTTTCTCTGTGCTGTCCGCGTGGCCAGCAGGTTGTGATCTTCACTTCAACGGTGTGTCGATCATCGTGTGGCCTCGTCATAGTCTCAGGCCTGCTGAGAGGGAATTATTATAAGGCCTTGGAATGGTCTACAGCTGTCTTTTCTCCTTTCAATCCACTGTCTCTTCTCCCTTGGCTGCTGCTGATGCTAAGGTTCCTGTTACAGTTGGCCACCCAGGATTAATGAAGCTGATAACAGGTTGTTCTTGTTGTCGTGGTTGTTGTCGTGTCCGTGATGCTGTTTTTGCCTCGTGTCACGTTTATATACTGTCTCTACAGCATCGCACGGTTGGCGGTCTAGCGCTGGAAAATCACGCCGTCTCCGACAGGTCCACGCGGAATGAGCTAGCAAATCCTTTTGCGGGCTGAAACAGAGGAAAGGAGAGAACAACACTCGTTAAAACACGACACCGCACGGAGCTTTCCCACTGGACTTTTCAGTGATGCGTTCTTTATACTTGAAATACTGATAGGAAGATGATCACACCCAGAGATGTTTCTTTATTTGTAAATGCGTGTCTGCTATAGCTTTAGAAAACACGATTGCGTTTCTCCAGAGAGACAAGTGAAAGAATGAGGAGCATCGTTTTGCTACGGCACCGTGCTTGCGTTGTTGCATACACTCCTACCTCTCTCTTCAAACATTTCTGTAGCAGGTTTTAAACGCGCATAAGAGTTCTCCGCTGACCTGGAAATCAAGAGCCCGAGGCCCGGACCAGCTAATTAGCACTTATTTTAATCCCGAACCATACCTAATGAAACGTCAGGTTGGGTTGGATATAGGTTCGGGTTTGGCCGGAATTTGAGAACTCTTGCTATCACGGTGCAAAAGTGAAATGCCAGTCAGTCTTAATATGTATTTTCATTTTATTATTATTATTTTTGTAATGGAACCCGAGGCGCATTTCTAGTAGGACCAGTGGGATTCTGGCAAATGCAGAGAGTCAGGAATAATCATTTGATTTGTGAATGTCTCTCGTCACCCATAAAATAGCGACACGCTTAGGTGTGATCTTCCCCTTACGCATGAGTATAATTAAAGAGTTATTTATATTTTCTTATTATAGCAGTGGTTTTCAACCAGTGGTCCTTTATGCCGCTAGGCCCCCAAGTAAATGATGGAGAATTTGTACCCAATTAGACCCTTAAAATATAGATCTTTAAAACGACCCATGGCTAATAAGACAAATGTGCTTTAAAACAAAGCAATAATATCAATATCTTATTTCTTTCATGAATACATGAAGACAACCTTTCACTCAATAGGAACTACTCCTGTCGCATGTTGATGATGTCATATGTGTCCATGAGTGGTCCAGCCCTATGGAAAATATGGACGATATAAGAATATAATGCTCACATTACATTATGTTTTTCTTTTTGTTAGCGTATGCATTCATCTATTCCAAAGAGCTGGACCACACATGGACATACAGCAGTCCCTATCGAGTGAAACATTTGATGTTTATTAGAAAAATAAAGTGTTTTTATTTATTTTTTAGTTACAGAGCGCATCCTTTTAACTCTTGAGAGCGTGAACTGAAACCAAATACCTATAATGGTCCATTTGTTTTCGTTCTCATGTTAAATTATTGTTAAGCAACTGCATTGTTGTCCGATGACAGAATATTCTTTAAATTTGGGTCTGAGATCGAGGCGAAATCTCATCAAATGGTGGTCCATACTCGGCGCAAGTGCTGAATATATAATAAGCCTCGACATGAAAAGTGTTAATTGAAAACCACTGCCTTATTGGGGAACGGAACGACTAGGGTTCTAATTGTTTCGTTAATTATCGACGAATACGGTCATCAAACATGCATGCAACCCGTCGGCTGTTTATTAGACGAGACTGATGGAAAAAGACAGAGCCTTCTAAAAGTAGCAACGAAACGAAACGCCACATTTCCAAGAAACAGGGTTGCTGGAGTGTGTCTGGGAGATCGAGGCTCCGTTACCGAAACCTACACTGATGCATCGTCACACTTTTCCCCACAGATAATACAGTAATACGAAATAAAATAACATAAAACACACTTGAGGCGGCGGCAGGCGCTGGCTGGAGGGTCAATTCGCTTCAATAGATTGGATGAATGGGGATAAGTTTTTAAAAAAAAAAAAGTATAGAAAAGGGGCCTTAGATTGACTGAATTTAGAGTGGAATTTATCCCCCCCTGCAGCCCTCCAAGGCAGAGAGGAGATGAGCAGGCACACAGAGGAGCTAAATTTGGAGCAAAAAGCCGCCTCTGGAGCTGTAAGAGCTAAACACCAATTATATTTCACACCGCAGCTCTGATGTGCAATATTAGAGAGACTGCTTCGGATCTGTCAAGTAAAGTTACGGCGGCAATAAGCAGGTCGTCATGCTGTACTGTTTACACCTGGGGAGCATCAAACCCCACCAAACCCTGCATGCACAGTGTGGGCATGCAGGCCTTATGGAGGAGCGACTGACATGGTGGTGAGTTGACACTGGGAATGGTTTCACACTAGAGCAGTGGTTTTCAACATTTTTCATACCAGGGCCCACTATTTATTCAGCATTTGAGCCACAGACTACCATCTGATGACATTTTTAGCCCCACTGACCGCAATACTAGAGATTTCTTTTGCTTCTGTCCACAATTCCAGGCTGGATTTGGGCAACAAAACAATCAAACAGACAGATCAATGTGACCATTAATCTTCTACATTCTCTAGTTATGTAGACTTGGCCTAATTCAGATGGTGAATATTTTAACTCTTGAGAGTGTAAACATGAAACCAAATGGACCTGCAAGGGTCCATTGGGTTTTATGTTTACACTCTCAGAGTTACATCTGGTTAACCAACTTTCCATCATTTAGCTGGGGACCACCTGGAATCCTCTGAAGGACCACTGGTGGTCCCTGGACCACTGGTTGAAAACCACTGCACTAGAGAGTCACAGTCCTGCCCAACGTTTCACGACGGCATTGATTTTCCCCATAAGAGATTTCAAAAGATATTTATTTAAAAAAGGATCCCTGCTGGCTAATAACACACATATGCCTTGACATATTAGACTTGCCCTCTATAACTAAAATTAAAAATTAAAAACACGTTTAATATTTTATTTCTTTCATAAATAGTTAATCTTTCAGGCAATATAGGAACTGTTCCTGTCACTGACTGGTATCCAAAGCATAAAGTTGTTTTATTAGCAAATGCATTCCATATATTCCACAGGGCATATAGACCATAGACCAGGCCATATGACATCATCACCAGTGAAATATTCTCCTTTTATGAGGCCAATGAAATATTCATGAAATATTGTTTTAATTGTTTTATTTTAGTCATAGAGGGCAAGTATAATGTTTTTAGACATACTTGTCTTATTAGGCAGGCATCCTTAAAGGATGACTCCACCACTTTCCAACCTATCTTATAGTGGGTCCACTAATAATCATGATAAAATGGCACACTTATTTCTACTCAGTCTGTGCCTCATCCGTATACAGTAGGAGGGCTGTGGACAGTTCAGAAACCTGTCTACCAGTAGCATCACCGTTAGGCATATTTAAATGATGTCTTTATATACAACGTTTCGATTTTTATTGTTGTGATAATAATGGCTTCCGTCATCGTATTACAACGCAAGACTAGACGTACTGTAAGCCTAGAAAGCCTGTAGTTTCTATTAGTTTGAATATCCATCGATGATGCCACTGGTGGACAGGTTTTCGAATGGCCCACAGATTGAGTAGAACAGTATAGAAAATAATAGTAGAAAATAATAGTGACTTTTATCATGATTAATAGTGAGACCTTATTATATGACAATAGGTTGAAAAGTGGCAAAGTGGTCCTTTAGTTAAAGATCCCTAAGCCTCGCACAAGTCACGCCTAACAAATAGTAGAAAAAAGAAAACAAAAGTAGAAAAGGGCAGGCTACACCCCCTTTACTTGTGTTGTTTTGCTTCTACCTAATTACCTAACGTAATTATTTGTTGTCATGGCTTGTCACGATCCAAATTGTCTAAGCTTGAAGCTATTTTTTGAAATGTTTATGGGGAAAATGCAAGGGGAATTATTCCCTGGGCCTGTAATGTCGTCGTCGTCATGAAAGATACTCTGATGAAGGATCTGTTCCATTCTGGTGAAATAGATGCTGTGCATGTTGTTGGCTCACTGGTCTATACTTGCCAAAATGTGAACCTGGACATTTTGCGTATACGCATAGTGCAGTGGTTTTCAACCTTTTTCACACCAGGGCCCACTAATTATTCTGCATTTGAGCCACGGACCACCATTTGGAGACATTTTAGGCCCACAGACCCCCAAAAACTAAAGATTTCTTTTGTTTTTGTCCACAATTCCAGGCTGGATTTCGAAAAACAAAACAGGCACTCTTCTACATTCTCTATTTGTGTAGACTTGGGCTAATTCACATGAGGAATATTTGAACTCTTTGAGAGCGTAAACATGAAACCAAACGGACCCGCAAGGGTCCGTTTGGTTTCATGTTTACACTTTCAAGAGTTACACATGGTTAACCAACATTCCATCAAGAGACGTTGGACGAAACGTCTTTTTGCCGCAAGGCCGTGCGTCCCCAGGACGCAGGCCTTTGCGGCACTTTGCCACAACGGCCATTTTTATTTCCCATCCACAGCCATTCTAAAATTCCAAACATGGCGGCCGAGACTGAAGACTTTTTCCCACTAGGGGAAGAGATAGGTAGAGATAGGTTGTAGTTATCTGACCAATAGCATGTCTGACTGCACCCATTGAGCATGCACCTGTTTTGAATCCATTGCAAGGAACACAAAACACAACATGTTGCCATAGTCGCAGATTGCCCAAATTGTACCGACCTCAGTCACTTGATTAGGTTTTTGTTATCATTTTATCTATTACTTTTGCCACTACGGTTACCCAACAGTTCTATCTTAAAACTTTAGCGTACTCAACATGTCTGGTTTCACAATGGGGCTCTATTGGGCTGGCAAGTAAATTACACTCTGGGGGTCCTTGAAATTAAACATGTTTGTTTGAGAACCACTGCACACTAAATGGAACAGAGACTTAATAATTAGTATCATCAGTAACAACTGTGAAGGAAGTATAGGGAAGAGTCCGGGAAGTAGGAAGAGTTTATTCTGTGTGCATAGAGCCTATTAGACCTTATATAATATTCATGTCATGTGGAAACTTGGAAGAAATGAACCGTGAAGCAAATGATAGCAGCGCTACAGACCCAAGTGCACTGGCAAGTACAGCTTTTCAGGTACATTGGGTTTTTGGATTGTTCTCTTTCTTTCTTTCTTTCTTTCTTAGTCACTGGACATTCCTCAAGTCATTTGATTGTGCTGTAAAACATTCACGCTAAGAATGTAAACAATGGAACCAAATGGATAACGGTGTGTCATTATGTGTACTTATAACACATACTTACTATATTAATAGATATTAAATGTTTGAGTACATCAGTGCCTTTATTTATATAAGCATCAGAGGAGGGAAAGGTTTATAGGGAGGAATTTAGGAAAAGAAAGAAAAAGTTGGCCACAGATTTGAAAAGATACTTTTTATTGGTGTTTTATTTAAAAAAAAATCATGGAAGAAGAAGAAGAAGAGGAAGAAGAAGCTTATATACAATAATTGGGTTAGTATCTGCTTAAGAATATTTCTAAGGGTGGGTCATAAAGGGGTCTTAGTAAAATATACAAATAATAATAATAATATTTTTACATAATTATAATAATTAAGTTATAAAATAAAACAAACACAAACATAAAGCTGATATTTGCCAACCAAAAGGAAATAAAAAGGTGAAAACCAATGGTGTTCAAGTCCAGATCAGGAGTCAATCAAAATGTATTCGGCCTGCTCCCTCCTCGTGTCCAGTGTTTGTCTAGTATATATTGGACCACACCCAAGTCTTAGGTTCCTCTAGTGTCTATAGCACACCAAAGCCTTAGGATCCTTTAGTATCTATAGTATATGGACCACACCTAAATCTCGGGGACAAAGAAAAAGGGCCCTGTGCACAAATCGCAAAGGCCCCGGAATGTGGCTATTCTTTTCCTAATAATGCGTTTGACGCAGGTTTTTAACTATCCCTAACAGCCTGACCCATGATCAGACCCATGAACTATTGTTTAATTATTACTGAATTGATTTTAGCATTGAGGTTCTTTTTTTTTGTTTTTTTGTCTTTTCTCTTCTCTTTTCAAAATCTGGCTTTTTGTTTCTTCCTGTCCTTTTTTTGTTGTTAATATAAAAATTCAAATAAAGTGCTGATCATAAAAAAACTATCCCTAACAGCCTTAACGACAAGTCTGACAGAAACATTGGATGTGTATGTGTGTGAATGTGTATGAAATTTTTTCGCTATCTAGTTTCTCACTGTCTGACCTTTCTACTCTGTGTTTCTGAAGAAAAGTAAAAAAAGGAAAAAAAAAAAAAAAAAAAAAAACGGGTAAAATGCCTGTTTTCAGGATGTTTTTTTTAATGGAACAGAAGATCCAATCTGTTCAGCTCAAAGCTTGTTGGAAGAGTGAATTTTGACAAGATTCTTAATCTGGCGGACCCCCACATTGGCCCCAGGGCCCCTAGCTGTGCACGGTGTGCACTATTGGCACAAGCCATAACTCATGATACTCATCCCTCGCAAAAGTCTTAGGGACCCTTTCCTTTAGTATCTATACTGGACCACACCGAAGTCGTAGGGTCCCAGCGAACCTTGGCACTGATACTCACACAGGAAGCTGTTGGCTTTGTACGGCTGCAGCGTCGCCCTATCGTACTCTTTCCTGTCCAGCGTGCTGGAGCTGTATGGCTGCGGCTGAGGAGGTGGAGGATGGAGGTGATGGTGGTGGAGGCTGTGGTGTGACTGAGACCTCGGCACGGGAGGACCCACGTCCTTGCCGAAGGTGGAGAATGACGAGGTCTGCACGGTGGATGAGGATGTGGTGAGCTGGTTGTTTTCTGACGGGTGGTGGTGGTGGTGTTGGTGGTGGTGTTGGTGGTCGGCGGAGGGTACCTCAGTGTCGGGCAGCGGCGTGGCGTCCATGCCAGGCACGTGCAGGTTGCTGCGGTAGTCGGGACCGCCGCCGCCCCCGCCCCCACCGCCGCCGCCCTGGCGCCCGCCGTCCGACGGGACGAAGGACGGCATCCAGCAGCGGTCCGAGTGGCCCAGGGCCTTGCACTCCTCCGTGCAGTTGGAGAACAGGTCCACGCCCACCGTACCTGCAAGAACAACAAAAACAAGTACACGGAAAGGTTATTACTATTCAGCATTTCAGCCACGGATTTCAGCCACCATTTGAGGACATTTCAGCACCACAGACCCCCAAAACTAAAGATTTCTGTTGCTTTTGTCCACAATACCAGGCTGGGAAACAAAACAGTCAAACAAAATGACCATTAATCTTCTAGTTGTGTAGACTTGGGATAATTCCCATGCTGTATATTTTAACTCTTGAGAGTGTAAAAATGAAACCAAATGGACCCGCAAGGGTCCATTTGGTTTCATTTTTACGTTCTCAAGAGTTACATCTGGTTAAACAACTTAGCTGGGGACCACTTGTTGCCCTCTCAGGGACCACTGGTGGTCCCCGGACTACCTGTTGAAAACCCCTGATCTGTACCAAAAAGCAGGGGTTTTCAACCTGTTTAATACTAGGGCCCACTATTTATTCAGCATCTGAGCCACGGCTCACCATTTGAGGACAGTTTCACCCCCCCCCCCCCTTTTGTTTTGTCCAGGCAGGATCTTCTACATTCACTAGTAGACTAAATCAGATGATGAATATTTCAAATTTTGAGAGCGTAAACAAGAAACCAAATGGACCCAAATGGGGACCACCTGGAAAGCTTTTTCCAGTTTTAGCTATAGAAGGCAAATACAGTGTAGTGCTTTAAGGCATATATCTTATTAGCCAGGGATCCTTTAAGGCTGGAGCGCTGATTCTCAACCAGTCTAATTTCACGGTCCAGCCCAGTTTGACATATTGAATGGAATTTCTGTCTCTGGTACCCAGATTTATCTTGTAAAATGGAACGAAACAGACCAGTTTGGTTCCGTGTGGAAGAGTTAAATGGGCTGAGGACACATGCAGGGAAACCCCTTTAATTGTCCAGTATGTGGGGGGAAAAAGCTTCACTTGAGATGTTACACTACAGTAAAGAGGCTCATGAGGCACACTCATTCAAACAAGAAAGGAAAAAAGCAAAAGCAACAGCAACAACAAAAGACCTTGGTGTATAGCTTGTGGACGAAGATTCAATCTAAATCACCATCATGTTCTCATTCACATGATAGACGTCATCCAATCATACACTCATCCCATTTCCACACCGGCTATTTAATTAACCTGGAAGTTTGCGCTGCCCATCTGCTTTGCTTTGGATCTGCTGTTTACAATTCATAATTTATAATTCAGGCATTTAGCGGACACTGGAGCCATTTACAGAAAGCAAGAACAAAAACTTGGCAATACATCCAAACATAACAAATGGTCATGAATCAGTGTTGGATCTATCTAAGAAAACTAAGTACAGAGTGCATGCATCTTACATAAAGTACAATGTAAGTTACATAAGCGGAGCCTTTGCATACGCCTGCAGGAGGACTGGAGGCTATAGGACAAGTATTACGGTAAGTGCTATGGGCTGAGATGGAGTCTAGAGAGCTGTGTTTTCAGAATGTGGTGGAAGATTGGGAGTGAGTCTGCAGTTCTGCCTGCAATGGAACGTGCATTCCATCGTCTTGGGGTTCAGGTAGAAGAGTTTGAGATGTATGGAGCGCTGCGTTTTGGTGTGGGGGCGTCCCTATATGGTTGGGACTGATGCACTTGATCTGAGCGACTAAAAAAAACCAGATTCAATTCATGGCCAGCAAACCATAAAAAATGTATTGCTCATTTTATATTCAATAAATAAATAGGCTATTGCATCCATTCCATGAGATGCCCTGACTGAACCTTTTCACTCCTCAGGGAAGAAGAAGTGGTGGGGAAATGTACAGACATTTTGTATTTTAAGCAAATGTATCAATACTGCAGTGTTTTGGAAGTACTCTTTTACAAGTAAACAGTCCAGGAATTCAAAATCGCCTTGAGTAAAAGCACAAAAACTTCAATGTCTTGCCCAAAGACACTTCGTAGACAGGAGGAGTCTGGGATTTCGGCAATAACGGACAAACCCGCTCTACCTCCGGAGCCACATATACCTCCGATAGTGCTCTCTATGTTTTTCATTTGTGTACATAACGTATATAAAAATCATATATAAAAATAGCTGATGTACAAGCTCAAAATGTGTTGCACTGTGGCATATTGTGAGTTTGTAGATTGTCTATTTTCAAATGGTCGAAATGCATATAGGGCTGAAGTGGAAGTGTATGGTTTGTAACAACAATCCAAGTCTACAAAGCAACTACTGTATTAGTAACTACATCTTATGGCTCTGGTACCAACAGTCCCACCAACCCCTACCAACCACAATTAAGACATGTGAATCCCTTGATTCCTTCAAAATGAAATTCAAAAAATACAATTCCCCCACCCACTCCCTTTTCCCTCTGTATATTTCTCTTCTCCCTTTTTCACCTCCAAAGACCAAAGTCATGATGTTGTATGTCTCTTAAATGCCTATTGTAAATGAGTATATTCTTAACTAGGGTTTCACACACACACACACACACACACACACACACACACACACACACACACACACACACACACACACACACACACACACACACACACACACACACATATATATGGAAACGGGAAAGAGGAGATAATGCAAGTTAGCAAATCTTTCGCCCCAACGTCGAAAGCTGGAGGAGCAGACCGAAAATAAATAAATGGCTGCAGCAAAAAGCTATTCATCAAAGAAGACATGGCCAACATTGATGAAGTGAATTGTTTGGCTGGCTCTCTCCTCTATCCGCGTTCATTCTGAAACCAAAATGTGCAATCAAAGCTGTGCCGTGTCGGGGGAAAAAATACAAACAAATAAACACTATCTACCACCCGCTCTCTGTCTCTCTCTCTCTCTCTGGCTGCTCAAATCAGAATCATCTCCACAAGCTCACCGTCAGAACAACAGAAAGACAACACAAGAAGAAAAAAATGGTGATTTTTCTTATTCTGTCTCACCTGCAGAAAAAAGGAAATGAGACACAATTATCAAAGGCAGCGTGAAACCTGAAGAAACGAGAATAGAAGGGGAAAAAAAACAACGGCGTGTTTGCCGATTGCTTATTCACGCTGTTTTTAGTCCTTCAAACCAAATGCGATATGACAGGCAACACAGGCCGACACCGACCGAGCCGCTCCCTCCCTCCCTCTCTCTCTCTCTCTCTCTCTCTCTCTCTCTCTCTCTGCCAAAGAAAATACAAAACGCTGGATGGAACTCACAGAAAGAAAGAAATTATCATCTTTTTTAGATGCCTGGATGAATCCCGTGGTGTGGACACGCACGCAGGCATACATGCACATTACAAGATACAAAAAAAACAGCGTGGAAGAGGTACAGTTAAGTTAATTATGCTCTCTTTGAGTGAATAAAGACAGGACTATAACAGAGCAAAGAGGAGCAATGGGAGGTGGGGGCGGGGCACATCACGAGAACACAGGAATAAATAGGATGCAGAGGAAACACACTCATCATTGTAATAATGGAAGCCTCGAGTCGCTCCGGATTTACTGATTGGATTTGTCTTTTTTCCCACATAAAGAGGATAGACGGACGGGCGGGCGGACGGACAGACAGACCCACAGACAGACAGGACAATGTGAGAGCTTTTTGGTGGACGACGATCAAAAGAATCTGAGCAAAAGTGGTGGGAAATTACTTAACCTACTTATAGGCCCACTTTGTGAGACCAGGTTCTCAATGGCCTCCTAAGTCCTTCAGTTCAGTTTTCTGGGGGAAAACTGTTTCTATGTCAGTGGATGTCAGACTATACCATGTTGAGCAACGCTGAAAATTAGTTCACTGAGAACATACTGTACATACAGTGCATCTCCAAAGATTTGCGCCACATTTCCGTGATCTTTCAATTATCTACAAGCTTGTAGCGCTTGTAGATGAGATGTCAATGAAGTCTACAAGCGCAGAGGGAGTGCAACAAACCGCGTTCAACCTTGATTTGGCACAAACAAGGAACATATAATTCCTTTCGCTGCTATGCCACCAAACAGAGAATTGAGACCAATCTATCATTCCATTAGACTGACAGTCTGATGCTCGCACGCACGTATACACGAAGATGCGAAGATGTAGCT
>CM076973.1:39664740-39792240 GCA_039105355.1 Benthosema pterotum | reverse complement strand
TATGTGGCTTAAATGCCAAATAAATAATATGATGAAAAAATGGAGAAAAGGATTAAAAAACACTGATTTATTGGAATACAAAGCCTGGGGTTAAAAGAACATGGAATTATAGCAGACAGAAATAATCCCCACCATTATAGGCAGGGGAGGTGGAGAGCAGAGGTTGAGTGGAAATGGTTCATGGTTTTGTGGTTCTGCAAATTAACACTTTCCTCAGGACAAGTTTAAGGTCAAGTTTACTTGCTTAGCAGTCAAGCCCTGACGTCAGAATATTTCATTATCATATTATATTTTCGGGGGCACTGTTTTTGATTTCAGATTGTGAATAGTTACAACCAGGTTGCAAGTAGTCACGACCAGGTTGCAACTTGTCACAACCAGGTCACAACTAGTTGCTATCAGGTTGCAACTAATCGCGACCAGGTTGCAACCAGGTTACAAATAGTCATGACCAAGTTGCAACCGGGTTGCAACTAGTCGTGACAACACTGAAAATAGTCGTGACCAGTTTGCAACTAAACGCAAACAAGTTGCAAGGAGTCACGGATCCACAATGCAACCAGGTTGCAAGTAGTCACGAGCAGATTGCGACCAGAAAGTAAGTAGTAAGCAACTGGTCACGAGTTGCGAGGACATTGGTCGCTACTGGATCTCTCCCTTCCTGGACGCAGTAGACGGAGGATAGAGAATGCAGTCAGCATGAAGAGTAAATAAGTGGAAGGTGACTACAGAAAGAACTGAGCAGACCTTAGTATCCGTGTCACCATGGCTACCAGTGATAGTGAACATCGATAGACTGTAGTATAGTATCTTTGTATTTACCAGTGTGAGCGTGGCATTACTCAAGGCCTTGCGGTGAAGAGGGTCAGGTTAAAGTGGACTGTGAATGTGAATCTAACGTCGTGTCACTTAGATCACGGATATGAGACCTTGCAGACATCAGTGCCTGCAGCGGAGGCGGCAAGCAAATCTCCAGAGGTTAAACCCTCCTGAGCCATTCACCAGAAACATGACATTTCATTAAAGCAGTCCTGCCATTTCAACATTTTACTATGTCGTGGGTTTTCAACCTTTTTGACATCAGGGCCCACTATTTACTCAGCATTTGAGCCACGGACCACCATTTGAGGACTTTTTTATCCCCACAGACCCCAAAACTAAAGATTTATTTTGTTTTTGTCCACAATACCAGGCTGGATCTGGGAAACAAAACAGGCAAACATACAGATCAAAATGAACATTAAGCGTCTATATTCTCTAGTTGTGTAGACTTGGGCTAATTCACATGAATATTTGAACTCTTGAGAGTGTAAAGGAGTTACATCTGGTTAACCAACGTTCCATCATTTAGCCTGGGGACCACCTGGAATCCTCTCAGGGACCACTGATGGTCCCCGGACCACCAGAAAACCCCTGCACTATGTCATTAATATACCGTATCAGAGATGTTGCATGGAAACAATAAAAAAGTTCCCACCATTTTGTGTTTTTCCTAGAAATGTAGATCTAAAAAACATTAATGATGAAAGACAACTTGATGATGTCATCAATGTCCTGTCGTGCATTTCACTGAGCTCATGTTAGCGGCTAACTATGGCAAACAGGGGGGAATCTAACTGTTCCTATGAAAGCAGACCGTTTAGCCTGGAGGCATGGTGTTTTAGAGTGGTTTGGAACAGATGTTCCATAAAGCTATAGGTCCCCCATGCACCACGGCGACTGGTTTTGCATGTTACACAAGCAGCAGACAAAAGGCCGTTCATGACGTCTCCCAGGGACTGGCACACTGGGCTCACATCTCACTCTCACTATAATGAATACACATAATGAGCTTCGTTTGAGGGGAGGTTTCGGCGGAAACCCCTTTTGGTGTTTTAAGCATACTTACAGCCCCAGTGAATAAAAAAATGTGTTTTAACACACTTTTAGACCACATCCGTGGTCAGTATGTGGCCATACCCACCAATGCATGTCAAAAAAGGGAATGTTTTTACTGCTAATAAAAACTCCATGTAAATCGATTTTTCACTACTTACAAATGAAAACATGCTGCTTGATGACGTATCCGTTATCACATCAATAAAGGCCAATAGAAATGAAGCTGACCTGTTTTTATTCCATTTCTGAATCGCCCTCCCTTACGAACACAGGTGCCTTGATTACAGTCAGAAATACTCCGTTTTTAATCCCATTCTGGCATCCAGACCACGCATTACTGGGTTTAAACTCACTCATCACATTAGAATATATACAGTATCTGAACATTATATGTTAGAAATAAGACACATAGCAATAAAGTGGCAGAACAGAGCAATGTTTATAAACAAACATCCATACCATGTGTGTAGCATATAGCTCAGTTTATAGCCGTCCCTCTATCTTTGCGCCCCATAGCCTGAAGTGATGCATGCTCTTGGTGCTTCAGATCAGCGTTTCAGGCTTAAACTTTAAAGTAAAATGCCCTCCATTTCCGGTACACCTCACCTTAAGCTATCGAAATATAGCAGACCTATGTAGCATGTCACTCAGCTTATTGTACATGTATAGGGCATTTTTATCAGATGCGTGATGAATCAGGGAACCACATTATGAGGTATATATGAAATGTAGCTCAGAAGAAGACATTTCCTCACACAATGTGTTTCTAATGGTGTCGAATAACATGTACTGAAATGTTGAAATTCAACTCCCGTGGGAAACCACAGGGAACAACAGTCAAAATGTCACCAAGCTTTAATATACTATTCTTTCACAGCAAATGTTTTAAAATGAAATATTTGCTTCTGGAAGGAAAGTTCTGAGATGGAACATGTTTTCAGATGGGGGTCAGAAAGTGATTTTTGGGTGCCTGTTTCAAAATCACTGATGTGGAAACACTATAAGGTTTTTCAGAAAACTGTAGTGATTTGTAAGACAAGTTGTAGAATGTGGTCTCAGTCATAAATGGATTATGTTTGATGCTTCAGCTCATTCTAGGCCTATCCATAAATGAGAGGCCAGTGCAGGGAAAAGTCTTTGCCGTTTGATATACATTCATTTCAGAGCTGTGATCGCTTCAATTTGCTCCTCATTTGATTGCGAAAGCAGGCATAGTGCCACTGTCGACTCGCAGTCCTTATCTGTCCAAAACTATAATGTTTCAAGGAAATGGAAAACATTCCGATGGATCCAATGAAATTATTACACACACAATGAGCAAAATGACTAAACTAAACAGGAATGTCTGTCTGTCTGTCTCTTCCTGTCTGTGCATCACAATCCATATTTGGGCGTGTCTGATCCAAATATAGAGAACTCCACATATGAGAAGCAAACAGCTCTCCATAGCCGCACGGCAGTAGTCACACTCTCTTTATCCTGGCCTAACCTGAAATGATTTTGGCCTGGGGGGTGGAGGGGGGGGGGGGGCTCATCTGCCGTCCATTTTTGGACGGCAGATGAGCTGATTTGATCTCAACAAAGTGTCGTCATCCCTGGCCCCTCCACCGCCCCTCTACTGCAGTGGAGTGACGCCCACCCCGAAAGGTTGACTCCCACTTCTAGGCCACCGTGGCTAACAAATGAGTGCAGGCTTTCCATTTTCGTGCAACGCAGGCGAAAATTAAAGCCCGAGTGTCGAGGCTACAGCCGCTACACTCTCCTCGTTAATGCCGCAATTTAGTTACATGTTTAAAACTCACAAATAGATATGGAACATAGTGTCCCCTAGTCAGAGAGACAACACTGCAAAAATAACTATGCTAACACTACAGCACAATGTGTTTTAAGCCTGTAGCTCCGCTACATTTGGTACCTTTGCATGATAGCCATAACCATGACAATACGACAATCGTTTGAAAATGTTTTTTAAGGTAAAAGAAAAAGATTAAAGATACAGGGTAAGTGATTTACTTTGGTCCAAATAATTCTTACAAAGCTCTATTGTGTGAGAGCATTGCCAAGGACTATTTGTTCAGTAACAGGAACAGGAGTCTCCATGTCTCCCCACATTTTTAATTAAATGCATTCCCAGGTCCAATTTGATCCAAATCAGGATAGAGAATGCAGTCAGGATACAGATTAAACGAGTGGAACTGCAAGTGACAACACAGCGGAATGAACAGGCAAACGATTGAAAATGGAATACTATTATAAAAACTCTCTCTGGATTGGCACATACTGTACCTGAAATGGAATTTTGTCTGTGTATTTATCGGTGTAACAGCTGGAGAGACATAGACATAGCTTTCCACAAAAAAGTGTTTTGTTTTAACCAAAAGATATCACCTAGATATCGCCCAGGCCAATGAAAGTCAGCCATGCGGTTCATCTCTCTTCCTCACAAAGTTTGATAGCACACGCTAAAAAGCTCTCTGGATTGTCACCCCAGCACTGACGTCAGCAACGAGAGACCCGGCAAGACCTTCAAAATGCTGCCATGTTAAATTCTTCTGACAGGCCCAGTGACATGGCAAAGCATTGCGGCCCCCGCCCGCCACTAATTCATAATCAGCCATCTAATACACCGTCGCCAGCGGATTTAATTGTCTCATTTGTCACAGAGCTGTTGTTCTCGGCCAAAAAAAAAAAAAAAAAACACAAAAAAAACAAACAAACGTCCGGATAATGATCGTTTCAAACGCAAAGTCACGACTCAAAAGCGCCGCGTATCTGGCTTTGGCTCATGCGTCTGCTCACAAGGGGGTTCAAAGTCCCTAGCTCGCTCGCTTTTTCCAAACCGATGAATATTTCATCCTTCTCTCCTCTCTCCTCTTATCTGTCACCTTTTGTTCCGCTCCTTGCGCACCCAGCCGCCGCACGCTATTAGGATGAAATAATGAGGAAAACAGAAATCTAATTTGAATCAGTCTAGCCTATAAAGGAAGGGAAGAAAAGAAGGGCGTTAGATTGTGGGGGGAAGAATTAGGCAAAGCTATAGTCAATCAATGACATTTTTTGGGGCATTTTTGGCTTTCCTGACGCAGTAGCAGCAGCAGCAGCAGCAGCAGCAGCAGCAGCAGCAGCAGCAGCAGTCCTCGGCTGTTTCTTGAACCCACTCCAAATGCGTCACTTTCGAAAAAAAAAAAGAAAAAGCCACGACTCATCCGCATTTTAAAGGTAACGTGGCAATATTTCCGAGCCTCGGCGGCGAAGTGGTGGCGGCGGCGGGTTGTCCCTTTGATTTAGAGCCCGCGTCGGGAGACTTATTTTCGAAAGTGTCAGGCAGGGGCGGTCGAGCGGGAAGCCGCGCGTACCGGCAAGGTGTAGTTGATGACATGCCAACTGGAAATGGTTTTCCCTCCCTGATTTGAAATATTCCGAACGGGCTGCCTGCCGCCACCGCAACCAAAAAAGACGGGAGAGTGCGCGTGTGTTTATGTGTATGTGTATGTGCACGTGCAAGCGTGCATGTGTCTTTGTGTGTGTGTGTGCGCGCGCCGATTGCTGCCGCACACCCATGAGGAATCCCTTTGCCTTCTAACCTTCCTTTGATAATTGCTATGCAAAGGGTTCTGGAAATGAATTACTGATCAGTGGAGTGTTGCAGAGAAGCTGAACGTGTTTGGTTGCGGCGGAGGAGACAGAATGAAGGATGAGACCTTCCTGCTATACACCAGCACAGAGCCGCTATGAACGGACAGAGAGGCATATGCGTGCGTGTTGGTGTGCGCGTGCCTGTGTGTGGAGGAAGTGCATGCAAAAATACAGAAAGCTGCACGACCGGCATGTACAGTACCTGCATGCATGGGTCTGGGAATCTAGGCCTCATGTACAGTACTGTATGTAGTATGCATGCATGCTGTGTGTGAAGTGATGCATTATTCTTTTTTATCCCCACGTAAGGGTGTGACATAATATCTCTCAAACACGTGTCAGGAGTACGCATTCATGCACCGATTGCACACCGACATGCACACTGTCTTAGGGCGAGCGAGATGCTTTCTCATCCTCTTAGGCACACGGTGTGTTAACGCGCGCACACACACACACACACACACACACACGCAGAGATACACAGCTGTTGTCTATATGGAGGCAGTATGCAGCTGGACGGATGCCAAGCCATTCTCTTCCTTCTTTGCAGAACATTGTGTAAGGTCCCCAAAGCATCCTCCCAGCGGACACCTCAACAACAAACACACGCACACACACACGCACGGGCACACACACACACACATGCACGCACGCACACACACACAATGAAAAAAGACCAAAGCTTATAAACGCAAACGTTAAATCAGATCACAGCACCCTGTGCACGCGCGCACACACACACACACACACACACACACACAAACACACACACACACACACACACACACACACACACACACACACACACACACACACACACACACATACACACACACACACACACGCACACACGCACGCCCGCGCACCGACTGCTTGTTTACAGAAGCAACTCTCTCTTTCCCTCTCTCTCTATTATCTCACTCTATCCAAAATACCAGACATGCGATATCGCCTCCCACTGAGCACGAATCTGTTCCCTTAATGAATCCAACATGCAGAAAACAAATGTTCATCCTCCTCGTGAACCTCCACCGACTGTGGAATGTCCTCGTCCGGTGCCAACCCAGACAGCCAGTCACGCTTCCTTCCTGCTTTCCTATTGGTTCATAATAACACTGCCATGGCCGTCGTATAGGCTGCTATTCCATGTTCGGTCACAGCCAAAGCTGCGACCAAAACAAGCTGTCTGGTGTCAACTCCACCGCCATGTTCCATACAAAGGAGGGGAATCAGGGTCATTGAAGTGTGGGATACGAGCAAGACAGCAAAAAAAGCATATTGTCCAGGAAGACATCTTTGAAGACGAGATTTTTGAAGGATCTACCGGGTGACCAGATGACTCCCTTATTTGAATTTGCTTGGGACAGACTCTCATTTCCAGGCACATCGCTCATTTGGTTGCTGCACTGTTACATTGTGCAGTTTGCTTTGGTAATGTAAATGTGTTTGTGTATTGACGCTAAATTGAACCGAATTGTCTCTTTTCCTGCGAGATGTGTTTTTATTTCGCTTAAAACAACATGCGAAACATTCTCCTATAGGCGATGAACCAGTGGTGCCACTATACCAAGGGTTTTCAGTGGGTGGTCCCTGAGAGGATTCCAGGTGGTCCCCAGCTAAATGACTGGACAATTGGTTAACCAAATGGACCATTATCGATTTCTAACTCTTGAGAGTGTAAAATGACTTTACACTCTCAAGAGTGAAATTATATTTAAACCTCTGAATTTCTTAACTGGCAAAATGTTGGTCAAAATAACAATTGTTCTACATTTTCTACCTGTGTAGATTCTTAAAAATTATCTCTCCTAAATTGTGGACAAAAACTTCATTGCTTTTATGGCAGAGAGATTAAACTCAACATCAAAGGTGGTCCGCGGCTAAAATGTTGAATAAATAGTGGGCCCTGGTATGAAAAATGTTGAAAACTATACAACCGGCTATAGATATTCATAATTTGCTGAGCCTCGTTTCGTCCCGTTTTACCTACGTGCTCGCCCCACACAGGATGCGATACTAATCTGTCCCTCCCATGAACAGTGTGTGTGGATCTGGTCACCCCTACGTCCCGCTCCATGCTACATGGAGCAGCCAGGAGGCCAACACGATGCCCTACGTGTGGACCAGCTGGTCCTGTGGCCACCGGCGGGTCTGACTCATGTTCCTGTGTGTTGTCACCTGTCCTTCCTCCTCCTCTCTCTCCATGGCTGCTGCAGTCGTGATGAAGCAGGGGTCTGGGATGCCCACGCTGGGCCCAGACGTCCTCTATGCTGTTTTCAACCTTTTTCATACCAGGGCCCACTATTTATTCTGCATTTTAGCCACGAAGGACCACAATTTGATGTTGAGTTTAGTCTCTCTGACCCAAAACTAAAAGATTTTCCAAGTTTGTGTCCACAGTTTAGGAGAAATAACTGGCAAAACAATGGTCCAAATAACAATTCTTCTACATTTTTTAATTGTGTAGATTCTGGAAAATGAAGTAACTCAGTTGTTTAAACACCCTTTCGGGTCCATTTGGTTTCATTTTACGCTCTCAAGAGTGACAGATCTATAATGGTCCTTTTGGTTACCAACTATCCATCCTTTAGCTGGGGGACCACCTGGAATCCTCTCAAGGACCACTGGTGGTCCCCGGACCACCTGTTGAAAACCCCTGTAGAGCGCTTGGTTTTCAACCTTCTTTTCCGTATCCAGGTCTGTTATATATCCGTCATTTGAGTCACAGACACAGAGTGCCGTCCAATGAGGTTTTGCCTCTATATTTTCTTGTCGTGGAGCCGAATTTTGTCCTCTTTCTCATGCTGTATTCGTGTGGTACCATCGGAGAGATGACAGCCAGGCAAAAAATGATCAAGATAACACTTATATTACATTACCTAATGTAATATAATGGTTGTAGTGTAGTGCGGTAGGGTAATTACTTGTAGATTACTTGTAGTAAGTATTGCAGATATTTAACAAAGATGTAACTCTTCAGAGTGGAAAATGACAACCAAATGGACCCTTGGTTTCATTTTACACTCTCAAGAGTTGGATCTCAAGAGATCTACGAGGATCCATTTATACGTATCTCTCCATCCATTTGGTATCTCTCCATCACCTGGAACCCCCCTCACTGGTTGAAATCAAATCAATGAAATTACATTGACATTTTAAAAATCCAATTTACATTCTCTGCGAATGAAACAAGTGCTGTGATTAAACGGAAGAATATCGTATCCGAGGGGAAATACATCTGACAGATGTTTTCCCAGGCCCAAAAGCTAGACTTTCTGTCTTTTCTTTTCTTCACGGATGAGTAACGGTTGGGGGAACTCGGGAACTAAATTGTTCCCATGAAATTCTACTCGATGGGGAAACGTCATAAAAACAATCGGGGTACTAGTCACAACTTATAGAAGGAAAAACATGCAAAATGCCATCATGCCTTATGTAGCATGTGATAGCACTAGCGCTGACCAACCACATTTAAGATGATGGGTATGTTTTTTAGCCCAGGGAGTTGTTTTCTGAGAAGAACTGATGCTTGCAATGGATTCAGCGTCATGAAAACCCCCTAGTAGGGGAGAGTGAGTGCCCTTCCTGGCAGTGGCAGCAGTCGCGGAAACGGCTGCAATCGCCATGTGTTTTATGTGGCAACACCAAACCTTTACCATAACCCTCTAACCAAATCCTTACCCTAAACCTAACCGAGGGATTTTCAACAGGTGGTCCGGGGACCACCAGTGGTCCTTGAGAAGGTTCCAGGTGGTCCCCAGGCTAAATGATGGAAAGTTGGTTAACCAGATGTAACTCTTGAGAATGTAAAAATGAAACCAAATGGACCTGGATCTGAATTAGCACCACTTAATTAAGAAGTTTACACTGTTTTGGTGGCAAAATATACCATGGAATTGTCGACAAAACCAAAAGAATTCTTTAATTTTAGGTCTTTGGTGTGAAAATGTAATCAAATGGTGGTCCGTGGCTCAAATGCTGAATAAATGGTGGTGAAATGAAAAAGGTTGAAAACCCCTGCCCTAAACCTAACCGTTGGCACGCCACAATGCGGAACCGCTACAGCTCCCAAGCCAGCAACCGCTGGTGCCACGGCTAACGCCGACGCCACAAAGTGCACTCGCTCTTTATGCGCTAGAGGGGATGCCTTCGGACACGGTTCCAAGTCCCACCAATCACGAGCTTTCCCCCCCTCTTCAGATTAAAAGTATCCGATTTCAACGCAGGTGGGAAGGCTTCCAAGATGAAATGCATCGGTAAATGACCCCTGCTAATACAAATCTCACCCCAAATTCTTCTTCTTTTCTTTTTTTTTCTGAATTATTGATGGAAAAAGACTGAAAGCAAGCGTTCTTGGATTTCGTCCAGCGCTGCATTTCAGCTCCTCCCGTACGGTACGCTTTGACCTTCGCGGCTCATTTCATCAAGCCAGGGTAAAAACTGGGGCTGCTATGCCGGAATCACATATCAAATTTGATTTGGTTCATTAAAAGTGTCAAACACCATAGAGGTCCAATCAGGGCCCATTCATTCACCATATCCCCACGACACACACACACACACACCTAACTAATCGACTCCATTTGTATTCCCGGTGATTTTATGATATTTGGCCGGACCGTGTCTAGACATGAGGTCTAACATGGACTGCTGCGTTCGGGTACGAGGCTCTGCTAGAGGGAAAAGGGCAATTCGATATATTCCAATAAGATTTTTTGCGTTGCCTCCCGTTTCGCTCGGACTCCACTTTGATCAATAAACAGGCGCTATAACCTTATGGAATTTCAAAAGAAGCACACACGCCGGGAGGGCTGAAAAGGATAAGATCCCGCTTGCCTTTGTCTAAAACAAATGCCACAACGTACTAAAGGGCCCAAAAATAGATATATGGGGCAACGAAGGGGAGTAGACAGTGTATGGTTTTGTGCGAGGGAGGGAGGGAGGGAGCGAGCGCATAAGCGAGTGTGCGCGAGTGCACTCGTGCTAGCGCGTGTGTCCGTGGCTGTTCACGCTTGCATTCACATTCACGCTCCTCCTGATTATATCTCTTTGAATGTGCCTTTGCTGCGCTCGCAGCGGATATTAAAAAGAAACCCTGAAAACCCCAGGTGCTCAGGTCCTTCGGAGAAAAAAAAGGAATAAGAGGGAGAAATCACACAATCATACGATCGGAAACAAAATGCGTGTCATTATAGTATCATCCACTTAGCTTCCAACCTCCCCTCTTTCCTCTCCGGTTGAGTGAGCCTATTGATTAGTGGCAGGCAGCCCTACAGGCCCCCTGCACTCATTCTGTCTGCATGCATGCTGCCTGCTCCCTGGTTATTGTCGCTGTCCTTTCAGCACCACAGGCCCAAATGAGACAGCACACAGCCACACCGACAGTAAACTGATTTCTTTTTCTTTTGATGCAAAACGAGTTAAAGGAGAATTCCACCGCAGAAGGCTCTCTCACCTTTAGTTACAGTTGATTTATTTCCAAAAAAAAAGTGGTCCAGTTGTTATTTTGTGGGAAACACAAAACAACCCCGCCATACGCTTAGAATGGGGGTTAAGTGATGTTGTTCAAATTCACCTATCTCCATAACTCTATCCAAAATGCAATGTTTTGCTATATATTCCCACTTCACCAATAACACTTTCACTTTCGGTTCAGCAGTGGTTCAGCTGTCTAAAAGGTGGGGACGTGGTGCCCAGTTTATGCCTGAACAACCACTGGTGAACCAAAAGTGAAAGTGGAAGTGTGAGTGTCAACACACTACTGACATGGTGGAGAGAGAATATATAGCAAAACACTGCTTTTTGGAGTGATGGAAACAGGTGATTTTGAACAAAATTCCATAGCCACCAAAATAACCCACAACTGCAAAGAGAAGTAAGAAAGCCTTCTGGGGTGGAGTTCTCCTTTAATAGCACAGACAGACTCTTCGCATCCACAGAAGTGAACCTTCCAAGCCTGTTTTCTCAACTCACTGTTTCTCTGCAAGACGTTACTCTATAAGCCATCTCTCTAAAACCGATGGGTCAAACCGAACAACCAAAGATGTCAATTTGAAGCTACGATTCCCTGCTTTCACAACATGAAAAGAGAACAAAAAAAAGAAAGGAATATTTCCCAAGAGACTTTGCCCCGGTCAGGAACGGTCACAGTTTTCTGAAGAAGAAAAACTATGTTTCTGTGTCAGTGGTTCCCAAACTATTTCACACCAACGCCCCTCCGAATACTATATGACATTGACCCCCTACCTACCGACCCCCATCTGCAAATGTTATTTCAAGCCCCGCCCTGGAAGCAAAGACGTGATTTCTTCATGGTTTTTGAGTAGTGGAACTACTCCAAGGCAAGGCCCAGCTTTGTGTGTCTGCACACACCTGTTCACCTGTCCCTATATACACCTATGTAAAGCGTACCAACAGGGGCTTGTTTTCAAAAACAAATAGCCGATCTACAAGCTCACAGCACATCATCGAGTGGCGCACTATGAGCTTGTACATCTGCTATTTTTTAAGTCATGTTTAAAGTGGTTAGACGCTATTGTAACGGTGACAGATGCGTTGTATTTTTCAACGTCATTATTTGACTTATTGGAAAGGCTGGCCCTATAAGATCTATGGCTTCTGCCTACCAGCCCTTTTGGTCAACAAAAAGGAGAGACAGAGACAGAGATGGGCAGATATAATTCCACGATTCCCTGAATATTTCTCCCCCCCTTCCTTTGCCCTGGCGTGAAATACAATCAAACACCTCTGAGCTCTGCTGCTCGGCATTCATAACAGCCAAGCCACTGATCCGAGCCATGGCACGGCCCCCCCGGCCTCAAACCACCCCCACCCCCACCCCCCCCAAACCACTCCCCACATTCTCAAATTAAGGAAATTAAAAGCCACCGGTCCGCACCGGCAAATCCCAAGCATTATCCCGTCCACAAACATGCCACCGGAGCGAGGGCAGAGAGAGGGGAGGGAGAAGGAGAGAATGGAATGACAGAGTAATTATACGGAGCGGTGCAGAAACTCACCGGCCGAGTGACCCCGGTGGGTAGCGTCGTGGTCGCTGTCTCCCTGCTCACTGTCGCCGTGCCCGCTGTCTTTGGAGCTGACGATGTCCGCTTCTTGGAACGCCGAGCTGGGACAACAACACAACAGAGATGGAACGGAAGATTGAGTAACCTCTACAGCAGTGGTTTTCAACCTTTTTCATACCAGGGACCCACTATTTATTATGAATTTGAGCCACGTACGGACCAGCATTTGATGAGATTTTAGCACCACAGACCCCAAAACTAAAGATTTCTTTTGTTTTTGTCCACAATTCCAGGCTGGATTTGGGGAAACAAAACAGTCAACATGACCATACAGATCAAAATGAACATTCATCTTCTACATTAGACTTGGGCTAATTCAGATGGTGAATATTTTAACTCTTGAGAGTGTAAACATGTTTACATGGTTTCATGTTTACACTCTCAAATAGTTACATCTGGTTAACCAACTTTCCATCATTTAGCCTGGGGAACAGGCTAAATGATTTGTTTTGAATGGATCCCAATGAGGTGGAGGTGGACGTTATGGCACATGAGATGAACAATAGCAATCTGCCTAACAACCGGCAGTGTGGTAGTATATGCAACTATATGCAGCTCTGGCGTTGGCCGGGTGGTAGCGCTACAGCTGTGCCTGTGTGGTTTTAGCGATAAGCATGTTAACAACCTAGGAACCTACAAATTGTCATCATGCTTTATGTAGCATGTGACTATGTCGAACGTGGAGGTGTTGAATCCATTCCAAGAATTAGTTTAGCGCATGCATATATAAAACATTTTGGGCTTTTTTGCTTTCCAAAAAAGGCTTCACAATGGGGTTCTATGGGCAAGTAGACTAACAATCCACCATCCGATGGAATCATAGACCTAAAATGGAATACACCAGAAGCTATAGAGACTGAGCGAGAGAGGTAGCATCAGAGACAGTTGACAGAAAACAAACCAAAAGGAAGCAAATAAATCAAACAAACAATCCAGATTGAGAAAAGGGTCAGATGAATGTTAAGGCACAGAGAGTGAAAGGAGGCAGGTTAGAAAGGCAGCGAGGAGACAAAGAGACAGGTGTCAGAAAGCACACGAAAAAAGAAATAAATAAACCAACAGCCAGGGGGGATTGATACTGAAGGGTAGCCTAAGATTTAGACTCTCGTAGAGAGGCATTTTTCCATTCTGAAGTCATCTCTCTCACAAGGGCCTAAGTGCACGTTGTTTTGCTTGTCAGAGAATTGGATGGAATGAGTTGTTCTGCCTCAAAGTACCATTTTACCTTTTACAAATGGAACATCTAAGGCTGCAAACGGAGAGTTAAACTTGTCCGATCGCTATTCTCGGAGACATTTCAATCCATAGAGCTGTGGTTTTCAAAAAAAGGGTGTGTTTTTTGATCCACTCGTCTCGGAATCTCCTAGCCGCACAAATTTGGATCAAAAAAGTGGATTAAAACACTGTTTTACTGAAAACTATGGCTCTGCGGATCATGATTTCTTGGCGAATAGAGTCCAGACAACTGGAACTATATGTTTGGTGCTTTAGATGCATTGCATTTGTACAAGGTAAGAGATACTTTGAGGCCTAAATGCTCTTTCAAGAGAGGCAAACTTAAAGGGACATTTCAAAAATGTTAATAAAATGTAGAATATTACATGTGTTAATATAAGTAATTTAGTAATTTAGTAATAATTGTGTAATTTAGAGGCCAGTGTCTCTGATGTCATTGACACTACCTTTCCCTCAATCCTATGCTGCACTGCACTTCCCTGTGGATAGGGAGGAGGGCTGTCTTACTGAGACAACAAGTAGTTCAGGATGTAGTGCGATGACACTGGGCTCTAAAAGATCTAAAACCACATATTACACACATAAAGAGCCACAGGAAAGTGTTCTAAATCTTCTAAATGTCAACATATATATTTTTGGCAAAAAAAGAAATGTCCCTGACTCTCCTGGAATGATGATGACGTCAGAAAATGCCTCTCTGAGAGTTTGAATCTTCAGCTAACTGTATAGGGTCAGTTGGAAGGAATGGAGAAAGTCCTGCATAAAGAGAGAAATCGAGGAAATGGTGGGGGAGATACGAGGTTAAGGTGTGAGAGAGAGTGGCAGAGAGAGAGCGATGATGACGTTAATGCGTTTGCGGCGGCCCATCAAGTGTCTTAAATTGGATGTTACACTTGACATGTAATGAAATCCAGCATCAGGACATTTAATAGGCAACAGCACTGTCATTTACAGGCCCAGGGCAAGATTAAGGATGAATATGGTGATATATTGCGGATGGACGATGCTGCATCATGCTGCCTCCTATCCTCTCCTCTCCTCTGCTCTCCTCGCCGAGGCCACAATAAAACGATAACAGTAATATCACGTCCCTGATCTGAGTGGAAGAATATTGGATGCTATGGATCTTTGATTAAGGCTCGCATGTTGTTATTGTCTGCAGAATATTGGATGCTATGGAACATTATCTCAACGTGATAGATAGGGCTTTGTGTATTGCAGTTGATCCCAAACCCTTTTCAGGTCAAGGGCCCCCCAGATTGACACAAATTAGCCCGCGGACCGCCCTGTTTGAAGAGATATACCAGAGAGACTTTTATTTTTAGTAGTGCTTCTATTAAACCTGATAAATTTGAAGGAGTTTGACATGCTTATCAGTAGAGCTTTATTTAAAGATGGAGTCCCAAGTGTTTTGCATTTTCTCCATTTTTGTACTTGTTTAAGAGGTTTACTTAATTAGACCCGATTGGTGTGGTTTTTACACACTATAATGTCTTCCCTGCCTTCCCTGTATGTAAGCACTAAAACCCAACACTTAAATAGCCCTTTCAGTACACTCCTTCCCCAAAGCTATGGCCCAATAGACAAACCTCTCCACCAATAGTATTCCGATATGATAAAACCTTCTTTTCCAAAAACAAATCCCACACACATTTTTTCCACTGCATACAGCAGGCCTTGTTGATGGAATCACCCCCCAGGTTGGACACTGGGGAGAGGGCGGGGCTTACTGCAAGGTCTATTATGAGGGCGTGTGGTAGGGGAAATAGCCAATAATGGACTGTTGTACGAAATAATACCTGGACCTGTTTGTTGGGGGCGTAACAACTGCACATAACGATAAGGGAAAAGCCTGCTGGTCTAGTCGACACACGGTATGTGTCAATAAGTGTTCTTACCTGTTGACACGTCTGGGTCTGTCCACCAGATAACTGAGCTCTGCTCGCTGGTGTTTTGTCTGGAAACAGAGGAGCAGAAACAGACATCTTAGCAACAGCAGTAGGCCGATAATCACTTTTAGTAAACAAACAATCAAGTAACTAAGTAAACAAGTAAGCAGGGGTGTAGTGGACGGGGGACAGCGTCCCCCCCACTTCTCACATCTAAAATATTTTTGGGTCTGAAAAAAATCATCAGCATGGTGAAATACATCTTGATGACATCATCAAGATGTGTTTCACCATGTTAATGAGTTTCCTTTTTTCTGAGAGTGTACAAATGGAACCAAATGGACCCGCTAGGGTCCATTTGGTTCACATTTGTACACTCTCAGAAAAAAAATAATAAAATGGGGGGAATTCCCCTTTAAGAGGCGTCCCCCCACTTCTAAAAGTACCACTACAACACTGCAAGTAACTAAGTAAACAAGTGAGTAAGTAAGTAAGTAAGTAAACAAGTGAGTAAGTAGGTAAGTTCGTAAGTAAACAAGTAAATAAATAAATAAATGAGAGGTCGAGGTTGCCAACATGGTATTGTAACTTGCATACATCCACAAGTCTATAACAATCCAAGGTCACCATTATGAAAGGTTTGACCTAATTTGCTGTCTATAGGACAGTGGGTTTTCAATGCTTTTTTTTTATATCATATCATGTTTTAATTATTTATTTGCAATTTGAGCCACGGATGAAGAGATTTAGACTCTCTAGACGGCCAAAAGGTTTGGTCTGCAATGCAATACTGTTGGCATAGTAGGAGGGAGAGGTCAGGACATTGATCTAAAATAACAATTATTCAATTTCTATTCAAATTCTATTTCTTATAGCATAAGTCATTTAACTCTTGCTCCATTTGTTTTCATATCACACTATTATGGATCCTCTAAGGATAGACCCTTAAGGCTCATTCAGAGTTTAGATTTTCGGTGGCCACCATGAGCACCGCTCAGAGCACCGCGAACACCACTATTCATAGACCACTACCAGCACCGCTGCTCCTCCTTCACCCCTCTCCCATTCTCCTCGCGACCATTGTTGTTTATTTCCTCCCTGTTTTCTTTCTCTTCTTCCTACCTGCCTCAATTCTAATAATTTCTGCTGCTTTTAACTTTATTTCCTATTCTATTTGTCATTGTCTCTATCATTGAATTCCTTCCTTCTCCTCCTGCCCGTCGCGCTGTGGTGTGTTGTGTGTTTTTTACCAGCCGTTAAAAACAAGCAGCCGGTGCTCCAAACTTCTGCAAACAACAATGCCTGGCGGCTCCCTGCCAACGTGATTGGTTTAGCTCTGTTTGGTGTGCGTTCCCAGTGAGCACCGCTGCGGTGCGGTGGTCAGTAAAATCCGAGAGGAGGGCTGGAAAGAGCGGTGGTTGCGGTGGTATGACGTCATATTGTAGGCAACGATGGTCGCCGTGCTCACAGTAGTCACCGAAAATCAAACTATGAATAGGCCTTTGAACATAATAAATCCCAATATTATTTGAAATATGTGGGGGCGAGATCTTTGTGTGTGCGCATGCACGCACACAGCATCAACAACATCTAGGACTACACCTTCTCAACAATGTGTCATCTGACTCGTGAGCTTGCAGATTTTTTAGGTTTACAGTGTGTGTGCGTGTGTGTGTGTGTGTGTGTGTGTGTGTGTGTGTGTGCACGTGTGTGCGTGCACGTGTGTGTGTGCACGTGTGTGTGTGTGCACGTGTGTATGTGCGTGCGCTGTGTGTCGGGATCCACATGGTCTATACTGTAACTGCACCAAGAGTGTCATGACGCAGGCGTATTGACTCTGTCTGCAGCCGTCAGTGTACATGTACATCCAACTGACTGAGTATATGGAGGATGGCAGGCATAGAGCAGAGAGAGAGAGAGACAGAGAGACAGAGAGACAGAGAGTGAGAGTGGTTTAGGGAGGCGATTGAATGCGTAAATGATTGAGCCGCTCGCCACTGAAACTGAACAACCTTTGTTCGGCGGTGCTGCCGCGCAGGGCCGTGCGCCGCATACTTAACGCGCAGCAGGCAGGCATGCCAATATACTGCTGCCTAACAAACTGCGCGGTCCGGGGAGGGGGGGGGGGGGGTTGAATTTGCCTTTGCTTGAGTGTGCGCTAATCGCCCAGCAACAGCGCACACACACACACACACACACACACACACACACACACACACACACACACACACACACACACACACACACACACACACACACACACACACAGTAGTTCAACAGAGTTCAACAGTATCACGGCCCAGCAGCATGTACACAGTGAATATTGGTAAATATTTGTGCACCATATAGACTTTTTTTGTCTTCCGTACTATAGAGTTTTAATCCTCCGTACTATAGAGTGTGGTGACCATATAAGGAGTTCCTCCCTGTCCCAGTGAGTCCCTGGGGTAAACAAAAAAAGCTAGTTTCAGTTTGGGGCTTTGGGAGAAG
Organism: Benthosema pterotum; assembly: GCA_039105355.1. Classification (NCBI taxonomy): domain Eukaryota; kingdom Metazoa; phylum Chordata; class Actinopteri; order Myctophiformes; family Myctophidae; genus Benthosema; species Benthosema pterotum. The sequence continues at coordinate 39,774,026 of CM076973.1, read as the reverse complement.
CCTTTCGTCCAATCAGGATGAGAGGGGGCCTTCCTCCAATCAGGTTTGAGTGGGGTGAGCCTTGGTGTATGTGCTGTTGGCATGTTTCACCCACCCACCCACACACACACACCTAGTAAAACATACCAGTGATTCTCAACCACCAATTTCAAGGATCGCCTCAGTGTGACGTATGCATTAGGCCTCGGACCTCAGCATTAATGGCATCTCCATCTCTGGCACCCGCCAATTTATAGTACAACCTCATTGATAATGCAACTCCAAGAGTGTAGAAATGGAACCAAATCCACCGGTTGGTTCCATTAATTGCCACCCTGTGAGTTACAGACCCATCAGGATCCATTTGGTTCCTAACTATCATTTAGCTGCCTGGCGACCCCCTGGTCCATCAAGGACCCTGAGAGAAAACAGACAATGATGCCACTACACACGAAATCAAGTGGAAACCGAGCTACACTTCCCAACCATCTGTCCACTGAACCAAGTCATCAGAGAAACACACTGTCCACTGTACCAAGACATTAGACACATAGGCTTACTGTCTGTCCACTGTACTAAGTCATCAGAGAAACACACTGTCCACTGTATCAAGACATCAGAGACACATACTGTTCACTGTACCAAGACATCAGAGACACTTATCTCCCACAGGTAACAGTCACCCACAGAGATTTCGAAACCATGACTAATGACAAAAAACTCCAATATTTGCTAGGCGAAGTACAACAATGTGCAAACACAGTAGCACGCTCCTTGCTTTGGCAATGTAAACGGATTTGAATTTGATTGAATTGACTCCTTGGGGGGCGAGGTCCCCTGTACCCTCACTTATGGAGAACCATTGAAATCTACCACATGCCAAACAATTGTGCGTCTCACTGATGTGCGTAAAGAATCAATGAAGCCGATGCTATTGTGTTATTATTACGATTAGCTAAGGCCTATAGTCTTTAGATGGCTCATGAAGCGAATGATAATCACCACCGTGGTCCTATAGTGTGTCTATTGCTGCATAGCCACACGCACATCATCCCTGCAAATCATATCGGCTAGATTACACAGAATACATTCAGAAAGAAAGAATAATTGACAGCGACATAAAAGCCCTGGTGTCACGCTTCATTTTACAAGACTGCCATTATACGAGAACACTTGGCCACTCAAGAATGCATTGTACAAGAACACCACCATGCCGTTAACATAATTTGACTCTCCGTTTCTGTGTGTGGGCATTTCTGACGATATTCTGGCACTTCAGAATCCGTGTGTGTGCGTGTGTGTGTGTGTGTGTGGCGTGCGTGTGGCGTGCGTGCATGCGTGTGCCAGACAGAGAGAGAGAGAGAGAGAGAGAGAGAGAGAGAGAGAGAGAGAGAGAGAGAGAGAGAGAGAGAGAGAGAGAGAGAGAGAGAGAGAGAGAGAGAGAGAGCAGGCATGTGCGTGCGTGAGTGAGTGTGTTAATGTATTCTCCCTGCAGATGTACAGGCTACATCATTTTACAAACCAATTAACAGGATATAAATAGTAAAGCCACTATATCATTTCACAGGCCAGGCAAAGCCTTTTGCACATGACATAGTTCCCAACAGTGGTGCACACACACACACAAGCAAAGGATGCATCATGGTTGTGATCACAAAAGAGCATTTATAGTGAATTAATAGTGTTGCTGGCCAGAAAAAAAGGGTTTTCGCACAGCATCATACACACACTATGGTTAGAGGGAGACACCATAGGCTACACACGGAGGACGAGCAGGGGCGGATGTAACATTTCCCAATTGGAGGGGCAGGAGAAAATGGTAGGGGGGCAGCTTTATGACACCGCACCATTTTCAGTTACAGGACTTTTATCAGTGAAGTAAAGCATCAATAATAACATCAGTTGTTGTTGAAGTTGCAACAGGCACGCAGCATGCATAAAGCTAAAGGTCTGACTCAGAGAGTTTTCTGTTTTCAATGATGAACTGCTGTTGGTTTAGTGGTGAGACAGCTGTAGTTAGTTTGTAGCAGTAGGGTTTCAAATCATTTTAAATATAAGCAATTTGAAATATCTTTTTTTGCATGCCATTGTGTTTGGTGGGGCAGTCAGGGCATTTAGGGGGGCATTGCCCCCCCCATGCCTATGCCTAGATCCGCCCCTGACGACGAGGTGTAATAGCACTGCCGATGGAATCTCCAAAGCCATTATCTTTGTAATTAACCCGTAGAATCAATCAACAGCTTTCTTCTTTTTTTCTTTTTTCCCCATGCTCTACTGTCTCCAGGCATTTGTACATTTGTACGTTTGACGAATGGACAATAGGGGTGTGCCAACATATGGCGATATATCACTAGGCTTCCTCCTTCGGCCATATTGATTAGTTTATAGTAGTAGTAGCAGTAGTAGTAGTAGTAGATTGTCCGTTGTTGTGGACATACAACAGTTGCAAAGTTGCAGTCTGTGTTTAACTGTTAGGGGAAGACTTTATGATTTAGATTTTATGTACTTTAATACTGGCCAGTTTGTGACACAAAAAAGTATTATGGAAAATAAATAAATAAATAAATAAATAAATAAATAAATAAATAAATAAATAAATAAATAAATAAATAAATAAATAAATAAATAAATAAATAAATAATTCGACACTGCTTCCCTTTCCCTGCTTCCCTTTTTACGGTTGTGGTTGAGCTTGGAGTGAGCCCTGTGTGTGTGTGTGTGTGTGTGTGTGTGTGTGTGTGTGTGTGTGTGTGTGTGTGTGTGTGTGTGTGTGTGTGTGTGTGTGTGTGTGTGTGTGTCACAATGCACTGACATCACCTGCCACCAGAGGGCGTGGTTACACCGACCAAAGGGAAAATTACAGTACATTAACCAAATATACTATCTGTTACAGCCTCACTGATGTATTATAGAGCTCTGATCGCTTCCCGGATTCATGTGTCACAAATATCATGATGAAACGTCTCCCAATACAATAACATCGTTACACATATCGCATAACTGTGACGCACACACCATATCCTTCCAACCCTGATCGGAGATGTCTCCCTTACCTCATTGGACAGGATGCTGCCGTTGGATATGATGTCCGGCTGCTGGTCGCTGTATCCCGTGACGATGGCGCCGCAGGGGTTGGCGATGCCGGCGTGCTCACCGACCACGTCCGTGCCGCCCACGCCGCCGCCGCCCCCAACGACGCCGCGGGACGGGCTGCACGGCTTGAGGAACATCAGGTCCGTCTTGGCCGACTCGGGCGTCAGGCACACCTGGTAGCAGTAGGAGTTCTGCGTCTGGTTGTGCAGGTGGTGGTGGTGGTGGTGGTTGTGGTGCGCGCCGAAGCCGCCCACCACGCCGCCCACCCCCACCACCACCCCGTGGTGGCCCGACTCCTCCACGCCCACCGGCACCTGGCCCACAGGGCCGCCCACGCCGCCCGACGACACGTTGGCACTCTGCACGAGCATGATGTCCGACTTGCTCAGCTTCTTCTGCTTGCGGCCACGGCCGCCACGGCCGCAGCAGCAGGCCGCGCTGCAGCACAGGCAGCACTCGCCCTGCATCAGGCACGTGTACAGGTTGAGCTTCTTGTCCTTCTGGCAGCGCACGGCCAGCACGATCATGGCCAGCAGGAAGACGAAGGAGACGGAGCCCAGCGCAATGATGAGGATGAGCGTCAGGTCCAGCGACGTCTCCTTGGACGTGCCGCCCTTGGCGGCCGTCCTGTCGCCGCCGCGGCCCTCTGCCACGCTGTCCACTAGCACCACGCTGACGCTGGCCGAGGAGGAGAGCGGCGGCTGGCCGTGGTCGCGCACTTCGATCAGCAGCTCGTAGTGGCCCTGTGGGTCGCGCTTGGGCGAGACGCGGCGGGCGGTGCGAAGCTCGCCCGTGCGCCAGTCCATGCGGAACATGCCCATCTCGTTGCCACGCAGGACGCTATAGGAGAGCCGTGCGTTCTCGCCATCGTCAGCGTCGGTGGCCACCACACGTGTCACCAGGTAGCCCGGCTCGGCTGAGCGTGGCAGGTGCTCACGCGCCGTGCCGTTCTTGCCCAGCGGCGCGATGACGGCTGGCGCGTTGTCGTTCTGGTCCACGATGATGACGTTGACCGTGGCGTTGGAGAAGAGCTCGGGCTCCCCTGAGTCCTTGGCCTGCACGGCGAAGCTGAACTCCTTCAGCTGCTCGTAGTCAAAGGACCGCAACGCGTACAGGTAGCCTGTGTCCTGGTTGATGGACACATAGGTGCCCACAGACATGCCCTGGATGTCGCACGGCAGGATGGAGTAGGTGATGAGCGCGTTGGGCCCCACATCCGGGTCCAGCGCGCTCACAGCGTGGATGAAGGCACCGGGGACATTGTTCTCTGTCACGTACACGTCATACACGGCCTGGGTGAAGCGTGGCGCGTTGTCGTTCTCGTCAGACACATGCACCTTGATGGACTTGCTGGCGGCCAGCGACGGCTGGCCTTTATCCTTCGCCACCACGGTGATCGTGTAGGCGTCGGTGCTCTCACGGTCCAGAGGACCGTCAGTTACAATGGTGTAGTAGTTCTTGAACGACGACTTCAGCTTGAAGGGTACGTCACCCAGGATCTCGCAGCTCACCTGGCCGTTGTCGGCCGAGTCGCGGTCCGATACGCTGAACAGCGCGATGACGGTGCCCGGTGCGTCCTGCTCGCTCACCGACTCGGACATCGTGCTGAAGCCGATCTCCGGTGTATTATCGTTGGCGTCTGCAAGCTTCACCAGCACTTTACAGTGCGCCGGCACGGCGTTCGCGCCCAGGTCCTTCGCCTGCACGTAGATCTGGTGCGTGTTGCTCTCCTCGTAGTCCACCTCGCCCGCCACCTCGATCCGGCCCGTGCGCGCGTCGATGCTGAACAGGTCCTTGATACGCGGCGCGTTGTGGCTGCTGAAGGAGTAGACGATCTCGCCGTTCTGGCCCTCGTCCACGTCCGTGGCGTTCAGCTGGATGACGAGCGTGCCCACGGGCGCGTTCTCCGCCAGCCCCACGGAGTAGACGGACTGGTCGAAGGTGGGCGCGTTGTCGTTGGAGTCCAGCACTTTGACGACGAGCAGTGCCGTCCCCGTGCGCTGCGGCGCGCCGCCGTCCACCGCCGTCAGCACATAGCGGTGCACCGCCTGCTGCTCGCGGTCGAGCGGCTTCTCCAGCACCAGCTCGGCGAAGCGGTTGCCGTCGCTCTGCGTCTGCACGTCCAGGATGAAGTAGCTGTTGCTGGTGATGGCGTAGGTGCTGAGCGCGTTCGTGCCCACGTCCGGGTCGAAGGCGTTCTCCACGGGGAAGCGCGTCCCCGGCACGGCGCTCTCCGAGATCTCCACGGCGATGTCCGTCTCGGGGAAGCCCGGCGCGTTGTCGTTGACGTCCAGCACCTCGATCTCGACACGGAACAGCTCCAGCGGGTTCTCCAAGAACACCTCGAGGTGCAGCATGCACGGCGCGACCTGTCGGCAGATCTCCTCACGGTCGATCTTCTCCTTGACCAGCAACGCGCCGTTCTCCAGGTTGACGTCCAGGTACGGGGTGCGCGAGCTGGGCACCGTCTGGAAGCGGCGCGCCGACAGCTTGGTGAGGTCCAGCCCCAGCTCCTCCGCGATGTTGCCCACCACCGTGCCCGGATCCTGCTCCTCCGGGATGGAGTAGTGGAGCTGGGAGCGGGCGACGCGAGCCCCGGTCAGGAGCAGAAGGAGCAGCAGCGCGATTAACCGAATCATCATCTTCCCCCGAATAAATAAAAGTGCACTTGGAAAAAATGGAATGGGAGTGCGGAAAAAAACAATAAAATCCGTATTATTATAATTATTATTCCCTTTTCCCTGCGAGAGCAGCAGCAGCAGTGATGAGCATCATATTATCACGCGTCTGTCCTCCCCCGTGAAAAGGCAACAACGCAGCAAAGAGACAAAACAACAAGAAGGCTGCTGCCCAAAAACTGTAGTGAAAATCCTCTGCCTCTCCGGTGCGTCAGGGACATGATGCCGCCGGTTGTGCCACCGTCGATCCTCCCTCTTCTGTGATGAGAAGCAGCAGCACAGCCATTTGATCCATTCCAACCCCCCAAACAGCTCCCTTCCCCCTTAATTTCTAATCAATTCTCATGATGATCCGGTAGTCCGATCGGTGTGAGTGTGAGGAGTTTGGGCGTCAGAAGAGGAGCAAACATTGCTGTTGATTTTTTTCTTGTTTTAATAGTGCTCCATCCATGAACACTTATCCGTGTGTTGGTGCCGAATGGTGCGCACTCGAACACTAGATAACAGGCGCCCCAACCAACCATTCACGTAATAAAAAAGTCACAAAGCCAAGAGGATATGTACAAAATTCCACACGAGCATCAAAAAAGGAGAAATAGAAGTCCCATAAAATCACCACCACCACCACCGCCTCCCAAAAAAACTTCCTCAAACGCCGCGAAAAATACAAGAAACACAGAATCAATGCTGCGTCCGACTTTCTGCCTCTCTCTCTCTCTGTCCTCTCTGTATCCCCGCACTGTATGCGCCGTGTAGAATCGGTGCGCCTCCTTCGCTGTATATGCAATATAAAAACGCGCTCCCGACAAGAGGATGATGCTCTCACTTCGGCTTCTGGTCGGAGAGTGGCTGTGCGCGGAGCAGAGAGGAGGGAGGGAGGCGGGAGGGAGGAGGAGGAGGAGATGAGGGGGGACGCGTTTGCGCACAGTCTCCCCTCCCTCCCCTCCCCTCCCTTTCCCCACGAACGAACGCCATCCGTGCGCCAGCCAATGGGCGTGCACACTGCACGCGCACCCGGGCGCGATGGCACCTGATTGGGGCTCTGAGTTCTGCGATGCCAGCCCCAGTCCCCAGCCCAGCCAGTCAGTCAATGCAGTCAGTCAGTCAGTGCAGGGCAGCAGGGTGCGAGCATAAGGGAGAGAGGAGGATGGAAGGTGCACATGAACATCACCGACTGGGCCCCTTGTTGGGAATAATACAACCCGTAAAGTACCGCCTCGCTCTGCCCGCAGCCCCGATCCTCCTATAAGCTGTCTGTCTCCTCTCTACCCCCTCCCTCTCCCTCTCTCTACTCAGTTATAGTTATAGGAAGGGGGATTAAATGTTTTACACATCTGTGTGTAGTGAATAAAAAAAGAAGAACCAGGAAAAGTCCGCTGCTGTTCCAAGCTATATACTACAGTACAGTTAAGAGCCCAGAGTCCAGTAGTATTATAGCACAGCTGCTATAGTTAAATCCCTCATGATAGGCAGGCTACCCAGCTCGAAGCTTATGGTGTCATGTTACAGAGAACAGTGCGTGTTGTTTGTTGATGATAATATGATTGGGAGCAGGGCCAAATAATGCCCTGACTGTCCTGCCTGCCTGGCTGGAACTCTAGCCTATACACCATGACCCAAGCATACAGCGATATCTGATGTTTGATGTCCCTCGTCAAACTCATCCGATTATATGCCCGCAGTTTGCTGCCCCGTACACATGCTATGCAGGGGCGTCAAACTGGGGAGCCGTGTGGGCCACCAGCAGCGGCCCATGCAGGGAGAAGTCCCATGCGGCCATGATTTCAAAAGGGAAAAAAAGGGAAATAAGCTTTCAATTCCCTTCCCCGCCTGCTTCGCCTATATAATGGCCCTGCAGTAGCCGGGTGTAGTGTGTGTGTGTGTGTGTGTGTGTGTGTGTGTGTGTGTGTGTGTGTGTGTGTGTGTGTGTGTGTGTGTGTGTGTGTGTGTGTGTCACCTATCTGTTGTTCTGCCTGCTGTCTCACAATGATGCACCAAATCCAGTTTGAATACAGTGGGACACAAAACCACAGCTCAGAGACAGTACAGCTTATGGTCATCTCCTGGTGGTTCCTTATAACACAACACATTAGCAGAGTAGTTACTAACATGCTAAACGTAAACAGTGAAATAAGCAATTCCATACCTATGCTACTGCATAACTTGCCTAACAACCTGAGTGCATACTTGTTACTTGGTCATTTAGTTATTTATAATTAATTCGTTTTTGTAAGTAAAGTAAACAGGAGACCATCTTACCCTCAGCATTTCCTTACTGTGTAGGCCTACTGAGGGTTACCCACAATGCAACACGACGTCTTTAAAATAAAAGCAACAAATAAATAGCTATGGCAGTGTCCCAAAATTAACATAATTGAACTATAGATCGATAGATCGAGATAGATCTTTTTTTTCCCCTTCCTTTTACAGGGACCATGGAATGTTGTGGGTTCATTAACAACTATCATTGAATTGTTGAATAAGTGTCACTTTTCAATGACTAGTTGATTCTAATATATAGGCTATAGACTCAACTAGTCGTTGAAGATATATTATAACTTCACACTTTATATATTATATCCTCACACTTTCTGGTCCTAATAGCAGGACATGGAAAGGCTAACAATTTGTTACAGCTCAATAATTGTTTCATTTCCACCTCTCTAGCCTCCATCCTCTTATAGTTCACCATTCCGTTCTTCTTACTCACCCTCTATAGTCAATATGTAGGATGAGTAAGAAGGGAGTGATGAACTGTACTAGGGGATGCTCGGAGCCTAAAAGACCATCAGCATCATGTGGCGAAGACAGTGGGCCGAATGCATGCATGTAAGCGCAAGTACAAAGGCAGCTAGTAGTGCAGTGACGCAATAGCCTACAGCACCCCATGACCGTTCAGTTCACCCTACTAGCTCCCTTTCTCGCGCACGCGCGCGCGCACGCACACACACACACACACACACACACACACCCACACACACACACACACACACACACACACACACACACACACACACACAGAGCATAGTGGAAGAACTTGAAGCCACGATTTATTTTTAACGCATTAATTAACTGGCATCATCATCATCATCGCCGCCTTGTTTGGGAGTGAATAATACCCATTAATAGGAACGTGACTGTGGTAGCGTAGTAGTAGGATGATCACACTGCACTCCACAGTTTTTCACTTTAAATCAGCGCAATGAAGTGGCATTACCATATTATAGTGCCTTTTGCACCGTGATCCTTAATAGCCTGAAGCCTATTAGCTCTATTATCGGCCCTGTCGTCACGTTTTCATCATTATTATTATTAACCACCCCCCCCCTCTCTCTCTCTCTCTCGGAGGCACATATTATACCTTATAGCCATTGCATCATCACCATCGTGCTCCTCGCTAATTGAATCATAAAGGCATACATGAATATGCTAATTAAATGGTTATAAGGGAGGGGGACTTACAGTAGGCCTATATAAATATATAGCTCTCTACTCCCGGCAAACTATTTGAGAGATGATGACAAATACATGAAAAGGATGTAAAGATGAAGCCATGCATGAAAACATAGAGCGGCGGTTCCTCAAAGTGGGGTCCGGGGACCCCCCAGGGGTCCTTGAGTCAGTCGAGGCAGTCCGAAAGGAATCTCCATAATAGATGCTAACATGATTGTTCTGTTTGGAACCAAAGTGACCTCAATGGGTCTGTACCACTGAGAGTGCACATAGAACCAAATGGATTTATTTATTTTCAAAAAGGGGTGTGGTCCGCGAGCTAAGTAGCCTAGTGTCAATTTGGGGGTCCATGACATGAACAGGTTTAAGAACTACCGCACTGGTGTAAAAACTAGACCAATTTCTCTTGCAGGGACAGATTCAGGCTCGGGACAAACCTGTGGAATGGTCCCAGAACCCCGAACTACTAATTTGAAATATCTTTAAATTCGTAAAAAAGTATCATGAAAGTAAATGTAACCAATTATTGTTTAGTGCATCACAGGGCCAATGCCAAGCGACGTACCAATGCTGTATTTAATGTTGTGTTTAACACATCCTAAAATAGTATAAATTGTAAAAATGGGGCACGGAAGGGCCAGAGTTCTTTGCAATCATGGCCGACTTGGATGGCTCCAAGCTGTTACCCACTGGCCCCATATTGAACATGGCCACAGCAGTCAGTGCGCAACAATAGTGTGTCCATATATAATGCAGACAGACAGTGGCTGTAATAATTGTGAAATGGATTAAACCCAGTGTGTGATTCTTCTGCTCGCATGACACACGCACACGCACACGCACACGCACACACACACACACACACACACACACACACACACACACACACACACACACACACACACACACACGCTGGGGACGTTAGATCAATTTACCATCCATGTCTGAGCGCAGGATCTGTGTGTGTGACTGAATGGAGCTGACATACACAGTGTACACACACGCGCGTACTCACAGAGAAGGAGAGAGACATAGAGAGAGAGAGAGAGAGAGAGAGAGAGAGAGAGAGAGAGAGAGAGAGAGAGAGAGAGAGAGAGCTGTCCTAAGCGTGCCTCTCTCTCTGTCTTCCAGAGGCCAACGTCGCCCCCTAGCGAGTGGTAACGGTACTCGACAATAGGCGCGTCCATGTGTCCGTCCACGCATTGCATTGCATTGTGCAATGCATGGGATGAGATGAGATGGCCTAATGCATTGTATTGCAGACCATTGAGCACTAATAGTAACCTACAGTTTGGTGGAAGAAAAGGCTACATGTTTTACTTAAGCAAAATCATCACTAATGATAGACACATGTCCATTACAGGTGAAACTCTGGAATCGGAAATGTAGCCTACTAGTCTTGAGTAAAAGTAGGCTACTAAAATGAGGGTGTCGAAAGGTGCTCTAAAAACTTCATAGGCTACAATGTGTATGAAGAAAGAAGTGCTCAAGACGTCTCTGCACGTCTTTATAATAATAATTATACAGTATTTATACCCGTATGTGTGGAGATTTGTCTTTCTTTTTTAATGATATAAAACCAGATCGCTAAAATATTTATTTTTTGACAGGCCGTTGCTAGGCAATATAGCAGCGCTCATGCATCATCTTTCACACATGCCATTCACTTCCCTGTTTACGACCTGACAAAACTGCCTATTCTTTCTAAGTCTGTATGTCGCTGTCCATGGTTTTGATCAGAACAGGGGTGTTGAAAGAGTGAGTGAGTGAATTAATGGATTTTTTGTTAGGAGATTTACAGTACATTTATTTTCAAGTACAACTATCCATCAGAGCTGATAGGTGTGAATGGACACACTAGTCAAGAGTAGACTTGTTTACATTTCATCAAACTATTATATACACAACAAATATTCACTTCTGTACTGAATGTAAAAGGGAAAAGAAAACTTATACAGGGAGGGAGAAAAGGGGTGTGTGTGGAGGAAACACACACCCTCCTTGAAGGAGTCGAGTGCATGTCTTAATGACTCTTGGTAGGGCGTTCCACATGTTGGTGCATAGCAGCAAAAAGAATTAAGTTCCTTGTCTGTGCCGAATCTGGGTTGCATATGGTTTTTTGAACTCCCCTCTGGTGTTGTGAGAGTGGACTTCCAAAATAAGGTTTGGTTGTTTTATTATCTACTCAGGATTATGGGAATACCCCAGACTGTTTCTGTAGTCGCACGAGAGATTCAGAATTTAGATATTTGATGTTAATTTTAGCTGCCACGCCCCCTTCCTATACAAATCCATCATAACTTCAAAATCCATTTATCCATGATAGATTCATCAAAGAGACGCAACTTTTTTCCTAGTAACTTATGTATATCCTCTTTCTAATATGTGGGTGGCCAATATTTATATTTTGGAATAGAACCTCCTCCAGAAGGTGACACACAAAAAAAAGAAAAGAAAGCTGAAATGATTATCAACATTATTAAATGTCAAGGCAGACTATAGAGAACCCAGATGCAGGCGCAGACAAAGGAGAAAAACATGGTACGATGCCAAAAATACGGAGCATTTATTTACCCGAAGCAAAGAAGTCTTCCAAAAAGTTCAAGCAAGAGCTCAAGTATGGAGTCCAAAGGTTAACTTATGAAGTCCAGGCTTGAAAAGCAGATTATTATTTAAAGGTCTCCACAGTTGGAGCTGAGTGGAGACTGAGAGGTAGGAGGTCTGGCTGCCTGACAGGCACTGAGGGAGGAGGCCAGTATTAGGAGCAGGACAGTAAAGGAGTGGAATAGGTTCTTCAATCTTCACAAAACACAACTGACCTATAGTATGTGAGAGCACTACCCCTCTTCTAGACTGAGTGGCCTAGGAGGGGCGAAATCATTTTGCGACCGCGACCACTGGTCGCGACCGTTTGGCCCAACGTTATTTTTTGCTGCATCATTTTTGCGACCACTCTAGCTTTAGGCATAGGCTTTAGGCATAGCCACGTATTCTGCTTCTTTCTGAGAAAAAAAAACAGCTGAAATATGTGTATGGATTAGCCCTGATTGTGTGGTGGTTAAAGTAGGCCTACCGTATTATCTGGACTATAAGGCAACGGATTATAACGCGCACCTTCAATGAATGGCCTATTTTAGAACTGTTTTCTTATATAAGGCGCACTGTTGAAAATAGTTAATTAATGGGATTAAATTAATTTTGTTGATTAATCTGATTAAAATTTTTAACTCAATTAACTCATGTGCACACTGACTCAACCCACTGAGCATTTTCTCATTGAAAGAAATGGGTAGAGCACGGATTTACCGAGACGTATAGCTGTGTGTCTCCCTGTAACCAGAGCCATAGAGTATAGCTGGAAGATCTAGCATTGAGGGCTTGTAGATCACCTATTTTGATAAATATTTGAAAGATATAGTTATTTTTTTCACAGATTCTTTTTCTTTTTTAAATGTTGAAATCCTGTCGATGAAAACATGCATATTTTAGACATAGTTCGAGTGGTGATTAATCATGATTAAATTAATTTTGAAGCTGTGATTAATTTGATTAAAAATTTTAATCATTCAACAGCCCTAGTTTTCTTATATAAGGCGCACTGGATTATAAATTGCATAGAATAGAAGCTACTGAAGTCAACATAAGATAGAAGCTACTGTATCTACGAAGAGACTTCTTTTTTCTCTCTCTTTTTACTTTGTTTTGTTACTTTGAGAACTAAATGTTGATAAATGACTATGAATAGTTGATCTTCGTTTTTTTTTTTTTTTTTTTTTTTTTTTTTTTAACTTTTTCTTATGGACCTTTTGATATCATCATCTACGAAGAGACCCTTTTTTTCTCCCTTTATTTTATTTGTTACTTTGAGAACTGGATGTTGATGAACAACTATCTGAGTGAACTCTCTACATATATGGTTTTATGTCGATGCAAGACTAAATGGATATACTGTCGCCTATCTGGAAACGGTGGGATTGACTTCGGTGGATTTGGACATCTTCTTGGAAAGAGTTTATAGTCTTACTACATTCCAGAAAGGTAATGCTATATTAACCTAAGTAACTCTAGTCCAGCAGATAAGTGACATGATTTTTTCCCCCTTCTTTTGGTAATGTTTCATTTTTATTTGAATAGGTATAGACTGAATATATACATTTTTGATTTGCCTCCCATTGGAAGGTAATTACTGTGATACGAATAATTTATTTTATATACAAAAGGGGACGATTTAAGTTTTATTAACCATATGTAGCTTTGTTTTGACACTCAGGTTCTATATATTCCACCCTTAGTGTAATTTATTTGGAGAGGGGGAGGGGGGGGAGGGTCAAATAGGGTTTTATAGGGCCTAACGATTTATCTAATTTGTCAGGTCATAGGGTTAGAAATTTAGGCGATGGAATATTCCGGATACGCCAAATAGTGAATACAACAGTTGGCTGGTTATTGATAATTTTGCTTTTATATGGGATTATAGGGAAAAACAAACTAGCATTTTTCTATGGTTGGAGCAGGATATTGTGTATTGTGGTGGTTTTTTGTTCGAAACTGCTCCTCTTTGTAGGATCGGTTGTTTATAATCAAGGAAGTTCGGATAAGAGTTGAGTTGGACTGTAGATTAGGCAGTCGAGTGGAGTTTTTTTTTTTATTATTATTATTGTTATGATGAATGTATGTGTGGATGTGTGTAAATTTGTCTTTTTGGTTTTTTGCCCCCTTCAAATTCATTATACATGTATGAATACAGCAGAAAGGTCCTTGGATTCAAATTGTCAGATGACGTGGCAGTATTACAGATTCTCTTTTATACACAAAAAATGTAAACAATGATTAATGACATCCAATAACATTAAAATAATTAGCTGGAATGTAAGGGGACTAGGGAAATTAACTAAGATAAAACAGGTCATGACCAGGATAAAACAATTGCAATCTAAACTGGTGTTATTGCAAGAAACCCATTTAACACAGAGTGAGGATTTGAAACTGAGAAGAAGATGGCAGGGTCAAGTCATCACAGCAAACTATTCTTCACAGGCGAGGGGAGTGGCAATACTGATCCATAAATCCATACCCTTTCAGATTATTAATATCTCTAAGGATACAGGAGGAAGATATATAATACTACAGGGAACATTATTGGGAGAACATTTAAATCTGGTCAATGTATATGGGCCAAATAATGATGACCCACATTTCTTTAATAATCTCTTTTTGACATTATCCACATTAAGAGGCAATATTTTATTAGGAGGTGATATGAATGTGGCGCCATTCCCTAATATTGACAGGTCAACAGGAAGAGATGCAACACATGCACAAGCAAGAAAAGTAATATTACATTTTATGACAGAGCTGGGCCTGTGTGATATCTGGAGGGATTTAAACCCAGGTAAAAAGGAGTTCTCCTGTTTTTCTGCCACTTATCACACTCACTCTCGCATTGATCTATTCTTGATTTCAAAGGGTCTCGTGTCAAATGTTAAGGGTTGTTGGTATAACAGTATTGTCATTTCTGACCATGCCCCACTAACTATTGATTACATACCAACAAAAACCTTTAAAGGGCCCCCAAGATGGCGATTTGATACTAAATGGTTACATGATTCTGAGTTTTTACAATATCTAGAGGGTTGTATAGATACATTCTTTGAAATAAATACCACACAGACTTCCCCCTCTGTTAGATGGGAAGCATTCAAAGCTTACTTACGGGGACAGATTATTAGTTATACAAGCTCTAAATCAAATAGATTCAAACGACAAATGTTAGAATTGGAAAAAGAAATTGGACAACTGGAAAGAGAATTATTTTCAAATGACACCCCAGAACTACAACAAGAAGTAGCTGTAAAAAGAGCTCAATACAATGAACTGTCTTCAAACAAGGCCCTTTCTGACTTAACACGACTTAAACAGTCATTTTATGAACAGGGTGAAAAAGCAGGAAAGTTATTAGCATGGCGAATCAAAACTCTACAAACTGAGAGGGCCATAAGTGAAATAACGAACGCGTCAGGAGTCTTAACAACAGACCCTAAAGAAATAAATGACACATTTAAGACATATTATGAGAAATTGTATACATCAGAACCTCCCTCAAACTCAGAGGTACAAAAAACCTTTTTAGATGCTCTTGAGATTCCCAAATTATCTGAAGATGCAAAAAATGCACTGGATAGACCAATACAGCTTGAAGAGATATTTGAAGCAGTATATGCAATGAATAGTGGAAAAGCACCGGGTCCTGACGGGATTCCCATTGACTTGTATAAAAAATTTAAAGAAAAATTACTACCTCCATTCTTAGAAATGATAAATGAAGCCTTTGAAAAGGGTCTTCCACCAACATTACAAAGTGCTCTGATAACAGTCATCTTAAAACCAGGGAAATGCCCCTCAAAATGTGAGAGCTATCGACCAATATCACTACTTAACTCTGACACCAAGCTATTGGCAAAGACATTAGCTTTGAGGCTGGATAATTATCTACCTTCATTGATAAGTCTGGATCAAAATGGTTTTGTCAAGGGCAGGCAAGCTTTCCATAACATTAGAAGAGCTATTAATATTATTCATGAAGGGAGGGGCGTGTCAGAGGCGGCCATTTTGTCTCTGGACGCGGAAAAAGCCTTCGACCGTGTTGAGTGGCCATATCTCTTTGATGTATTGACTCGTTTTGGATTTGGGGAAACATTTTGTAAATGGATAAAGGTGCTTTATGATAAGCCAAGAGCAGAAGTAATGACCAATGGTATGATATCTGTTCCTTTCGGATTATCTAGGTCTACAAGACAGGGATGCCCCTTGTCACCATTATTGTTTACACTTGCTATTGAAATGTTTGCCATAGCTGTCAGAGCACACCCGACAATTACTGGTATTACAGTAGGTGGTATAGAGAACCGTCTTGCTCTGTATGCAGATGACATCTTACTGTTTGTGAAAAATGTATCTCAGACCCTCCCATCCCTTCTGGAATTAATCAGAAACTTTGGGGAATTTTCAGGTTACAAGGTGAATGACACCAAATCAAATATTCTCTATCTAAAAGAATCCGAGAGACTTAATCCACCAATTAATACAGTTTTTCAAAACTCACCACAAGGGTTTACTTACTTGGGAATAAAGATAACCCCTAATGTAGGGGAGTTGATTCAAGCAAACTATGACCCTATTATAAACTCAGTTACAGAATCGATTAATAGATGGACGTTACTTCCCATGTCAATGATTGGCCGCATAAACATAATTAAAATGAATATTTTACCCAAATTCTTATACTTATTTCAGTCTCTACCCCTGAAACCACCCCCCTCATTCTTTGCTAGTATGAGGAAATTGTTTACTAATTTTATATGGAAGGAAAAGAAACCCAGACTACGATTGTCATTACTCTATTTACCATATGAAAGAGGCGGGTTAAAACTTCCCAATCTTTACTGGTATTATTTAGCAGCACAAATAAGAGCAGCAATGTTCTGGTTTTCTGATAGCACACGCTTATCCTGGGTGCAAATAGAACGTAACACAACATCTCCTCTGCCTTTGAACCTTTATCTATATTCTGACTCCCCTAAAAAGTTAATAAAAAAGACAAAGAACCCATTTGTTAAGAATACGATTGAAATTTGGTTCAATGCACAGAAATGCTTTGGTTCAGATAATAAACTTTCACGTTTTTCTCCTCTGTGGGGGAACCAGAATTTTAAACCAGGATGTCATGATGGAGGGTTTAGATCATGGGCAGACAGAGGTGTTGCTAAACTTTCAGATATGTATGATAATGATGTACTGCTATCTTTTGAAGGTCTTCGTAGAAAATATGATATTCCATCAAATCATTTTTTTAAGTACCTACAGATCAGAAGTTTTATTTTAAGGACTCTGGATAACTCAACCCAGCTCCCGCCTCTTTCAGTTTTAGAAAAGATCATTGTAAATTATTCAACAGGACGGGGACAAGTGTCTTTGGTCTATAGTACATTTGTAAGGTTGTCTGGGGAATCCTCAGAGTGTAAAAGATTGGCCTGGTGTAACGATCTAAATGTAGAAATAAGTGTTGAACATTGGGAGAAGGCTTGTTACAAAGCCCAAACACAAACCATCAATACCAGATACAAGTTGCTACAATACAAATGGCTGATGCGAACATATATTACTCCCTCTCTACTTAATCATTTCGACCCTAACACACCAGACCAATGTATAAAGTGCAATGTGGAAAAAGGTACTTTATTTCACTGTCTATGGCAATGCCCAGAGATCATGAAGTTTTGGAAAGAAGTACTTGATATATTATCCCAGATAATCTCAGAGGATATACCAATCTGTCCACAACTGTGTATTCTGGGTATATTCCCTAATAACTTCAGAATTAACAGTAAAAAGAAAAGCATGGTTACCTACTGTCTCCTCCAGGCTAAACATACAATTGCACTCTCTTGGAAAAACCCAGACAAACCAGACGTCAGGCAATGGTACAAAGAACTGTCAAGTTGTTTGGCATTAGAGAAACTGACATTAGTCATAAAAGGGAAATCTGAAGACTTTTTAGACATATGGGGACGATTTATGCAATTCATGAGGAATAATCCATTGGGACCTGAACTGAATAATTCTATTGCACAATAATGTGGGGCTAAACATTTATTTTTTATTTTGTTTGTTTGTTTGTTTTTTGTTTTTGTTTTTTTTGTTTTTTGTTTTTTTGAGTGTGTGTGTGTGTGTGTGTGTGTTTTTATTTACCTTGTTTTATTTTGCTTGTCTGTACATATGTATGTATGAAAGAATGTATGTGTCTATGTGTGTATGGATGTGTTGTTTGAAAATTTAAAGGACATTGTAAAATTGAGTTAAAATGTTGATGTCATAAATGTAAAATGTCAATAAAAATATTGTTTAAAAAAAAAAAAAAAAAAAGATAGAAGCTACTGCAGTCTATCGATCCATATGGCACACTGGACTATAAGGCGCACTGTTGTTTTTTTGTGACCATGTTTCAACCAATCAGGCAAATTCTGACCTGAGGTACAATTGCACGTAATGCAGGATGCAGCAGGATCTGTACCGACAATGCGTGCTTCCAAACACTGACACTTATAGAACATTCATCAAATGCAGGACATGTCTTGACAAAACATATAGCTCATAATAATGATTGCATGATGGATTTCTTTTTTTCTTTTTTTTCTTTTTTTCTTTTTTTTTTTGAAAGAAAAGCTTTGCAGATGCCCGCTGCCAGCATGGTGGAGGGTGTTTTGTGTTAAAGCTCCTATATGTAATTTTATGGTCATAATAATAATTACGTCAAAATAATCCCGGCGGGACTATTTGTTAGCCAATCAGGAAGAGCCTTGCTGAGCTGCCTCTGATTAAGGAAAAAGATAGGACTGGTGGAGTCATATGTGGAGATCGTGGGGGACTATGATTTTTTTTTAAAGGGCCACTCTGGCTCCTATGGTTGTCATAGATACTAGATATTTTCAGTGATGGAACAGTCTAAGATAAAGAAGAAAAAAAGGCCATCAAAATTCAGAGATTTATTGCTTATACTGTATTATATTTGACGCTTCTAAAAAGAGATCTGATGTGACACGGCAAGCCAGGGACTTTCATGGTCAAATGCATGTACTGGAAGGAGGCGTTAAGTACAGTACTTGAGTAAAAGTACTTAGTTACTTTGCCATCACCACTATATGGAGCCTTTGCCATTTTCACTGTTAAGGTCAAGGAGAAACGAGGGGGAAGAAATGCGATCCAAGGTGTGTGTGTGTGTGTGTGTGTGTGTGTGTGTGTGTGTGTGTGTGTGTGTGTGTGTGTGTGTGTGTGTGTAGGAAGTTTTAAGACCCTCTATTATTCATTATAAGAAGCGTGTCAGCGGTTATTATCTATTTGATGTGACACCATGCATAATTTAGTGGCTTCTGGAAATGATAAACGGTGGACATAGACCATTTGACAAATGGCATCATAACTAGTCTACTGTGTGATGAACTGGACAGGGTGAGGACAGTGTGTATATTGGAGGAGGGGGGGGGGGGTCAACCGGGCATTAATATTTAATTTTATGAACAAAAAAGGCAATTAAGACATCATTAAGAGTGTTTAGTGCCACGCGGGGATACACCTCGAGTGTGTTTTGCAGTATGTATATACTGTATATGCCCTGCCCTGCCCATGCCGTTTATTGAGCTAATGGCTTAAAAACACACTTCAGTGAGACCAGATGAGTTAGTGACATCAATGCGCTACTTAAAGGGACAAGTCCACTGATTTTCAATGTTTTACTAGTGTTTTACTATAGTATGTTAAAGGGACTCCACCATGATGTTGTCACTAAACGGCAACATCATATAAATGTTGCCTTTTAATAGCTTTTTACATATAACCCCCCCACCCCCTGCACTGCTTCCCCCCGCCCACCTCATCGTTATTCCCTGTCTCATTAGAATATGCATGATCTGCGTGGTTTCAGTCGCTTTCATTGGGGCTTCTTTGAGAGGGGGTGTGGATTCCATGTATATGAGTTACTTAAAGGTAGGGGAAGTGATTTGAAATTCATTGTGTAGTACCAGCCTGGTGCACTAGGGGCGCAAAAGAGTAGCTACACTATGTGAATCTGCTGCTCGATCCTGATTGGAGGAGAATTCACCCTCCACCTGGAGAACTTTTATTACCTCCTCTGCTCCTCCTCTGCACACCTTATAATAGAGCATTTTAACAGAAAAAAATGTTTGGGGGTGATATCTGACAAAAGTGAAATCAGTTCCCCTACCTTTAAAGGGTAAGGCAAAGGACTATTATAATTCCAATATTTCTTTGGCGCACTGCTCATCCTTGTGAATAGGGGTGGCGCTGTCTTACTGAGACAACATGTAGTCCAGTAAGTAGTGCAGATGACATCAGACACACTGGACTCACTGCTAAAGTCTAAAATGTCTAAAGCCACAATATTACACACAAAGTATTTAGAACACCCAGTGCTCTAAATAGTCTAAATGTCATTTACATGTGTATATATTTTTGCAAAAAATGAAAAAGAAAAAAAGAGTTAAATGTTGCTTTAATATGCCTTACAGTTGTTTGTAATAATAATAAAAATAATAATAAAAACACAGAGTTCCCCAATACTGCAAGGAAGAATCATGGAAGCATTGGAGCTATGGACCAGAACTAGTGAGGTATTGAGCTGAGCAGTCCCGTCCCTTTCATGACGTCGCCTGCGGACCCAGAAATTAATTCCCCATTCATATAGACTTTTTTTCCCCCCAAAATGATTTATCTGAAGACAATTACGCTGCGCACAAAGACAATTCGGGGTTGTGACAAATCATGACAACACAGACAATGTTTTGGGACAATAAAATGATTGGTAAGAAGAAAAGCGAAACAAAAAGTGCCCTGCCGTATTTTTCTTCTCACTAATGATTTAATCGGTCCAAAATATTGTGACATGATTTGTCACGACCACGTCTTTATATAAATCATTTTGGAAAAGTCTATGAGGAATACGAGCGGTCCTAGAGTGATTTACTCCCTGGGCGAAATCCCCTGCTGGCGCCCCCCCCCCCCCCCCCCCCCCCCCCCCCCCCCCCCACACACACACACACACCCTCCGGGATCAACCCAACGACCACCTCTACTCCACCACTCAAGACTAAACAGACCATCGTCCATACTAGGCCTACTACAAAAAAAATGCCACACACACATAATACATAAAATACATAAACCTTCTGAGTAGATATCACCATCTAGTGAGCATGTCACCTTGACACCACCTTCTTCACACAGGTGTGATTTCTTTTTCCCTTTATTTTATTTGTTCATAATAATAATATCAATAATCTAATGATCAATTTGAGATGCATTTGCATTACTGAACTCTTCGAAGCAAAGTTGGCTATAAATCACACAGGCAAAAAGTAGCCTTCCATGGGGTGGCATTATTATTATTATTATTATTACCCTTATTATTATTAGTCTTGATTGCATTTGAGTTTATGCTTTATAGCCTACTATAGTTTCAGTTAATTCAATGAATAAGTAGCTATAATGCAAACTGCATTGGAGGAAGGGGGACCTCAGGGTGAAATTTGGAAAAGGGGGCATCTATGACAATAATCAAGAGCATTATTACACATGTCACAGGAATCAAGGTAGATTGCTCCTAATATGTTTTGGTGTGGAATTCTCCTTTAACCACTGTGGAAAGTCCCCACTAATTAGTGCACCTGCTGCAGGAAGACACTGGCTCCATATTTCCATAGAGTTCCATATTAAATTTCTGAGATTTGAAAAGGCCCTGTTGACTTTTCTCAACCTTTAAAAAATAAAATCAGGACTTCCCAAGAAACCATGTGAGGTAAGATTTTATTTACTGTATCATAAATACTGTTGCCACCATTCACCAGTGAACTCTTAATTGCTTTTTCAAATCTCAAAAGATTCATGCGAGAGCGCATTGGAGAGCGCGTTGGAGAGCGCATTTAACATTGAAGTCAAGCGGTCCAGCGGTAACACCACAACTGGACCCCCCAGACCAGGACACACATCACACACGCTGAATTGCACGACATTACCATTTTTTGTGCGCAAGTGGGCGCAATACCTGTATTGTAGATCCATGCTGCAATGACAATAAGTGACGGAATAGCCGATTTCTTTTCTCTTTTTTTTTTTTTTGCTTCACTATGCCGCCCCCCTCGCGATGCCGCCCTGGGCGGCTGCCCATATTGACCATGCCTAAATCCGCCCCTGATGAGGAATACGAGTGGGGAGATTGTTTCTGGGTCACGGCGTTGTAAAAGGGGCGGGACTGCTCAGCTCTATAGAATGCATAGAAGTACATTGTTGTGCATTGAGCACAGGGAGATACTACGAATAGACGTCTCTCTCTCTCGCTCTCAGGGGCGGATGTAACATTTCCCAATATGGGGGGCAGGAGAAAATGGTATGGGTGCGGCTTCATCGACATAACATTTTCGGTTACTTGCAACAGACACGCAGCATGCATAAAGCTAAAGGTCTGACTCAGAGAGTTTATTGTTTTCAATGATGAAATGTTTAGTTGTGCCACAACTGTAGTTAGTTAGTAGCAGTGGTAGTGTTTCAAATCATTTTCATTCTAAGCACTTTAATTTGAAATATCTTGGGTTGTTTTGCATGCCATCATGTTGGTGGGGCAATCTCGACATTTAGGGGGGAACTGCCCCCCCATGCCCATGCCTAGATCCGCCCCTGCTCTCTCTCTCTCTCTCTCTCTCTCTCTCTCTCTCTCTCTCTCTCTCTCTCTCTCTCTCTCTCTCTCCCCCTCCCCCTCCCCCCCCTCTCTCTCTCCCCCTCCCTCCCTCTCTATCTCTCTCTCCCCATGTGTGCGTGCGCGTGTGCGCATTCATGCGTGCGTGCGTGCGTGCGTGCGTGCGTGTGCGTGCAGGAGACATCAGTGCCTGCCCCCAGACAGCTGCAGGGTGACTCCCTGACCTGATGACCATTACTCAGACTGATGGATGGATAGAGGGACTATACTAAAGGGGGGGAGGGAGGGCTGCAGACAGTGTACAGGGTGGAGGGGAGGAGGAGAAGTGGACAATGGACTGTATATAGGGAGGGTTGGACGGCCAGACGGCAATGAAAGCTGATAAGAGTGGATGGTGGAATAACAATACGTATTACCTAGTCATATTTGTCAGGTGAAACAAACGCATGTCTCCATGCCTGCTGAGTTTGTGAGTCTTCACATTGCCGTCATTGCCATGCAGGCAATGCAACATTATAGGTCAGTGGATTCTACCGAAAATCAAGCGATAATTCCCAATAGGTTGCTGCTCATCACGCTGATCTTGTCGCGTCTTGTCACATGCTGTGAGTTGATAAGTGTCCTCAGTGGACTTGGGGACAGGGGTCAATCTAGGCATGGGTATGGGGGGGCAATGCCCCCCTAAATGGCCAGTCTGCCCCACCAAACACGGTGGCATGTAAAACAACCCAAGATATTTCAAATTAAAGTTTCTACATTTAAAATGATTTGAAACACTACTACTAAACTAACTACAGCTGTGTCACCACTTAACCATGCAACAGCATTTCATCATTGAAAACAGAAAACTCTCTGAGTCAGACCTTTAGGTTTATGCATGCTGCATGTCTGTTGCAACTTCAACAACAACTGATGTTATTATTGATGCTTTACTTGCCTAATAAAAAAAAAGTCCTGTAACTGAAAATGGTATGGGGCGGCTTCATGAAGCTGCCCCGATAGCATTTTACCCCCCCCCCCCCCCAATTGGGAAATATTACATCCGCCCCTGCTTGGGAACCTGTTGCCCAGAGACCGTAATGCAGCCAATCGGGATTGGGTTCTAGTGACCAGTTAGCCTCGACACCCAGGCTTTCATTTTTGTTCGCGTTGCACGGAAACGGAAAGCCTGGACTAACGTGTTACACGAAGAGGCCTTGAGTGGGGAGTCAAACTTCCGGGGTGGGCGTCGCTCTAAATGATGTGATGTAGAACAGCAGTGGACGGGCGTGGGAGGGGCCGGGGATGACGACACGTTCTTGAGATCAAATCAGATCAGCTCGATCTGCCGTGTGGATCCCACGGCACCCCGCCCCCCCAAGGCCAAAATCATTGCGGGTTAGGCCAGGCTAGCGACCAGTTAACCAATCAGGATTATACGGTTTGCTACAGTCAAAGTATCATTATTTCAAAATCTATACTGAACTGAGTAAAAGCGCAATAGTATCGGAAGTGATGTGTAAACTACTCATTGTCCAAATTTCGAGTTTTCAAATGTACAAACAAAAATCGTATGAAAATAGCAGATTTACAAGCGATACGATGCATTGTGAAGTTGTAGATCAGCTGTTTTCAAATGGCCCAAAATATGTACTGTATATTAGTAGTTGAACAGTTTTAAAGTAATGTTTTGAAATTATTATAATCACAATCATAGTGAGGAACTTTTTCAATTGTTTACCGGCTCTGAGCAGTATAGGGGAGTGGATGTAAAAGCAGTTGAAATCATGGAAATGCAAATGCAAAGGCATCCTATTTAAAATGACTGGTGGTCGCTGCGGTACTGCAGTTTGTAGATGGAGTCCTACATTTCCCAGCATCCCTTGCGTGTTTAAGTCGCATTCTGATTGGTGGTCCTTGTAATCAAGGACCAATCAATACCCCCATCAGTTTTCAATAGAAAACATGTTTAGAACAAACTTTGAGGGCTGAAATTCAGGGAATCGCTTATGTGACAAATATGCCAGTCATATTGGATATTAAGGCCTAGATTTCCGTCACCGCTAAACCCCTTATCCCTTAACTTCTTTGCCGTTTAAACTATTAAAAAACACATTTTGCAATAGTTCAAACGGCCAGTCTACGTGACACAATTAACTATTCCCAAAAGTTTTTTTAAGAATAGTAAAAAGGGATAAGGGGTTTGGGATGTAACGAAGATGGAGCCCTATATGTATGATTGTATTTTTATGAAAAAGTTAATTAGTATGCAGTACCTTTAAGCAGTGTTGGGTAATATTACTTCGTTACACTACTATTACTGGAAAAGGTGATGGCATTACAGTAATATGTATAGTAATCTGTTACTGCAAGCACTGCACAGCATTATGTACTTATAGTTCTACTTTCCATCACTGGGAGTATGCGGGATGCATCATGCAGGGAGCAGATTGCTCTGTGGGGTGTAGAATGCATCAGGGGCGTGCGTGCCGTCATGTGATTGTACGATATTATGATGGCGGCATCAAAAACTCCAACTGTTAGGGCGGTAAGTGTCTCGCTGTGGGTCACTTTAATAAGTAGCAGGGAGGCGAGCCTTCCACCTGGGTGACAGTCTGATTAGCAGGCAGCCTACGCACTGCCATCGTATAATAATAGTCTTCACGTGTGCGGTAGTACTATGACACTAATAATAATACTATGAAACATAACTAAGGAAACCACCTAACTGCGACTATGGCTCAGAAGGTAGAGCAGGTCGTCAAATGAACTGTGGGCGGTTCAAAGTCCTGGCTTCTGTCTCCTTTTGTTTCGCCCAATTGTCCTTTGGCAAGGCACCCAACTCCAAATTGCTTGATGTGCTGGTTGCGTCTTGCACCGGTGAATGTAAAGAGCTAGGATAAAAATACTATAATTAATGTGAGTTATAGGCAACTTTTTAGCCAAAAGGTATGCCTTTTTCTGTTTATGAGCACACTAAAATTGCCTATGTTACTTTTAAATCACTGCTTCTGAACACCCTTTTTTCGTCTGTGTGCTTACAGACAAATATTGAACAACATAGAAAATGCGCTGGATAAATAAATAAAAAAGGTCCCCTGGAAGTTGGGCCTTAACCTGAAATGATTTTGGCCTAATGGGGTATAGGGTGCCGTCCGAACTTGGACGGCAGATGAGCCGATCTGATTTGATCTCACCAACGTGTCGTCATCCCTGGCCTCTCCTCCGGCCCTCCACTGCTGTTCTATGTCACATCATTTGGAGTGACGCTCACCCTGAAAGTTTGACTCCCACTTCTGGGCTACCGTAGCTAACAAATTATCCCAAGCTTTCCGTTTTTGCGCAACATAGACGAAAATGACAGCCTGGGTGGGGGGTGCTGCTGGGGGATAATCTTCCTCGCAAAGTCGAGAATGAGTACTCATACGGTAAGGTGCACAATGTGAGGGTACAGAGAGCCTCAGCCCGTACCCCAATACCTCGGATCACTAAGACTGTTGCTGAACTCATGATGATGATGGTGATGATGATGATGATGATGATGATGATGATGATGATGCTGAACTCATGATGATGATGGTGATGATGATGCCCACTGCTTATTTGTCTGTCGTTTCATTCCGGCAGGTAGACTCCATAGAGCAGAGTGTCTCACAAGCAGATGATCGATGTGTGATCACACAGCGTCACACAATCCCTCTGAACTGCCCACAGCTCTCCTATACTATGAGACACAGACTGAGTAGAAAACAATTGTGGTATATTTGAACATTAGTGAGGACCAAACATACTTTTGGATGAAAGAAAATAAGTTGACAAGCATTAAAGTGGTCCTTTAAGAAATAAATGTGGTGTTTAGGCTACTAATCACTACCAGTATACTGGTATAATCTTTGACTACAATGTACAATGCATTTTGAAATTGAAGTATGATAAAAATATGTATACGTTGAATCAACCTCTGCACGGCAGCAGCCAGCATTAGGTGAGTAATTACTTGTGAAAGCATCACGCTGGTAACATCAGCAGCAGCAGCTGCTGCTCAAAACCTTAACAAATAGGCAGGCTACAGCACAGTACCGTTACTCACTGTCACTGCCTGCAAGGGCGTACTTGGAAGTTGGAAGTGTTGGCTGCCGTGCCATGTCATATTTTAGTTCAGAAGTGGGTACATTGTGCACTGTAGTGCAGGGACTTTTTTTCCTTTAGGTTTTCATCCCACGATTTTGTAACCCATTTTTTCACCTGGTGTCAATTATCTAATGTGATCCATGAGCTCTACACACCGTCTAAATAGGGAGGCAGCGAACTGGCCTCATGCTTCTTTCAGTGCATGGGGAGTCCAAGCTGCCTTCTTTTCAACTGACAGTGGGGAGTTTCTCTTGTTGGACGTAGCGCGTGGAAGGAACATGATATTCCAACCAGTTCCTCCTGTCTTCTCTATCAGTTGTCCCACCTGGCCAGGGGCAGGCACTCTAGAGAGACCAGGATTACTGCATGTTTTAATGAGGGTACCTACCCTAGGGGACACAGGGAGAACATGTGAGAGTGTATACCCTGTGGTATATCTGTATCAGCTATCAGTTAAATTATTATTTTAAACATCGGTATTGTATCGTATCGCCCAAGAATTTCCATATGCATCCCTAGAATATGTCCTGTCTGATGATACTGTAACTACAAATCAATGACTACTGTAACATGATGTAAATAAATTGCCATCTGCTCTCCCGACTGGATCATAAACCCAAAAAAGGAATGCTTCCCAGGATGCAATTTTACATTTCCTTTGATCTCTATCGTTCTTTCTCTGTTCTATACAAACTAATTCCTCAAAAACTGCAAATGAGCTTGAACGAGAGAGAGGGGGGAAAAAAAAGAATTCCACCCTGCACTTTGAGTCGGATTCTGACAACGTGTGCAGGAAGAACAAAAAACACAAGCAGACAGAAACACGTGTCAAAACATGAAAACATCTAGTAAAACATTACAAGAAAAAAAGGCCAGAGCATGAAAGGTTGCGTTGTACTGTACTTTGCTGTACATGGTGTCCTGGAACACGCTTTTGCTCGGTTCAAAACACAGTCGCCTCGGGCCAATGTCCGGCTGGAGTGGTATAGAGACCTAACCTTACATAACCTACAACCTTAACCTCAGTGAAACAGTGCCAAAGCCTAAAGCATATTGCTAAACTTTCTAACCTTACCATATCCTTAGTAAAAATAAATGCATGGAGGGCCGATCACACAGGTTGGTAAACCAATGGCTTCATCGCCTGTGGCACAAAGTGACATGAAGGGTGATGAAACCATTGGTTGAAGCTGCCCCATACCATTTTTGTTTAAATTCAAACCCCACGTTATAGAAAACTATGTATTTTGGCATGGTTATTATATGCGGTATCCATCTTAACACAAAATATATCTTCTATTTTATTTAGTTCTGTGGAGCACAAGATTTATATCTTGTACTTAGGACTTATATTAGGCAAGTAAGTGTCAATGATAACTACATGTAGGGCGGTTGAATGATTAGACATTTTAATCAGATTAATCACAACTTCAAAATTAATTTAATTACCTTTCAAACTTGGACATTTAAAAAAGAAAATAAATCTGGGGGGAAAATGTTTATTTTTTAAATATGTAACAAAATAGGTGATCCCTGGCTCTGGTAGGGAGACACACATCTATAAGTCTCTGTAAAACTGAGCTCTACTCATTTTTTTTCCAATGAAAATTGCTCAGTGGTTGAGTGTGAACTTAACCTCATTATTAAATGCCAACATTTTAAACAACCTTAATATTAAACCTTAAAGGGGAATTCCACCGATTTTTTTTCTGAGAGTGTACACATGGAACCAAATGAACCCGTTAGGGTTCATTTGATTGCAAAGCGTCTAAAGAAATCCATTAACATGCTGAAAATACATACATGATGATGTCATCAAAATGTTTCACCATGTTAGTGGTTTTCTTCAGACCTCCATTTCTTTGGAATACAGAATGGGGGAACTTTTTTTATCATGTCCACACAGTACCTCTAGGATATACTAATGACATATTAAAATGTTGAAAATGGGTGGAGTTAATAAGTTACAACAGGCACAAAGCATGCATAAAGCATGCTTAGATCTAGCCCTGCTATAGAGGAGCTGCCATTAGACCGGACCATGGGAGTGTGTGTAACTCTGTCTATACTCTATGGCTCTGGCCTCCTCCATTACCAGAGGAGAGTCACTCGTATACAACTCCTGTCTCCTCTATTACAGCCTCCAAACCTTTCATAGACGGTCAGGGTGAGTGGAGGGAGAGAGAGGAAGCTATTCTGAGAGTGGCCAGCCAAAGCAAAAAAAAAAAACTGAGAAAACACTTATTTTCAGCCACAATGCTGTATACCATGCCACCCCTCTAAAAAAACAGCTCAATAAGCAATCTATATTATATGCCACGGATTGCTCAGCCCCTTTGGCTCTCTTCTGCATAACGCTGCGCTGCAAAGGTTCCCCCATATGATAGCCATCTAAAACGTGTTCATGTTCGTCTTATAGCTTGGAACCGATCTGTTCTCTGTCTATAATGGAGATTCTCGGAGATCATGGGTTCACTGTATACTGGACTGTTGGCATTCTGGACAGCAGGCCTACAATTAAGTAAATACCATAAAACATGAATAGGGGTCACTGAGAAACATGACTTTAAGAACAAATGTGGACACAGGCACATTAATTACACAATACTTCTTGTACAGTCAGACATACTGTATAAAGACATCTAGTGTCAGAGCTGTGACATTGAGGTGTCAGAAACAGAGCGCTCAATAGCTCTTTGTCGCAAAAATAATACGTAATATGTTATATACCTTCCTTGAGCCCAAGTAATAACTAGGTAATGTGAGTAATGTATTACGTTCCTAAAGTCGTAATAAGTAATATATTAGTCTCCTAAGTAACACAAAGTGTGACTCAACTGCCGGGCCGAAGTACAAACACAGCAGCAAGATTTGTGATCTGCTGTGATAGACAGACTAATATCAGATAAAACACAAACAAACCTAAAGACTAATAATTGTGTGCATTCTTGCATCAAGTGCTCTTGGTAAATGGAAATTAATGTACTGAAGATTTATGACTTTCAAATTTAGTTTAGTTTACTTTACTATTTCTGACCTTTTTTGACAAGCATGTGTGACAATTCAAAAGGTGCAGGCTGAAGCTACAAAGATTAATTGCCTACCCCATCCAAAATCAAGTACCATCAATAGAACTAACATAATGTCAAACAGTTATTTGCTGACTCAAGTCATAATAACAGACAACTAAAAATAAAAAGAGTAAGGGGGAAAAAAAGAAACTCATACAGCGTCATTGTGGCAGTGTGGCAATATGGAATTATTGCCACTAAACTACACTAAGCCACACCACATACACATTAATCCGTAGACTGATTGTACATAATGTTTGTCTTGATTATATTGTTGTATTGTGCTCTTTACTCATTGCAATGAAGCCCTTTGAGCACATCACACGGTTCAGTTGACACAGTTCAACTATAGTTTTTGTTTCATGTTTTTCAGCCCTGCGCATGCAAGTCTGCTCATGTACTTGCATGCACAGGGCTGAAAAACACTAGCCTGGCTAAAGCCAGACCAAATCAGACCTATCTGCCTGTCAACAGATAGGTCTGGAATAGCTCAATTGTACAACCAATTCCTAGTCCAGAAAATTGGGGTGGCCAATGAGGTCAAAATATGCAACCATATTTGAATACTGTGTCCTGTTTGGGACACACCAATTTCCTGGAGTAGGAAATAGGTGTACAATTGAGCTACTGTATTTCAGACCAATCTGCAGACAGGCATTTTTTGCCAGCAGCTGATTTGGTCCGGCTTTAGCCAGATTAGAAAAAAAAAAAAACACCAAAACACACACACACACACACACACACACACACACACACACACACACACACACACACACACACACACACACACACACACACACACACACACACCATGTGCACAGCGTGATTGACAGGGAGATCACAGGGAGGTCCCAGTTATTGTCCGTGAGTCGAGGGAGGAAAGTTGAAAGCTGCTGCTAGGCCGACAGACAGCAGCCAGGGGAATGGTTTCCATCAAATCCCATTTAAAAATGGATGAGTGGTCTAAATGACTCCAGAGGCCGTGATGTGCGCGGGCCTCCGTCGTTTCATCCCCGACATCAAGAAAAATACATGTTTGTGTTCAATAATATCACGGCGCACCACATATCTCTCTGAAGTCATATCTCCCTGCAATCCTGACCCATTTTCTTATGTGGTCGGCATAATAAGATGTGATCGATCGCGCTTTGGTGTGTGTGCGCGCACGCGTATGTGTGTCTGTGAGTGTGTGCATGTGTGTGTGCACGCCTACAGTGTCTGTTAGGGGTAAAATGATATAGTAACTTAATCAAAATGCAGTTGTATCATTGTATACCAACACGTAAACAACAAATCACATTGTTTGACTTTGTATTGTAATGTCAATGAAAATAACCAGTATCGGATCATTTTGCAAGGTAAATAATCAGTAATAATTACTTATCAATAATAAGTAATTATTATATTACACTAATAAAGTACTTGAGCATGTGTATTTAACTATAGTATAGCATTATTTATTTAGTATAGTAAGTGATTTCACTTAATTCAAATATTGTTATTTTTCCCTTTCCTTTGGCTAATTCTCCCTACTATAGAGCTGGCAACCATATAAGGAGTTCCTCCTTGTTCCCAGTGAGCCCCTGGGGTAAAAAAAATGTTTCAGTTTGGGCTTTTGTCCAATCAGGATTGGATGAAATCCCCCACTGTAGTGTGTGTGCATGTGCACATCTTGTTACCGGGGGAAAATCACTGAATGCACTTTTAATGTATTTGCTAAATAGTTACTGTATTGATTTGAAATTGCTGAATCGTATCACCAGAATGAACCAATTATGGTCCCTGTAGTGTAGCATATCGTCCCTGTAGCATATCATAAATCAGGATACGTATCATAATGCTGTTAAAATGTATTGTTACACCCCTAATGTCTGTCTATAGGTGCTGTCATTTCTGAAATATCGGCTTAAACTCTTCAGCCTTTACAAAAATTAAGCCTTTTATAAACTTGTCACAAGCGTTCTGGCAGTGAGCGTGTAGATCTAGCTGCTATTGTAGTCACATGTTTTTTCCCTTTAAAGAACATCATGATCCCTCGCTGTTATGTTAACCACCACCCCCAAAAACGACACATTATTTGAGTTAACGAGGCGGCGTCAGTCTGCAGGGCTATGTGGGTATAATAATGATGCTTTTAGCAAAACGAAAGATTTGGGGGAAAGTATGAATGGCATTTCAGCTATCTCTCTGCGGTGGTGGATGATTTTCTCTCTTTCACTCTCTGCGGGCCTTTTTAGGATAAAAAAAATGTTCGAGCGCACCACTTTGTTGATCCAGTGTAGCATTCAAAGTTCGTGACATTGAATTGGTTCTGCGAGGATGTGCCGCGTGTAATGCAGTCTATCCCCCAAAACCTCATAATCACCAAGGTACAGCTTGCTGCTTTGCCGCATTAAAGCCTCAAAACTCCTGGCACTCAATTAGGGCCTGCAGTGCGTGTGTCAACGAAGCGAAGCACCAGTTTGCTTGCTGATATTATGGCTAATTAGCTTCGACTCAGCTCCCCCAAGACGGAAGCGCTAGACACCGCCGAGGTATTGTTGTGTGGTTTCACTGACGTTCTGGGCACGAGAATCTTTCCTTCTTAAGTCTGGGAACTGCATAATCCTCTCTGTAACACATGCGTTTAGTCGTACCAAAAAAAAAAGAAAAAGAAAACGGTCTACAGGGCTGAAATGCATGGAAATGTCTACTCCGAGATAGTTGGCAAACTGTCGACGCGCTTTGGATTTCAGTCGTCCTAATACTCTATCTGTTCCTGACTGTTTATGCTGAGACAATGGGGTTTTCTGTGAGTCGCTGACACGTGGTGATACCAGGCAGAAACACAACACAAATAAGAATATTCAACTGCAATGTAAAAATCAGTCCCACTTTTATATGGGGCAGAGATTTTGAGTTGCTTCTTGAATATGGGGTCCCTATTAAAAGGTATATTCACTGATTCGGTGTTTACACTGAGTATATACGGAGTTTCTCCCTGTCCTCAGTGAGTCCCTGGGGTAAAAAAGTTTCAATTTGGGCTTTGGGAGAAAAGCCTTTCAAGCCTTTCCAATCAAGATGAGCGCGGCCTTCCTCCAATCAGGATCGACTGAGGGTGGGTCTTGGTGTACTGTATGTGCTGTTGGTCTGTTGCACTCACAACCAAATGAACCTGTAGCGTTCATTTGGTTGCATTTGTACGCCCTCAGAAAAAAATTAAAATAAAATAAAAAAACGATAATGGGTGGAATTCCCCTTTAAAATAGGATTTCTATGAGTGCTGGTGTTCTCTCTTTTAGAGACTACAAAGACTACACAGTCTTTGCAAACCTTCATCAACAAATGTCTCAGAGGAATCCTGAATATACACAGACCAGATCAACAGTATACACCAAACAACCACCGGCAGTAGATGAAATTGGGGGAAGATGGAGATGGATCGGCACACACTGTGCAAACTAGTGTGAAATACCACCAGACAGGCCTTGGAACCCTCAAGAGAAAGAGAAACTGGCCAGTCCCCCAATCCAACCCTTTGATGCTGAGTGCCAAGCATGTGCCGAGACATTGGCTCCCATTTTGTTTACAGAATTTGGTATGACCCAGCCAGGGATCAAAAACCAAACTCCCAGGTTCAGGGTGGACACTAACATAATTCCATTGTCTGGTAGCTATAGACTGATTTATAAACACATTTCCTGTAGCCTGAGATGACATATCTGCGGTGTAAACAACCAGCTCTTCTACTACATTGAATGGGAAGGTAACTGATGCTGTACACTGTAGTTGGCTCAACGTTACTCATTTACATATAGATTCCCAGAACATTGCAAGAATCAGTGTAGTTTACGGCTGCTCCGATAACATTTACCATTATCCAAGGTGCATTACATTCACCCATTCACACACATTCGTACATGAGTCAGTACCTTGCATGGCTTCCCCCACCATTGGCATGTGAATGGGTGAATGTGATCCACAATCTATGTAAAGCACCTTGTATAAAAGGCGTGGTAAATGCACCATTTACCATTTTGGTAGGAGACCAAAGGGAGAACTGCATAATCTACAGAATCCTGCTTTACACCCTGCCACTTATACCGGTGGTTCCTCATACCCTTGTCAAAACATTGGAGAAGGAAATATGAGGGTAGGTATAGTTCTAATCGGGTCTGCCGGAAAATTGGACAAGGACAGAGAGAGAGAGAGAGATTTATATTTGACACCTTGTGATCATTATTCGCTAAACACTAAAGCAGCAGGTACAGGAGGAAATACAACACTCTACCGTAGGAGAATAAATTATATAGTATTTATGTAGCCCAGGTGAGAAAAACAGATTAAATAAATCATCCGGAGGTGCACTTGATGTCTCTGCTCCTCAGATAAGGAGCGTAAAAGAGGCTCGGAAAACACTTTGGTATAGACGAGGTTTGGAAACTCGAAAGGTTGTAGAGAAATCAAACGTAATTGCTCTGTTGATTAAGACATTGATCATTCAAAAATATGCTCCCCACATTGATTAGCATGGCAGAGGAGTTATTTAGAAACCAACACAAACCTGGTACGGTACTACTTTCTCCTATTAATAATAATCGTCAACATCCTGCTGCTTTTGCCATTTTCTTTTCATTTCTTTTATTATTTGGAAGACCCCCCCCCCTTCCCTGCAGTGAAGGATATCGGAACATATCGACTGGCCCAGTTGAGACATGTTTCTTAGGGCAGAAATACACATCACTTCATTCACTGCATTTCATAACGTCAGCTGTTATGTAGCCACATTGTTGCTGATACATCACCAACTAGCACCACTCTATCCATGAGAAAAGTAAATGTTTTAGTAGTACAAAAAAACTGAGGGTTGTGGCGACCATATAAGGAGTTCCTTCCTGTCCACAGTGAGCCCCTGGGGTAAAAAAAAACCCCTAGTTTCATCCAATCAGGACGAGTGGGGGTGGGCCTTGGTGGTATATGTGCTGTTGGCCTGTTGTGCTGTTGTTACCAGGCAGAACCGGAGTGTTTTCCAAATCACTCAAATCACTGAATGCTCCTTTAGCTCCAGCCGGCCATGGGAAGAAAATACAGTTCATTTGAGAGAGGGCAGGCGGCAGGTGCCCCAATTTACAAAGGGCACACACCCAAAATAGTCTATCCAAGATCACAACTACATGCAGCTACAAGGCCATACAGCGTCATTGTTTAAGTTGCAACCCAGCAACTTAAACCCTGAAAGCCCTACTTTCAGGGCTATAGCTGTATGCACAATAATGAATTATGATCTTCATAGAATGTGCATAGGAATCCTTAAAGGGGAAAACCACATTAAAAACACATTGGGCATCCATCTGCCTTTAATTGCGGTGATTGCCTTTGATTTTTGTCATAGATGCCCCAGTTCTGCAACCACCAATTGAGGTCCCTCCCTCCAGTTCCACAGCTTGCATGGCAGCAGGTTGTCTTCTTTATAATGCAGGTATTTTAGTAGCTCCAAACTTATTATTATTATTTTCTCCAGACATCATATGGCACACTCTGGGTTAGCCTTTACATGACTTGTAATCTATTCCTCCTCCTCTCCTCCATCCTGTAGTGTGTGGTGCAATGTGATGTGTAAGGGAAAAAAGTTTGGAGCTACTATAATGCCTGCATTAGAATAAAGACAACCTGTGACAATGCAAGCTGTGGAAGAGGACGAGGACCTCAGGGGACAGAGCAGGGGGCAATTATGACAAGAATCAAGAGCAATATAAACAGTATTATGTCACAGCTAGGGGTCAAGGTACAACGTAGACGGATGCCCAATGTGTTTCTGTGTGGATTTCTTTTTAACACAGTGAGTGCAGTCTTCTGGACGAAAATGGTGAAACGTGATCTTGGATGTTAAATGCTAGCAAGCTGAAATGAGGTCCCTCCTTGCACTAGAAAATGCCACCGGATAACTAGAAAAGGTCTCCAAACACCGCAGAGGGTTAAAAACCACAGATGGCACCATATTTTCAGAAGAAAAAAAACGTACAAAGGCTACCGGTTATGGTGATACACAATGTGGGCAGGGCCCTAGAAACCTTGCACAGCTACCACATTTTGGGAATTTTACATTCCAAAATTGTAAAATAGTGAGGAAATTTCATGAAAATATCAATGCAATTCAAGGGCTTTTAAAGAATTATCCCCGAAAAAGGGGAGAAACTGACACTGACAGATAAAGGTTAATGGTGAGTGAAAAGCTGAAAATACTTGACAAAACTGTTTATGGTAAATTAAATATAAAGTCAAGATGAAATACAAAGCACAATCTGAATAACACCGTCAACGTCCTTCCTCTACATAAAAAAGAAAATCACATGTGACAGTCCCCTCTTGTCTGGTGTATATTTTATCATAAAATTGCTACGTGATGCAGTGTACACTACAGGTACCGTGGCGATACTTACAAACTACAATTATGGACTGCTTAGGACTTGGGCAAAATACTGTAATGGACTGTTTAACACTTAAACAAAACACTATAGTGGACTGCTTAGGCTGCTCATGACTTGGACAAAATACTAATGGCCTGTTAACACTTAAACAAAACACTATAGTGGATTGCTTAGGCAACTATTAGAACTTTAATTGTTTGGAACCAAAGTGCCAAAACAACTAACTCCACCACCTCTGCCGTCAGTGTCATGCAGCCTATTGACAACTACACAGCACCAACATTGATGAAGCAGTAGGCTATAACTTTGTTTTCAAAACATAAGCTTTTCTTAACCTCCTGAAAAATGGGGCTTATATTTCTCATTTCCTGAAAAATCAAGTGTGATTCTCTCCAAGGTTCCACCCAAGGTTTATATTTTTTCGCCAGAGGCTTTCACACTAGCCTCAAGCTTATAGCCAAGGATTTTGGCAGATTTGTATCTTTGCCACCAAAAGTGCTGACACATTCAAGTCAATTAAAAATGTCTAGCATGCACACTTATGTCCGTTCCTTATAACCATCACGGATGTGCACACGTGCCTCTGCCCTTTTGTCTGTAAAACAACTGCCCTCATCAGACCTAGAATGTATCATTTACAATGGTGAAGGAAATGCAAATGCCACTCCTCTCCATATGCCAGCATTTTATTTCTAAATCCATGTTTTTACACGACAGGTAGCATGTCAGTGTCTCGACATAGTCCGAACAGTATTATATCCTATATTTAATATCTAATCCATAACTGCAAAGCAAGGAAGAAGCCCTTAATGCCTTCAGATTAAAGGGGAATTCCACCCATTTTCATTTTTTTCTGAGAGCGTACAAATGCAACCAAATGAACCCTAACAGGTTCATTTGGTTCCATTTGTACACTCAGAAAAACAAAGCGTCTAAAGAAATCCTTTAACATGGCGAAAATACATCTTGATGTCATCAAGATGTTTCATGTTAGTGTTTTTTTTTCAGACCTCCATTTCTTGGGAACACAGAATGGGGGAACTTTTTTTTATCATGTCCACACAACACCTTGAAGGTACATCAATGACATAGTAAAATATTGAAAATGGGTGGAGTTCCCCTTTAATTAAGATTTGGTTATGGGCAGTCCCCACACTACACCTCCACTAGCTAAAGGCTTCACACCCCGGAAATATGATCTATAACCTCTCAACACGTCACAGCGACTTGCAATGTGAGCTCACAGCTCTGCTATTTTCACAATTCTCACCTAAAAGTGCCCCTCTTGCGGGGTGTGCAGCCCTTGACCCCTTTAAAACTCTCTACACGTCCTAACCGTGCAAGGGTCCAGAGTAGACCTGTCCTACGGTTGAAATCCATCCCTGTACAAAGTGTACATGAAGGCTAGCTTCCCTCGCTGACATTTTGTGCCCTTTTCCACGAAGCACACTTTCCATAACTACAACGGCTGCAGACTTTAGCTTGAGGCAATAATAGGCCCCTACAATTCATAGCATTGTGATGTTAAAATAAACAAACAAAAAAAACAACAACACAGCGGCGATGGCAGACAAAACCTAGCCACACGTTTTTTTTTTTTTTGTTTGTTTTTTTACACGCCATTTAGAAACACAAAGCTCGCAAGCGATTCAGTCGCATAGCCGGCATTGTGTAGATGTTTGTCCTCTTCACGGCGGAACGCAATTATGTATGGAATTATGAGCCTCATCTCCATGGCGGAGAGCATAACAACAACTGTCATTGTCGAGGCATAACGCGATGATCACAGAGTGCTGCCGCACCGGCTGACCAGTCCTTCGTGTGTGTATTGCATTCAGAGACCCTTATTGCACCCTCTTGCACTTGCACCCGTTTACGCTGAACAAGCAGGGAGCTGACATTAATTAAAGTCTGTGAGGGTTCAGCGCTCAGGGATGGTGAGATCGGCTCGGGCCAAAGTCTGGTTCCACACGACGGGAGATTGGCAGGAGAAAAGGAAGGAAGGCAGGCCACTGGATGGGTGGCAGTTCTCTGTAGCGAAGGTATACAGAGACAGGCCCAGAAGAATTAAAGGGAGACCTAACATAGGAGGGTGGCAGAGCCGTGGTCATTAGAGGAAGACTAGTGGTGGGACGTGGGAGAGGCATGGTGAGTTGACTGAATTTTCGTTTTCTTTTTTTAGCCTTAAAGGGCCACTTCACCACTTTTCAATGTATCTTCATATAATAGGATCTCACTAATGTACATGATAAGATACCAATATTTTTCTACGTTTGTGTCTCACACTGTGGGCAGTTTTATACCAGTCCTCCAGTGACATCGACTGGGAATCCAAGCCAATAGAAACCGCAGGCTTTCTATTCCTGAAAAAGTTGAAATGCAAAAATGGCAGCCAAATAGTAAAAAAGTAAAAAAAAAAACTGTATGATTATGAAGATTCGTTGAAAAGTGCTGAAGTGGTCCTTTAAAGGTGCAGTGAAATGGTTAAGTGGGGCATTTTACTTTGAAGTTTCAGCCTCAAACGGCAGGATCCTAGGGCAAGGATGGCGTTCGTCTTACAGCATGCCAACCCCACCAGGAAGCTGAGAAATGGGAGAGAGTTTTAATTGTTTGTTCCACTTCAATGTGAATGCCAATGAAGCTTTGAGGAGAGGAGCTGCTGAGGTGAAGTGTCTTGGGAGCGATGCAGTGAGGAGGGACACTGGACAGACACGGGGTCCTGGGTGATACTGGATGGCTAGAAATATAGACAGGTAGATCGGCAGGGAATGCAGAAAGTGGAAGGCGTGGGCATGGGGTCAACCTCCTGAATATCTGTTGTTTCAACTGCGTTCAATTCACACATTTCTTCCCGTTGACAGGTGCAGTCGTCCTGGTTAATGAATTGCGTGCAACGTGCATGGCACTCTGGATAAGTACGCCTGTGTTATGTGTAATGGAGACAGGGGCAGTTGTTGGTACAGTAGTTGGTTGTTTTTTCCCTTATCTTCTCGGCTCTCCCTCTGCCTGTCGTTCAGTTTCACAGGTGTCTCTCCGTCCAGCCCATTCATTCAGCTCAATCAGCAATATCTGTATGAAGAGAGAGAGTAGCGGCACGCTATGATCTCACCACACCGGACTGGAGCTCTGCAAGTTCCAAACACAGGCCTACATACTGTAGCTATTCACTGCCTCACAACACAGCCATTTTTCTTATAATATACATTAAGTAAAGCGAGTTATATAACAAATCATTCACTAAAGTGATGAGAGGTCTGTTCCTCCTTACTAGGCATCTTACTGGGTGCGCTTTTCAGCTAGTCTCTGTTGCATTGGAGTCAACGGAGTGTCGCCACTCTCTTACTAGACTACTCTGCATGCAATAAGCCAGTAAACTCTGCCTCTCACCATCAGTTGGTCCCCCCAGTCTGTAATCATCACCAGCCATTATAAAACACCTGTGTTGATGATATTCTTCCCTCCAGTCAAGCCACTTAAGTTTGAGGGTCCAGTGGAGTTAAGAGGTGTTGTCAGTTGACGGTGTTGTTGTTGTTTTTTTAACTACTTGTCCAATATATATTTTTTTAAATAAAGGCTGTTCAACAGAATGGATGTATTAAGAAAGTAAGAAAAAAAAACAGCAATTTAGCCTATATGAAAGTGAGACAAGCAGGTGTCAGTACATTTGACTTCTTGGCTGACTTGGTATACGTATGCAGGGCCGTTACTGCAAATTTTGGGGCCCCTGCAAAATCTTTAGCACTGGGCCCCCACTGTGCAGCTTTGCAGTATGAATCCACATAAAAACCTATTCTGAGCTTTTTAGGCTTTTTTGGGCCCCCCTAAAACTGTCTAACTTTTCCCCACCTGTCGACGCCCATGTACGTATGCTACGGAATACTGATTGGATAGATGATTTCCAGTCATAGATGGAAGCTAG
The DNA here is from genome assembly GCA_039105355.1 of Benthosema pterotum. NCBI lineage: Eukaryota > Metazoa > Chordata > Actinopteri > Myctophiformes > Myctophidae > Benthosema > Benthosema pterotum. Next base: position 39,734,055 of record CM076973.1, on the reverse strand, counting down.
TGGTCAGGGAAAAATCACACCAGTAGGAAGTGAGCGGTGCACCCCTGCTGGGCCCCCATGGGGGTCAACAGAGCATCCAAAGCCCCAGGAACAGACCAATTAAGGCTCATATTGTAGTGTACTCTTGTTACTCTTGTTACATTTTTCTCTGTGTTTTACTGCAGCTTTTTCGTGCTCGGACATACAGACTTTTGTGCTTGGACACACAGAGCATTTCGGCTCCATTTAAAAAAAGGACAGGCAGGGATATTTTAAGCGTTCTGCCTCACCAAACCGGCCATCTCTGCTGCAATTATCAGCCACCATCGGCACTGTCACCATCTGTCATCTCCATGACCGCCAGCTTCCACTGGACCCTTAAAATAATGAAAAGGAAAATCGGTGTAATTTTTTATTTTTTGTGTGTGTGTGTGTGTGTGTGGGGGGGGGGGGGGCGTTGAAATTCTCACACAACTTTGCCAGCTTCTTCTTCCGTTTTAATAGCAGTGTGTCCTTCGTAGCCCATGCTTTTCACCAAGCTGTCTGTTCATGGCAGAGACGTTGATGGATTGACAGAAGGGTGTAGAAATTGCCTCATTACCAAACCTTCAGGCCTATACGGCAAAATAATTGTTTTTCCAGGGGGTGTGTTAATCATCAACACTATTGAGAAAAAATGACATTGGTTTAGACAACAGTTTATTTCTTTTATTTATTATTATCATTATTATGGTTTCACATTAGGAGTTGGCACTTTTTTCACATTAGGAGTTGGCGCTGGGTGAAAAATGGGTTACAAAATTGTGGGAAAAATAAAAATAAAAAAGACAACAGTTTAAAGGTAATAGATACAACTTTGTAGCCAAAAATCAAAAGAGATACAGTATATAGGTATATTTTTTGCCCTTTTTGCCCGCTACGTTGCTTGGACTTCTACTGCAGCTGTTTCCCTGCCGACGCGTGCTTTGCCCGTAGACGGTCCAGAACTTTGTTGTCGTCAACAAGTAATGAAAACAAAACATTGGTCGGGCTCAGGGAAGGTGGGGATAATTCGTGAGGGGAGGGGGTTGTGTGGGGTGAGGCAGCATTTTAGCCAATTACAGCACAGCAGTCTCCAGTCTCCATTCATAATGAGCCAATAGAGTGGAGGTGAGGTGGAGTTAGATTTTGTTTTTAAACAAATCACAAACACAGTGTCCAAACTAAAGTTGCCTCTGTTATACCTTTAACACAAAAAGGATTCCGAAATAGGAAGATTTTTGGGCCCGTTTTAGAAGATTCCACGGTTTATGTGGAACTCTACAGGGGGGCAGATCTGGGGGTGCAGGTGGAGGTTGATAACCATTGACAAGCAGCAGACATGTGGCACTGATTTTTTTTGTCATTCACCTTGAAGCACAGCCAGTCCCCGGAGACAATGAGTCATTTCCTCCAAAACACGTAAGATACTGCTTTGACGTCCAGGCTTTCCAACAACGGGTCCTTACAGTACAGAAAGTCCTGTCCTTATTTTCACCACTTTAACTATACAGCACTTTGGCTACCGGTAATCACAAATAGCAAATACGCTCATTGCACGTCACTGTGTGCTTCACTATGAGATTGCACATCATCTGCTACTTGGAAATGAAAAAAATATGAGCAGTTGGAGGTTCTGATTGGAGATCGACACGATTTTCAGATAGCATATATAGATATTGCTAGTTGTCAGGGAAACATCACACCTCTGTGAAGTGAGTGCCATATACAGACAGACATCGCTATTTAAAAAAGGAACAGAAGTACAGAGTTTGTACTTTGTACATCTGCTATTTAGAAATAAAAATAAAAAATATATGAAAAGATATTTCAATATACAATACAGGGGACATATCTTTTTCTGACATACAGTACGCATGGCCGGTTAATGTACACCATCGTAGCCTATATGGTGAATCATGGGAATGTGCACCAAATGAGCACAAAGGCACCGTGCCCACGGAAATACACTTGCCTTGCCGCACCTAACTGTGGTTACTGATGTCTATTGCCTCTTGTGTCATTGCATCAGCAACTTGAGTCCTTGTCTTCATCAACCCCTGCATCCAAGTTACCGCTCACTTCTCACTGGGTGTGCGTGTTCTTGCAGGTACAGAAACTGGGGGTTCAACAGCCAACCAAACCCATATTACTTTTGTTGTGGGTCCTTGACATGAAAAACAAAAAACTAAGAGAAAGCGAAACTTTCAGAAGAAGTTCAGGGTTGTTGTCTAGAGAATCCAGGCCACCGTGGACAGCAGTTCCTTGATGCCCAAGGACATTGCACAGAGTTCACTGCTGGGCCACTTTATTAAAAGCAGCCATGGAAAGTAACCAAGCACATTTAACAGTAACCATTAACATCATAACTTCAGCGCAATTTTGAGGTTATTTGTATTTTACTTGAGTACATCAAACATTCAGTACTTCTACTCCACTAATTCTCAGAGTTAAAATGTTGTACTTAGACACCACTACAATTATTTAAAGCAGGGGAGTTAAAATATTCATCATGTGAATTATCCCAAGTCTACACAACTAGAGGATGTAGAAGATTAATGGTCATCTTGATCTGTATGTTTGACGGTTTAGTTTCCCAAATCCAGCCTGGAATTGTGGACAAAAGAATCTTTAGTTTTGGCCTCTGTGGGACTAAAATGTCATCAAATGGTGGTCCATGGCTCAGATGCTGAATAAATAGTGGGCCCTGGCATCAAAAAGGTTGAAAACCACTGATTTAAAGCGATTATAGGCTATTTTATGCACATGGTTGCTGTCCATGGTGCTGATCTCGTGGGCCCAGTTATAGGCATGTTTATGTTTATTAAATACTGTACTAGTCCTATACCCGTTGTAATATGTGATCTGGATGTATAGGCCTAGATGACATTGATTGGGACTTTTGATGTTGGAAAGCTGGATAGAACTTATGTTATAGACACTATTTATTCAGGATTGTAGCCTCGGAGGACCACCATTTGATGTTGAGTTTAATCTGTCAGACCCACAATCAAGGATTGTCAGGTTTTTGTCCACAATTTAGGAGAGATGGCAAAATGTTGTTCAAAATAACAATTATTCTACATTTTATAATTGTTGAAAATGAATTATAAAATGGACCCCATAAGGGTCCATTTGGTTTCATTTGAACTATATTTGAAGAGTTACAAATCTATAAGGGTCCATTTGGTTATCAACTGACCATTTAGCATTTAGCTGTATGTGGACCACCTGGAATCATATCAGGGAGCACTGGTGGTCCCTGGACCACCTGTTGAAACCTCTCTGCTGAATGGAATTGCAATAAACCCTGAAGGTCATTACAATTAATATGAATATTAATTGTAAGGGATATGTTCCAGCACGCCTGCCGTGTTCCTGTGGGTTTGCAAGTTTGGGGGACCCCCCAGAGACCAAGTTGTAGACGACCCGGACCGTCGCACGTACACAGACGCACAGGCGTAAATGTGGCATTTGAATAATAACATTGGAGAGGACTGGATGCCGTGGGCTGGCGCGCGTTAATATCCAGGCGTTGCAGTGTAGTGGTAGTAGAAAGAAGTTGTAGGCGACCCGGTGTGTGTCACCGCGCCATGGCGAGAGAATAGCAATATTGGTCCGCCTGTTCCGCCTAGCAGGCGGAACAGCGGTTACAGTGTAGTGGTAGTAGAAAGTAGAAAATAAGTTGTTGGCAACTCGGACCGTAATAGCGCGTGTGTCACGGCGCCGTGCCGAGAGATTGCCTGTGTTGCCTGTTGGTCAGTCGCCTAGCAGGCGGAACAGTGACAACACCGCTCCGTGCCGAGAGAACGTTGCCTGTGTGGATCAGTCGCATGGAAAGCGAAACAGCGAGAGCAGAGAACACTGTACCCAGCGCCAATGGCTGTACCCGTAAGGGGAGGTTATACGGCAAACTGTGACCACAATAAATGTGTCTCCGTGACACGTGATGTTACACATGATGTTTTTTTAGAACACTGTACCCAGCGCCAATGGCTGTACCCGTAAGCTGCGGAACAAAAATGGGCGTTAATGCATGCAGTAATGCCCCCTCCTGCCGGTGCAGTAACGCCCCTGTGTTGTTACGTTGCCATGTCCGCGTATTATAAGCGTGGTTACGTTGCCATGTTCGCTTATTATAAGCGACTAAGTAATAATGTAATATTAGACATGTCTAAACGTTCTATTAATTTAAACCATTTGAGCTAATTGCTATTTTTAATCAATCATGGTCAGCTATGAACCATGCCTCATTTACCATGATAAAATATTAACCACACAGTGTACATGAATATACATGATCATATTTGTGATGAATCTCATTAATTACAGCTATAATGTGATACGATGTCTACTTCTATAGGATTTTTGTGCTTTTTTTTCAGATCCTGGTTCTATAGGGGTCTTCTAGTTTGGAACCTCCCAGAACAGTACGCCAGCCAGTTAATGTCCAATTATCTTAATATTAGGGGGTCCCCAGAGTTAGTACATAGTGTACTTCTTTCTGGGGGGGGGTGCATATATTGCACTTTTGAAGCAGCCAGAATAACTTTTCTGACTTCTGTTGGGGGTCTTTGATCACCTGGGACCCCCGGAATGACCCCTGAGCCTATCTCAGTAGGCCTACTCATTACAGTCCTTGCTCTGCTCCTGCTGCAGAACAGTGTCAAATTAGATAATTGAAGCATAAAAGCTTTTTTTGTAGCTGGGCTCTGACAACAAAAATGAGTAGTTAATATCAGGGGTCTTCCACAGGAGGTCTGGGATCCCCAGGTGTCCTCAGAGTTACCAAAGGGGGCCAGCCAAATCTCTGCTCACCTCCCAGTCAGCCAAGACATCTGACTAGAACATACCCTCCACTCTCTGAATTCCATCCATTTTCTCATTATCGTTTATACTGCATTGTGATGTAGTTGGCATGGAGGATATGTGGTAGCAGTGCAGCTCCAAGTTCTTTGACTGAAATCACATCCCATTACCCTGCATTATCACAGTTGCAGGGTTGGACCAAGTGTTAATGACTCCAGTGTTGATGGAAAAAGGCCATTAAAGTGGTATTCCACTTTTAAAAAAATGGTCTATTCTGCCTCAAGTGAAGACACCAGACAGTTTATAAGTTACTCCATTCAGTATTTAGATATTTGATGTTCATTTTAGCGCCTCCAGCTCATTCCCATTATAACTTATAACTCCATTTTAACCATGACAGATTATTCGAAAACTAACAATCTTTTTTTTTCTGGTGACTGATATTGTCCCCCTAATATGTGAGAGCACTGTGGAATTTCATTTACAATTTATATTTATTTTTAAAATATTGTTTTGGAAAATGTATGCCCATCCAAATGAATAAAACAATATTTTAAAAATAAATTAAAACTGTAAATGAAATGAAATGAAATTCCACGGTCCTCTCACGTATTAGGGGGATCAGTCACCAGAAAAAAAAATGGGTTGTTTTCAAACAATCTGTTATGGTTAAAATGGAGTTTAAGTTATAATAGTATATGTATGGGAAGGAGGGGCATGCGCTAAAATGAACATCAAATAGTGAATGGACTAACTAAACTGTCTACTCTGGTGTGTTCACATGAGACTGAGTAGAGTAGACCATAAAATGACCAAACGTTTTTTATAAGTGAAATATCCCTTTAAGCTCATAGAGCATTCTAGTGCATTTTGGATTTTGGCAGTTGGCAACACTGGCTACTCGTTGACCAAACATGGTACGATCGTACGATCGAGTGGGGCTTCCAAGCTCCGCCGGTTCGCGGGGCTCTCGTGACGGTGACGGGTGCTGGGAGTTCCGCCGTTCGGGCTGTTAGCGTGTAGGCCTACTCATTGAGCGGACGCCTCCAGAGCCCGTCGCTGTCAGGGGAGGTCCGCGAACCGGCGGAGCTTGGAAGCCCCACTCGAAGTGTCGCCACCCGGCCGGGAAGACCGCCCGGCGGGGAGGGGGCGTACCATTTCATTTCACGGTTTAGATGTAGACCAGCTTTGAGTTAGAAGTTAGAACATGTTTAAGAGAACCCAAAGACTTTGGTTTCCCGGGCGCTGCGCGGCGGGTCATGGGTGTAACGCCGCCGGATCGCGAGTCGGCATCTTTTATACTTTTGGTAATGCAGAAACGCCCATTGGGGGAGTTCTTGCACATCACCGGAACGCCCAGCGCGCAGCCCGAGCCTCCTCGCGCCAATGGCTGTACCCGTAAGGGGAGGTTATACGGCAAACTGTGACCACAATAAATGTGTCTCCGTGACACGTGATGTTACACATGATGTTTTTTTATCTGTATCCGGTGACACGTCATATGCGCGAAGATTAGTTTTTGACACAAAAGTATTAAAATTTAAATGATGGGTATAATATTTTGTGCTTCTAAGCCGCGCATATTGATGCTGGATGACAGGGCTGTGTGACTCGATCGGTTCATTTAGGTTGTGCATGTGCCGTGGCGTTACGCAAATGGAGACAAATGACACAGTACATTGCACAGGATGTAACAGACAGACACGCTTGCTTGAATTATATAGAGAGATAACAACAATATAACAATATAATGTCTATCTTTAAAAGATAGCACATAGCAACATCAGTAGCTATAGTGCTCTTCTGGACTGTCCACAGAGTGCATGCACACACAGGGCTGCACAGTGCACCATCATTATGTACTCTGACACCTGGCCCTGTGCTCACGGTCACTGTATCCAATATCCTTATGTATTCAGTATCGAACAAACGACCCGTCTCATAACTGACATGAACACTTGAAGCGTCCCTGCGTGCAGAACACGTACTCTAAATATTTTAAGAGCTAAACAGGACATATGATAGACAAAACCTTACTGATACCAACTAGGACTTTCTTACTGCAATGCATTCATGTTCTGGTCTAACAAGGCATGCAAAATCGGTTAAAACTGTGCATGTTATATATTTTTTTTTTAATATGATTATATTAAAAAAGATAAATTAAATTTGGAAGTTCTCCCATGTCCAATCATTCATAGGACATACAATATTGGTCCAGTGAATACCATTCAACCACTATGAAAGGGACTTTCCCCCTCACTAAACATGAATGAAATTCACTCAAACACTTGCTCAGAGAAAAAAAACAAACGGGTATGCAGGGAAACAAACTCGCATTCTATGATGTCACTGAGCATCATGAAGCTACTGAAAGACCCGCATACGTCCGACATCAGCAACATTATGAAAATTGCAAAAAATATAATCACCCGGGTGAAAATCACCCATATGTTCACGGTTCTAGGGTTAATATATGAACAAGCACTTATGTCAAATCGAGTAAGCACCACAAACATACTTAGTTGCATACTTATGTAAAAAAATATGTGATTGTCATTGCAGTCTTTTCAGCTCGATTTGGCTGACATTTGCATTAGTGAAGTAATGATCCAGTTGTACCAAGCGCTAATTTAGTCTCTTGGCAGCCTGCCAAAGGAGGCTATAATTCGCTTGGCCTATGAGCTAACACTATTCGGTAGTTTACCTCTGGTGTTCTTTGGTGATTTGCTTACACAGATCAATACTGTACGCCATTACTCCAATAAACAAAGAACATATTTACTTCTTTATGTGACGTGTCGACTAGTTACAGTACAAGTTCTGCATAATTACTAACTTTAATGTTTCGGTTCAAGTACATTAACCCGATATTGACCTCTGTGAGCTAATTCCCCCACAAGCACCGTCCGTGTCAATTATACTGACATTTGTACTGACATTCCTGCACGCTATACCCGTTGATGAAATGTGGCTGGCGGCTATGCTCCTGTTTTGACCGAGGTTCCTCCTTTGAAGCAGCACACTTCTCATGAAATCCTATACCTGGGGGACATAACATGAACTGACTGCATCCAACACGGTCTAAACCAATTTGCACGTCAGAAAAGTGTTCAACAAACGTGGTATGCTGTGCAAATGAATTTGAGGATGATACAATCATATATGAAATTGTAAAGGGAAAACTGGTGAACGGACACTTCACATTTTCTGCAAATAAATAATTGTGTGAGTGCGTGCATGCGTGTGCGTGCGTGTGTGAGATATGTGGTTTTAGATATTTTAGACTTTAGCAGTGAGCACAGTGTCGCTGATGTCATGGACAAAAGGATGAGCAGTGCACTATGGGAATTGTAGTCCAGGAAATTGCGGGGACTAGGACTTTATATTTGACACCTTGTGATCAGTATTCGCTAAACACTAAAGCAGTAGGTACACAAGGAAACACTGTACCACAGTACGAGAATAAATTATACAGTATTTATGTAGCCCACGAGAGAAAAACAGATTAAATAAATCATCCGGAGGTGCACTTGATGTCTCTGCTCCTCAGATAAGGAGCGTAAAAAATAGCTCTGAAACACTTTGGTATAGACGAGGTTTGGAAACTCGAAAGGTTGTGCAGAAATCAAATGTAATTGCTCCGTTGATTAAGACATTGATCATTCAAAAATATGCTCCCCATTGATTTGCATTGCAGAGGAGCACAAACCTGGCCTACTATTTTCTCTTTTTAAAGGCAACTTTAGTGTCTTCAAAATCTGTGTTTGTAAACAGATTGTAATCTAACTATACCTCACCTCCACTCTAGTGCCTCTATTATGAAACTGCTGGAGTTCCAAAACTGCTGCTGGAGTTCCAAAAATCTAAACTATCCCTTTAAGGCAGGGGTGGGCAATTATTTTTCCCAAGGGGCCAAATGAAATGCTTAAAATATTGTGGAGGGCCAAGACTAAAGGCTGAAATAAAGTCTTAATTTAATTTTAAGACGAAAGTAAGAGTAAGACCAAACTTTCTGATACCGTGGCCCTCTATGTATTCAGTATTTGAGCCACAGAGGACCACCATTTGATGACATTTTAACCCCACGGACCCCAAAACTAAAGATTTCTTTTGTTTTTGTTCTAGTGGGGTCCCACGACACACCGTCATTTACAACTCTTGTAAAAGTTTGACTTTCGCTTCTAATTTGTAGATGATGACCTATAGAACAATTTTAGTTCGAGTGGCCCATCTACAGATGAAAAAAATATGCATTTTTTGCCCAATTTCAAAATTGGCCAAAATCGGATTTTTGTTTTTCTTAAAAGTCTTTATTTTCTCACAATTGCTGTTTTTTCTTTGTTTTCTTTTGCTATATCAAGTCAATACTAACCCAGAAATTAACTGGATTTCAAATATTAATGTTTGGAATATGATATGGAAAAAATGGACGCTCATGTACATCAAATTACTTCAAAGGGCACCTAATTTAAATTCTGTTGAACCTAGAAGGATGAAGTTAGTGCCTACCTATATTATCATGAATGAGTAATGGTATAAATTGTAAATAAATAGAAACAATACAGTATTGGGGGGACTAAAGTTAGGCATACCCACTTATAGCCCAGCCTCTATGTGTGAAAATTTATTGTGCACTTTTCAATAAAAGCATGACATTTGGCACAAAGTTAAAGTCTGCCATAAGGACTTGTTTTGGCTATGGGTCTGTGATGACAGCTATGGTGGCCACCATCTGCTGTTGTTTTACCAATTCAGCTCATACAACATACAATCTTGATTCTGATGACAAAACGTTTTCAAGGATTATGATTTTTTTATGTGTATACATTTTATTATGTACGCATTTTCAAAATGTGTAATATTGATGTATTGATGTATGCAGTAAATCCATGTCTTCTACCCTAAATGTGAAAATCAAGTGAGCCCATGAAATCAGCTGACATACTCTACTCACTACTCACTCCAACTCAAACCAGCTCTACCCGATTGACCAGTACCCACTGAGGTCACAACACCAGTCTGTGTACTTCTAACCAGATCCCCATCCAACATCAGTCTGTGTACTTCTAACAAGATCCCCACCCAGATCCAACACCAGTCTGTGTACTTCTAGCCAGATGCCCATCCAGATCCAACACCAGTCTGTGTACTTCTAGCCAGATCCCCATCCAACACCAGTCTGTGTACTTCTAACCAGATCCCCACCCAGATCCAACACCAGTCTGTGTACTTCTAGCCAGATCCCCATCCAGATCCAACACCAGTCTGTGTACTTATAGCCAGATCCCCATCCAGATCCAACACCAGTCTGTGTACTTCTCGCCAGATCCAACACCAGTCTGTGTACTTCTAGCCAGATCCAACACCAGTCTGTGTACTTCTAGCCAGATCCCCATCCAGATCCAACACCAGTCTGGGTACTTCTAGCCAGATCCAACACCAGTCTGTGTACTTCTAGCCAGATCCCCATCCAGATCCAACACCAGTCTGTGTACTTCTAGCCAGATCCCCATCCAGATCCAACACCAGTCTGTGTACTTCTAGCCAGATCCAACACCAGTCTGTGTACTTCTAGCCAGATCCAACACCAGTCTGTGTACTTCTAGCCAGATCCCCATCCAGATCCAACACCAGTCTGGGTACTTCTAGCCAGATCCAACACCAGTCTGTGTACTTCTAGCCAGATCCCCATCCAGATCCAACACCAGTCTGTGTACTTCTAACCAGATCCCCACCCAGATCCAACACCAGTCTGTGTACTTCTACCCAGATCCAACACCAGTCTGTGTACTTCTAGCCAGATCCAACACCAGTCTGTGTAGTTCTAACCAGATCCCCATCCAGATCCAACACCAGTCTGTGCACTTCTAGCCAGATCCCCACCCAGATCCAACACCAGTCTGTGTACTTCTAGCCAGATCCCCACCCAGATCCAACACCAGTCTGTGTACTTCTAGCCAGATCCCCATCCAGATCCAACACCAGTCTGTGTACTTCTAGCCAGATCCCCATCCAGATCCATACAGTAAAAGCTGTCTGGTGAAAACCACTGCTGAAGTTCTGTACCTTCACACACAAGCTAGTTGACAGGAAAATAGTCATACCCAAGTAGTTATATTGCACCATGGTGACCATTCTTTTCGACTCTCATGTCCTTCTTGAAGATGGTTTAATGTGTAAATGACTAAATACTACTTCTGAATGTGAATTCATACATATGTTATATGTTCAGATTGGATAAATTACGACAGTCATTAAATTACGACAGTCATATATCATATTTTGCAAGGCCCCCTAATAAACTTTATCTGCGTACTGGCCACTCTAACCAAAATGGTTCTGTAGACCTCACCTAGAATTTAGTACTGAAATTAAAACTTTTAAAGTTGTAAATGACAACTAAATTTAACATGGAGATGGAAACTCACTTTGGTTTTAGCTAATTTTAGATTGTTTTGCTTGCTGTTTTTGTTGATATACACCAATAATGGATGAAAAAATATATTTTATGTATAATTAGGTTTAGGTAGCAAATGCTACTCCTGATTGTGAATCCATAGATACCCCATATGTACAGATTGGACAATTTGATCAGTTTACATGTTTTGGTAGGGTTGGCACCTTGTTACGCCCCCTACAGGCCAAATATTTAATTTGTGTATAGACCCTCACCAACAAATTAGGACTGAAAGTGAAACTTTTACAAGAGTTGTAAATGACATCTACATTTAACATGGAGACAAAACCCCACTATTCACAATACCAGGCTGGATTTGGGAAACAAAACAGTCAAGATAGATCAAAAATGACCATTCTTTTACATTATCGGAATGTGTAGATTTTAGGTAATTCGATAATGAATATTTTAACTCTTGAGAGTGTAAATATGAAATCAAATGGACCTGCAAGGGTCCATTTGGTTTCATTTGGTTTCACTCTCCATATTTAACTGGAACTCTCTCAAGGACCACTGGTGGTCCCCGGGCCTGTCAGAGTCAGCCAAAGGGCTGCATTTGGCCCCCGGGCCGCATAATGCCCAGGCATGCTTTAAGGTTAGGGCATAGTGTTTGGGTTGCCACATAAAACACTATACCGGAATTTGCTCTCTCTGTTTCTGTCGTTTCATCAGGGCATCAGTGTGTCAAGTGTAGAATATGACAACACAAAACTAGTATGGATTCACACAGACCATTTAGAATTGGAATTGCATCTTCTCTGGGTTACTCTTCCTAATGTGAGATCCCTTATAGTGGTTGCAGCCAGAGGTACAACCCCAATTCCGTTGAAGTTGGGACGTTGTGTAAAATGTAAATAAAAACAGAATGCATTGATTTGCAAATCGTTTTCAACCTCTATTCAGTTGAATACACCACAAAGACAATATATTTAATGTTCAAACTGATAAACTTTATTGTTTTTGGAAATTATACAATCTTTTGTAAATTGATCCCTGCAACACGTACCAAAAAAGTTGGGACGGGGGCAACAAAAGACTGGGAAAGGTCATGAATGCACAAATAATGCCTGTTTGGAACATTCCACAGGTAAACAGGTTAATCTTAAACAGTTTAATATCGTGATTGGGTATAACAGGACCATCCCAGTCGTTCACAATCAAAGATGGGGCGAGGTTCACCACATTGTGAACAATTCTGTGAGAAAATCATCCAACGGTTTAAAAACAATGTTTCTCAACATTCAATTGCAAGGAATTTGGTGATTTCATCATCTACAGTCCATAATATAATCAAAACGTTCAAAGAATCTGAAGAACTTGCTATACTAAAGCGACAAGGCTGAAAACCAACACAGAATACTTGTGACCTTTGATCCCTCAGGTGGCTCTGCATTAAAAATAGACGTCATTGTGTAAAGGATATTACTGTGAGGACTCAGAAATACTCAGAAAACCATTGTCAGTTTACATAATTTGTCGCTACACCTGCAAGTGCAAGTTAAAACTCTTCCATGCAAAGCAAAGCCATATATCAGAAAGGTTGGTTTGAAAAACAACCAGAAATGCCTTCTCTGGGTCCACTATCATTAGAAATGTGGACTCATCAGACCACAGCACACTTTTCCACTTTGTGTCTAACCATTTCAAATGATATTGTACCCAGAGAAGGCATTTCTGGTTGTTTTTCTGGTTGTTTTTTCAAACCAACCTTTCTGATGTATGGCTCTGCTTTGCATGGTAGAGTTTTAACTTGCAATCGCAGGTGTAGCGACAAATTATGTAAACTGACAATGGTTTTCTGAGTGTTCCTGAGTCCTCACAGTAATATCCTTTACACAATGATGTCAGTTTTTAATGCAGAGCCACCTGAGGGATCAAAGGTCACAAGTGTCCGGTGTTGTTTTTCGGCCTTGTCGCTTTAGTATAGCAAGTTCTTCAGATTCTTTGAATGTTTTGATTATATTATGGACTGTAGATGATGAAATCACCAAATTCCTTGCAATTGAATGTTGAGAAACATTGTTTTTAAACCGTTGGATGATTTTCTCACAGAATTGTTCACAAAGTGGTGAACCTCGCCCCATCTTTGATTGTGAACGACTGGGATGGTCCTGTTATACCCAATCATGATATTAAACTGTTTAAGATTAACCTGTTTACCTGTGGAATGTTCCAAATAGGCGTTATTTGTGCATTCATCATCTTTCCCAGTCTTTTGTTGCCCCCGTCCCAACTTTTTTGGTACATGTTGCAGGGATCAATTTACAAAAGATTGTATAATTTAAAAAAACAATAAAGTTTATCAGTTTGAACATTAAATATATTGTCTTTGTGGTGTATTCAACTGAATAGAGGTTGAAAACGATTTGCAAATCAATGCATTCTGTTTTTATTTACATTTTACACAACGTCCCAACTTCAACGGAATTGGGGTTGTACATGGCAGAGAAAATAGAATATACCGACTATAAATGGGAGCAGCACGCCGACTTGAATCAGGTTGATAACATCCTCGAAGCGGCGTGGAAATGAAAGCAACCGGGATATACAGAATATGTACATACAGCAAGAACGAGGATGTAATATCATAGCCGAAGCTATCGCATGCTGAACTGTAGCAATTTTGAGACTCCCAGGAGGGAAATATGCAACGGCATCGCTCCAGAAATGTGTGGAAAAAAATAAAATATACTGTGCGTGTGTGTGTGTGCTCTGTTCTGTTGGTTGAGAAAGATTTACAGATTAAAGACAGCTGACCGGGCAGTTTAGTCATTGTTCAGGGTTCTCTGATAGCCCGAAGGAGGGGAAAAAAAGCTCTCAAGATGACAAGAAATGGTGCAGCATTTAAAAAAAAAAGAAAAAAAAAAAGAAAATACGGTACTGTCTGTCTCCCGCTCACAAACGCAGGTTTAGCTGTGCAGGCAGATGAGTATTCCTTCCTTTACCCAACATGAAGCCCCACGTACTGTATGTATGTGCGCTTGTACTACACTATGAAGTGCTGCAGGCCATGAGTCCCTGTGCCCTTGCCCCTGAGAAAAGCCAGAACCTCAAGTCCTTTCTTGATCGAGATCAGGGGTTTTCAACAGGTGGTCCGGGGACCACCAGTGGTCCTTGAGAGGGTTCCAGGTGGTCCCCAGCTAAGTTGGTTAACCAGGTGTAACTCTTGAGAGTGTAAAAATGAAACCAAATGGACCCTTGCAGGTCCATTTGGTTTCATTTTCACATTCTCAAGAGTTAAAATATTCATCATGTGAATTAGTACACAAATAGAAATTCTATTCTATTTCTACACAAATAGAAGATTAATGGTCATAGACAGAAGCAAAAATAAATCTTTAGTTTTGGGGTCTGTGGGGCTAAAATATCCTCCAAATGGTGGTCCGTGGCTCAAATCCTGAAGAAATGGTGGTCCCTGGGATGAAAAAGGTTGAAAACCCCTGATCTAAACTCGCCACAAAAAGTTCGGGAATCCAACTTTGGTCCATTATAGCTCCCCTTTGATAAAACCGATTGGTATCGTATTATATACCATTTTTATCATTGATTTGTCCCCTTTACAATGAGGTACAGCATGTAATGATCCGGCATTCGTGGAATGAGCAACACTGCTAAACATGTGGCTTGCGCTCCAATTTTTTTTGCCAAAATCCACTGCATTTTTTTTTTCTGTTGGAATTCACTCTCGTTTGACTTCAAATGATGGCTTGGGGGGGTCTCTCTGAGAGGCAAGACTAATCTTGTCATTATCGAAGGTAATCTCAATGCATTAAGGTACAGGGATGAGATTCTGGATCCAGTGGCGATCCCATATCTTAGGAACCTGGGACCTAATGCCATCCTCCAAGATGACAATGCTCGCCCCCACAGAGCCAGGATCATCACAGAGTACCTCCAGAATTTAGGAGTGGAGAGGATGGAATGGCCTGCCATGAGTCCAGACCTCAACCCAATTGAACACTTGTGGGATCAGCTTGGTCGGGCTGTGTATGCTAGAGTGACCCACAGAACCACGTTGGCTGACTTGAAACAGATGCTGGTTGAGGAATGAAATGCAATCCCACAGCAAAATTAGCCTGGGTTCAGCCCACAGACCCCATCTACTCCGTTGGGCCCTGCCCACTCTGCTGGGTTCTGTGGTCTGGTGTTGTGATGAAGAGTTTCGATTTATCTCGTCCGGAAAAACGGCTCGGCCAATGAGCGAAGGAGTTGGAGGCGGGTCTAAAAAATAGCCAATCAACACCGAGGATCATCTAACTGCCACAACAGGAACAGTTTCTAACTGCCACAACAGGAACATCTAACTGCCACAACAGGAACACAACAGGAACATCTAACTGCCACAACAAGTTTCCCATAAAAACAGCACACATCCATTCAGTTTCATTTTAACTAGAGTTTCATTGTAACTAGAGTTTCATTCTTTAATACTGCATTTAGTTATAAACAGTGCAAATGTCCGACACCAACTGCACTGCTAGTCAGTTAACTGCTAGTTAACTGTTGTTGTCGACTGCAAACAACGTCACAGGAAGACAGATTGGCTGATCTCCAGTGATTGGTTGAGGGAAAATCAAGGGCCCGCCTCCTCATAAATCGGTTACAATGGGGCCAATGTCAGACTCTTGAGCCATGGCTCAGAGTCTGACAATCAGGCTACAGCAAAATGTGGCTGCATTGGTGAGCAGCATGAGGAGGAGGTGCCAAGCTGTTGTGTCCCCTGTCACTGAGTGTGAAATTAATAAAGTCTAAAAATGTCCAATATGTGTTGTGTTTTTACTTTGTACTGTGGAAGAGAGTAATCATCCAATCTGCTAGGCAACGCAAAGCAATCAATACCATACATTTGCCATTTTGGCAAAAAAAAATGGAGCGCAAGCCACATGTTTAGCAGTGTTGCTCATTCCACGAATGCCGGATCATTACATGCTGTACCTCATTGTAAAGGGGACAAATCAATGATAAAAATGGTATATAATACGATACCAATCGGTTTTATCAAAGGGGAGCTATAATGGATCAAAGTTGGATTCCCGAACTTTTTGTGGCGAGTATAGATGGGAATAGTGAGCTGCCCATAGAGTCCCATTGTGAACCCACACACACACACAGACACACACAACCCTCTCCAACGGATACTATAGCTCCACCTCCACAAATCCAAGGATTTGTTGACAACAATGAAGTTGCACACGTCAGGAGAAATTAGGGGTTCAGTGTCTTGCTCAAGGACACTTCGACAGTGACTCTGGGGGGAGACCGGGTTTGAACTGGCAACCAGCCGGTGACTCAACCCCTGAGCCGCTGCAAACGCCAAGCAGTTAATGAGCCACATTACTTGGTATCACTCTGAATTAAGTGTCGGCTAAATACCTCCATTGTAAAGGGTAAACTATAAAAGGTAAACAGCAAACCTAGTGTAAGTATATTCCTAACATGAACCTCATGCTAAACTACAACGTATACCTAACCATATACTAATTAATACACCCAACAACCTAACCTTAACCAAACCCATACCATAACTCCCTAACCAAACCCTTATACCTTAACCTTAAAGGAGAATTCCACACCAAAACACATTTGGCATCCATCTACCTTGATCGCTTTGTCCTAAATGGCCCCTTTTCTACATTTCCCCCTCGAGTTCCAGGTTGGTGCAGGTTGTCTTTATTCTAATTTGGGCATTTTAGTAGCTCCAAACCAATTACTCTGTCCCTCTGGTGCAGCCTTTACATGTAATCCCAGAGGTAATCTATTCCTCCTTCTCCCCTCCCCTCCCTTCTGCCACTCTCCTCTCCAATAACTCTGGTTTAAACTCCTGTCGCATGGGTGACACTTTTTTTTTTTTTTTTTTCAAATCATGTAGTGACCCAATTATCTTGGGCCACTACATGTGTATGGTTTGATGTGATGTGTGGGAAAAAAAACTTTGTAGTTACTAAAATAGCAGCATTAGAATAAAGACAAGTTGCGGCAATTCAAACTGCAATGGAGGGAGGGGGACCTCAGGGTGAAATATAGAAAAAGGGAGCATCTATAGAAACATTTCAGCACCACAGACAGCTCCCTGTGCTTTTCTATAGAAACACTTCAGCACCACAGACAGCTCCCTGTGCTGTTCTATGTTCTATAGAAACATTTCAGCACCACAGACAGCTCCCTGTGCTGTTCTATGTTCTATATAAACATTTCAGCACCACAGACAGCTCTCTGTGCTGTTCTATGTTATATAGAAACACTTCAGCACCACAGACAGCTCCCTGTGCTGTTCTATGTTATATAGAAACACTTCAGCACCACAGACAGCTCTCTGTGCTGTTCTATGTTATATAGAAACACTTCAGCACCACAGACAGCTCCCTGTGCTGTTCTATGTTATATAGCAGGGGAGCCCAACCAGTAGATCGGGATCTACCAGTAGATCTTGGCCTGATCATGAGTGGATCTTGGGAGATGTGGGGAGGAAAGAAAAAAAATGAGGTGGAAATGAAAAAAGAGCGATATTTTTGTGTGTATGTGTGTGTGTGTGCGTGTCTGTCTGTCTACGAAGCGGCTCATTTGGAGGATTGTTGTCTGCTGTCTGTGAATTATGCCAACAGTATTGTTCAACGTGTAATGGACTGTTCTGCAACTTATAATGGACTATTCTGGACTGTTCTTATTATGATTGCATTTGCAATGGCAGTGTTTGCCCAAGTCTGTTGTAGGCCTATTTATGACAAGTCCGTTGTACTTTATGCTTATATGGACATAAAGTAAAGTGGTAAAACAACGTAGTGTTGTGTTGTTGTGAAGTTACTGCAGGCCGGCAACGATGCGTGTGGTTTGAAATGTTGATATTGGACTGGTAGATCCCGGAGGGGTTGGCTGCTGAAAAGTAGATCTTGGGTCAAAAAAGGTTGGGCACCCCTGATCTAGGTAGATGGATGCCCAATGTGTTTTGGTGTGAAATTCTCCTTTAACCATAATGCAGAACTGCTACAGCTCCACCGCAGCACACCACAGAACTGAGGGGGAAGCAATGTTGAGACTAACAACAACGCCAGTAATTTGCACTCACTCCTTCTGGATAAAACACATAAATACACTTGATAAGCTTGACACTTGTGTTAATAAGTGCTGCTCAATTCCCTGCACTTTAATTAATATAATGCTATCATGTAAGATTATATCTTGTGTTTTTTATCACATAATAATTCAATATATGCATATTGTCTGGATGCATTCCACAGTGACCTCTCACTGCCTAATACTTGAGCGGTGAGATGTTGTTATATGAGAGCAACGTGGTAAATAAATCATCTTGAATCAACTGAGGTATCTGCTGTATCTGCGTTCTCTCGCTCTAACAGGCCCTTACTACACACCACGAGGTGTTGTCGGGCCATTTGCCCCACCGAGGGGCGTCGGTGCCTGATCACCGCTCACAGTAGTTTGTGCAACGTGTCGATGCCACGCACAGTTGGCGGTAGAGCCAGGCGTAAAGACGTTACATATTACTCAACAATAGCCTACAGTAAGTCACAGTTTCCAGTCTTGTCACTTTATTGTTGGTCTGTCATGATGTCCAAAGTAAGCAATAAACAGATCTAAACACAAAGTCAGGGTATACCATTCACTAACCTATAGAAGGTAAAACATGCAAAATGTCATCGTGCTTCATGTACAGTAGCATGTGAACTAGGGGGGGGGGGGTTCATGAGGTTAGTGAATGGTCCCCCGACTTTGACCTGTTTTGTATGATTGTTTCCCACACGTGTTGAATTTGTGTTAATACTTATGTGTCTTCACTAATGTGTGTTAACACATTAGTGAAGACATCTCTTGGTAAAGATTTAGTTCCCATATTGGTAAAAATATATTCCAAAATTCCCCAACTATAGTTACATTTTGAGTGTACCTTTATTGAAAGGATAAAACCCTCGAGATGCAGCATCATCTACAGGGATATGACTAGAGATATGACTGACTGACTGACTGACTGACTGACTGACTGACTGACTGACTGACTGCCAACACAGCTTGTACTTCTGGACAGCAATTCTTATGAGACCACTTTAAGATGACCCCATGTTATTCTCCAAGGAGAAAAACTATTTTTATTTATTCATTCTTACTGTAGTCTGGGAGGACGGAATGTTCAGGGAATCTGCCACGGATTCACACACACACGCACGCACGCACGCACGCACACACACCAAGTCCGCTTTTATCGAAGGCCAGGGACATGAAAAAAATGAACAAAATAGGGGGTATTTGCTAAGAGTAAGCAAGATAATATAATTAAAGGGGACAATTGATGAAAACTTCTTTAACATAGTTTTTAGTGACTCAATTGATAAAATGCAGCTGGAACGGTCAGAGGGACTGCACATCGTACCAGTTTTGTGGAATGGCTGTATTGGAAGGCCACACTTCATCACCTTAGGTGAGAGTACTAGATTGCCAGATAGACGGAGAGCTTTGCCTTCTGGCTCAACTCTCTCTTCGTCTCAACAACGCGGTACGGCGACCACAATACTGCTGCTCCAATTCTTTCTCCGGCTGATCTCCTTTCTCCGTCCTCCCCTCACTCGCAACAAAACAAGCCCTTACATCCCTTACAATAAAACCGCCCACACAGTCCGAGGCATACACACCCCGCCAGTTCCCATTTATCCCCTTATTTTGAGGGGAAAAAATCACTAGAAAATAAACGCTTCCATATCCGTCTTGTCCTGATGCAGTCATGAGTGCTATGCAACTCTGATACACCGCCGACTTCTATGAATCTATATTCACATTATTTTTTGATTATTATTAATTTAGTTCACCTATTTTCAGCCAACTAACAATGAATCACATTGTGCTGATGTGAGATCAATAATAAAGCGTGGCAAAAAAAATAATAATAATAACTGCCCTCCTGGTATACTGTATTTCTCTGCAAAATATATTGACGTTGCAAAAAAGGATGGAGTCGAATGCATTGTTTCACATGCGCAGATGTAGGCCCACGCATTTCGGTCATTTGAAAATAGCCCATTTACGAGCTCACAGGTTGTAGATTTTGTTTTTGTACACTCGTGAATTTTGCTTTTAGTATTTTAAGTACATTTTGAATGTACTGCTAGTTAATCAGTTATATACACATTTTTAGTGAACCTGAAAACATCATTAACTAATATTCATTGGAATTATTCTGCATGATATTATCCATCGTGTTGCACCAAGGCTCTGTAATGTACGACATGCTCCTTTAAGATTCACAATACAGGAGGGGTAGAAGAGAGAGTTGAACAGAAGATATTGAAGAAAGGACAAAATGCTTTATCCAGATGCCTTTACAATGAGCTATTACATTCACCTATTCAAGTGTGACCACAAAGGGAACTATGCAAGGCACCAACCCACTCATCGGGAGCAGTTACGTCAAAGTCAATGTCTTGCTCAAGGACATTTTTGGGCTATAGGTCTGCAAGATGTTTCCCTGCAAGCTGCCACATGGCTCAGTAACAAAAGAGTCCTCCTGTATAGTCCAGGACTGCAGATTTGCAGCACTGGAATGTTTTGTTGGCCACGACCAACAAAACAACAGCACTTTCCGAGTCATAACCATTACAAAGGACATTGTGCAGTCATCATGTTTTACCAGTTACTGCTCAGTGTACAAAATCCAAACCATATGTATTCTGCAACTTAAAGAAAAAAATGTGTGTACTATGTGGTTTTAGATATTTTAGATTTTATCAGTAGCCAAGTGTCTCTGATGTGATCGAGGAGAGTATTTCCTGTTCTAGGCCAAGGTATTTGATCTAAGCATGTAGTGACAAAAACGCCACCTTCACCAACATGCAATTCGCAACGGAAAATTTGTTGCACCATGGTAGCTCAACTACAGCCGGAACTACAGCCAGTGGAATACAGAGTCAATGAGAGATCAGTGAACCAGCTCATGAACAAACAATATTTTGTAAAATACATTAGCCAACATTAGGCCTACCTGCTGCCGTCCTGCTGGCAACGGCAATAATTGATTCCATTCTTTAATCCATGTGTAATCCAAATCCAAATGTATTGTTTAGACTACCAATCGTCGTTTTGTTGCATTTCATTTGGGACAAAAAGGGCGTGGCCATTTTGAAAATCTGAAAAACACTTCTGGGACTTGATCCGGATGTTCTTGCACAGAGGGTTAGTGCAGGGCAGAATGGTCAAGACACCAGAAACTTGATGACGTCGTCATACATCCGCCTTCAGAGATCTGGTGGTTCAAACTAAGGGTTTCGACCATGAAAGCCGTGGCCAGAGATGTGGAGATGGCACATAACACGTAGCCTCGTGTTTGGCGCGGAAATGGATAATGACTGAGGCCTTATTGTCGGATGTGTTGCTTTTTGATGTGTACCATGTGCAATTTTATAAAGGTAGCTAAAGAGCAAAAAGTTTATTTCTGAACACACCAATCATGTACTTTGCACTCTACAGTATGCAAGTGACTGATTAGAAAGTAAACTGTGATATCCTATGAATAACCTATGAAAAAAAGCTTCCTTGATCTAGGCTATGTCCCCTATCCACAAGGAGGAGCAGTGAAACAAAGACATTAGGGAATTGTAGTCAAGGAAGGAGCCCAGTGCTGCCCATATGGAAAATGTTATATGCTAACTCTTGAAAGTGGCATCTTTCATATACATAGAGAAGATCCATAGTATTTCTTTGTAATGTGAAACATATAATATTGTGATTTATAAGAATTATATATGAAATTCAAAAAAAATAACAGATCCATAGTATTTTTTGCAAAGTGAAACATATATCATTTTGTAATTTATAAGAATGATATAGGACATGCAAAAGAGATATAAGATCCATTTTATTTTTCTTGTAAAATGGCTTGAATTAAAGGTGTCACTTTCAAGAGTTTGCATATACAGTTTTTTTTTCCCCATATGAGTGATGACATCAGAGACACCCATGAGCTCATTGCTCATGGGTGTCATATTTAGGTGTTAGTAACACCTAAATATGTTACATAAACACCCCCTCCAGAAAAGTGTTCTACATCTTATAAACAGCCTTTAACTTTTTTGTGTAAACACTATAAGGTAAAACCCTACAACACACATTCAGGTATAATGCTTCCCTCTGCACAGCATATTTGCACCTGTGTGTGCTGCATGTTTGGAGATGTGAGGTTCCAATTAAACATTCCTCGTGTTGGCTTGGCAGTAACTACCTGGAGACCTTGAATGTTCTCCTAATTCATAAAGGCATCGATCCTTTTCAGCTAGTTACTGTACCATCTCTCGTAAAGGTCTGTTACCAAGTGGGATTTTGTCAGTGAAAGAAAAAACGTGCTGAAAATGTCAGGGATGGTCAGGGAGGCAGGCTGGCAGGTGAAAAACATATTTATAACGTGCTGCAGGCCTGAATAACATATATGGAGGAAAAGTAAACAAACAAACCAAAAAAAACTGGTAAAGTAAAGGAAAGTCAACTCAAACAACATAACTCACCATATAGACGTGTCCTGAATTGACACTGTGTTGGCATTGGAAAGTGTCGGTATCTGCCCTCATTTGGTCATACGAGGTCGTAACTGTTTTAGTGAATATGCCAGTCTAACCAGCGATCAGACACAGGGATAAGGGGTTTTATGGCAGGTAAATATAATGTTGGATCAGTGGAGTTGGAGTCGCCCAAACTACACATTTGAGCAAGGAGCCATAAACAGACATCAGTCGCCTAACACAGACATTGTGGTATCTGAAACTAAAATGTGTATCGGGACATCCCTAATAGAGAGGTGTTTATATTGTCCAGTGGTTTTCAAAGTGGGGTCCTTGAGAGAGTTCCAGAGGGTCCCCAGCTAAATCACAATCTGAGAGCATCCCAGGGAAATACATCGAATGTTCCAGCACCGACACTTTGTGCCAATACACTTTGTGACCAGGCTGTTCTCTTTGCAGGTGAGCAAGGTTGAAACCCAGGATTGGGAATCCAAGTAACTTGTAACTGTAGGGAATTACTTAAAAAAAAAAAAAAAAAAAAACCTTCCTAACCGTACTGAAACCGAGGCTATCCACTGCATAATGTAATCAACTCTTCTGGCATCATCCGAATATATATGTGTATACTGTATATGAGGCTCCAAGGCAGCTGTGCCGATAGACAGGCACAAGCATTATAGATTCTACGTCAGAGGAGAATGTGCACCTTTCGTGACACTGAGTATCTGTACATGTTATTTATACAAGCATGTGTTGTTGAATACAGGTGAATGTGTATTGCTGATAGCCTGTACGTGTTCCAGCCTAATTTGCCGCATTCCCCACATCTGAGATGTCACTTTGCAAATCAGTCTGGCCAGAGCCTGCTTGACTTGTATTACCTTCATACCACCTGTTGTTACATAGCTGCATTGTTTCTGATTGGATGGTGCTCAAACAAATGTGAACTTTTTTTTTTCTTTCCCTCAAACAAGCCACAGGCCAATCAGAATTTCAAACGTCATATGCCCCACCTACTGGCAGGGATAGGTTTCTGGACAGACTGCTTTGCGAAGTGACATCAGATGTGCAGGATGCAGTAAATCAGACTGGACCCCAGGCAGTTCAACTTCAATAAATACAGTGAATTAGGTATTGTTGAACAATACCAATTCAACCCCACGTTGTTGAGCAGTGTTCCTCAGGCTCTGTAGTGACTTTTCTGTCCTTACATTAAATATCTATCGACAACCCAACGACGCGTCACAGTGTGCCTGTCGATTAGCTATTCTATCTGAATAAGTTTCCCCAGAATACGTGTTCAAGTCAGCGATTCCCATAGTGGGGTCTGGGGAGCCCCCAGGGGTCCTTGAAGGAGTTCTTTGAGGGAGTTCAAGGGGTCCTCCGTTAAATGAGAGAACTAAATATATCTGAAATTTCAATATTATTTGGGAGTGCCAGAGATAGAGGGGTCATTAAACGGAGGTTCTTATAGACTAATGCGTAACATGTGGTCCTACATTACATGTGGACATTAACTGCGTTGAAAATCACTGCTGGAGCTGTAAAAACAAAAACAAACAAACAAAAAACGTATATGGTGGGTCCGCGGGTTAAATTGTGTCAATTTGGGGGTGTAGCTGAGCAGTCCTGCCCCCTCTTGACATTGCCCCGGTTCCAGAGATGTTTTCCCCAATTCATTTTCCTCAGACTTTTCGAAAACGATCTATACAAAGACGATTATGAGGTGGACAAAGCCTCGGTAGATGACAAATAATGATGACACACATCATTATTATCTAAGAAGAACAACAACAAAAAAGTTGTATCCTGCCATTTTTTGCTAATTAGATATTGTATTGTGATTGTTGTCATGATGTGTCACAACCCGAGTTGGCTTTCTCCACCGCATGATTGTCTTTATAGAAACCATTTTCGAAGTCTGTGCGGAAAATGAATGGGGAACATATTTCTGGAGCCAGGGCGATGTCAGGCGAGAGGGGTGGGAATGCTCAGCTCTATAGAGCTGCGCAGTCCTCCTCGTTGTATCTTGCCGTTTTCTACTTCTTGCTAATTAGATATTGCAGGATAATATTGTGTTCGTTGTCAAGACTTGTCACATCGTGTTTTTATTAACCATGTTCGAAAAGTCTGTGAGGAAAATGAATGAGGATTACATTTCTGGAACACGGGTGACGTAATGAAAGGGCGGGACTGCTCAGCTCTATTCTGTTGTTAGCTTTTGCTCAGCATCTCTCCATCTCTCCTTCTAATTTTGGATTGTTGTCTCTCAACCAGAGGCTCCCGGTCCTGCTGGGACACAAAGGTTAGCAGCTGGAGGCGGAGATGCTTCCTGTCAGGTTGAGACCCTGGTGATGAACCCGTTTCCTCTGGGATGCATCGCTCCCAAACCTCCCACCAGGGACGGATCTATACGCCTGGGCATGGGGGGGCAATGCTTCCCTAAATGTCTTGACTGCCCCACCAAATATGATGGCATGCAAACAACCCAAACGTCAAAGATATTTCAAATTAAGGTGCTTATATTTAAAATGATTTGAAACTCTACTACTGCTACTAACTAACTGCAATTCTCGCACCACTAAACCAACACCATTTCATCATTTCAAACAGAAAACTCTCTGAGTCAGACCTTTAGCTTTATGCATGCGACGTGTCTGTTGCAACTTCAACAACAACTGATATTATTGATGTTCACTTGCCTAATATAAGTCCTGTACAAGTTATAAATCTTGTGGTTCACAGAGAAAGCCAGGCTTTCTCTACAGCTGCAAAGTTGATGAGTTTGACGTCATTTAATACAGGCAGATCACAGATGACATTTCTCTTAATGGAGGAGTCAATGGACGGAATTGCAACTCTAGATTCAATTCCAATTATCAAAGAATCTAGAGTTGCATTGCGGCTAGCCTGTCATATTATTGGGGAAAAAAACCTCAAACATCCTTCCATCAAAGGCATAAGAGGAAATGGTACCTGTAAGGTTGGTCGATTGGCTGGAGGCTCCACAGATCAGTCAGTAATGTCTTTCTTAATTTTTTTTTTATTTTATCCCGATATTCCCAGATCATGTGCTTATATGGACAGTGAACAGAAAAACCGCAAAAAAAGAATACTGGCCAAAACAAAAAAAGAACTGAGAAAACAAAAGTTAGGACAAAGGAAAAAACACAACTGCACTTGGCTACACCCATAACAGACAATAGCAGCTCACACAGTGAAGCTTGACTGCTGGAACTTAACTGAGGAGCCCTCTCTGTAGTCTCCTTTATATAGGAGTGGATCCTACTACAGAGGGGGTTCCCAAATACCCCAAAGCAACTGATCTACAAGCTTACATTACACCAATGAATACATATAAATCACAGCAATAGATGTTTATTCATGGACTAAATATCCCTCTGATTTACATTTCCTTTCATTGTATATTAAACAGCTATTTATCATTTAGCTTGTGAAGCACCCCTCCCTTCCCCACAGCACTTGGCAGCCTCCACCCTCTACTTACTGTTAGCCTCTGGCTCTGTTTAGGTGACAAACAAATGATTAAACATTTAATAAAATGTTTTCTCTGAATGTTTGCATCATTTCGTTCAAGCAATCTTAATGCAATGAATAAATAATAATGAATAAATGGATAGATGAATGCATTCAAACAAAGACAAAGTTCATCTTAGGACCTCTGCCCCACTCCCCACAGTTGCATTTGAGTCAGCTGTAGTGTAGTGTAGTGTAGTGTAGTGTAGTGTAGTGTAGTGTAGTGTAGTGTAGTGTAGTGTAGTGTGTGTGTGTGTGTGTGTGTGTGTGTGTGTGTGTGTGTGTGTGTGTGTGTGTGTGTGTGTGTGTGTGTGTGTGTGTG
This sequence comes from Benthosema pterotum, assembly GCA_039105355.1. NCBI lineage: Eukaryota > Metazoa > Chordata > Actinopteri > Myctophiformes > Myctophidae > Benthosema > Benthosema pterotum. The sequence continues at coordinate 39,707,435 of CM076973.1, read as the reverse complement.
TGTGTGTGTGTGTGTAGGGCACAGGCTTCCCTGTATCCGGGAGGGCACCTTTTCTAGGTGCAGATGGTTCAGAATGCAGCTCCTCGCAACCTCACCTGCACTTGGAAACGTGACCACATCAGCCCTGCTTTAGCTGCACTGCATTGGCTCCCTGTCAAGTTTCAGGATTGACTTTAAAAGGATCCCTGTCTAATAAGATAAACATTGCTTAAAGCATTATACTTTCCCTATATAACTAAAATAAACAAATAAAAACGCCAATGGCATCTTATTTCTTTCATAAATAGAGAATATTTCACTCAACAGGAACTGCTCCTGGTGCAGGATGATGATGTCACGTGTGGTCTAGCTCTATACAATATATGGATGAACATGCTCTGTGACATCATCATCCTGCGACAGGAGCACCTCCTATAGAGTGAAAGATTCTCTATTTATGAAAGAAATAAAGTATTGGAGGTGGTTTTTATCTGCATGTTTTAGTTATAGAAGGCAAGTATAGTGTTTTAAGGCGTATTTGTCTTATTAGGCAGGGATCCCTTTAAGGTACTTATTGCGTAATGTCCCAAATTGGCAAACTAAGGGCTTTTAAAAGTACATTCGCATAACGCCCAAAAATGAGAAATGGACCCTGACAGATTTCAGGTTTAACTGGACTGAAAACAGTTGTTTGTTTTAGACATGGGATAAAGTAGATTAAACTCAACTTAAACAGAAACACAAAGGTAAAGGAAAGGACTGGTGGTGCCAGAAAAATATCACAATAAAAAACACCTATACGTAAATACCCCAAACCTCTAACCTGTCAGAAGTCAAAAATCATTCTACTCTACTTAATACAAATAAATGACAACATGTGGCACTCACCTCTAACCTACGTGCTCCAAAATCCCTGTCCCTTCCTTCAGGGATTAACTGAAGAGAGGGAGGTGGAGAACTGAAATGGACTGCTTAAGACGTTTACAAACTAAAATGGACTGTTTAATTACTTGAACAGGACTCCAGAATGGACTGGTTAGGACTTTAGCAAACTATTATGACCGATTGTTTGGGACCAATGGAGGGTGGTGTGACTGGAGGGAAAGAGAATGAGAGCTGGCTACACAGGTGACCTACTGTATATACCCTAATGCCTGGTGATGATTGGTCACAGCCAGAGCCTTTGAATAGACGCAGTTACGTCAATCATGGGGCATGCAACAGCCCAGTCACGTCACAGAGATCCTAATCGTGCCTATACTGTAGTTGGGAATACCTGGTTTTCAACAAGAGCTGTGCAAATAAGAGCTATTTTACATAATATTTTCAAAATGACAAACGATTTAAAGGGTTTTACAGCCACAGCTAACGTCTCTGTCCAATACATCCAATACATTTCTGCGTACTTCCCAATAGCATCCAGCTACAGTTTCGTAGTGCACTCCGTATCATGAGAATGTCACTTTGTGAATGAGTTGTTATTGGGAGAAACTACTATTCTGCTCATTCAAGTGCATAAAAAGTGTGCGAAAAAACAAAAACAAAAAAACATGTCTTCTGTCACATGTCTTCTTTCATTTGTATGCAGTGATTATTTTCTACAAATGTATAGTCATTAATACAATAATAATAATACACGTTTGTTTATGCTGTGTATATATTGGACAACACACAGAGTAGGCGGAACTCTGTCTATTCAAAGGCTCTGGTGACCACTGAGTGGTGGCACAAGCGGTGGTGAGAGGCGGAGTGGACCGCTGTTATTGCAGGACTGAGCTGAATGAGTGGGCTGATCTGTGAAACTGAATGACAGAACGGAGGAGAGAGGGAGAGGAGAGCAGAAAGCAGATGGAGGAAAACAACAAACTACCTGAACTATTACCCCCCTGTGACATTACTGTCTATAGATAAATCTCTACATGAGCTGGCTCTGTCATGCAGTATCTATGAGAGCTCTTGGAGGATTATGCTGCAGCCAGAAACTTTCATGAGCTCTGCCGCCGTCCAGCTGCTTTCGACTTGTTCCCCTCCAACTAATTGGGTGTTGCTGTTGCAACACTCACTCACGCTGCCTTCTAATATCAAAAGTGCACAGTCCATTGATCTGTTCCAGTCTCTTCTCAAGACCCGTAGACTCTGGCCTTTGATCATTCCTGATTCTTTTGTCGTTTAGTTAACTTGATCCACGTCTCCTTGCTATGTGGGTGCACAATGCATAATTGTTTTTGATGTTTGTTTCTTTTTTTATTAGTTTTATTCCACAGTGTAAAGAAAAAAGCACTTTGCTCGATCTCAATCGTTTTTAAATGTGCTCTATAAATAAAGTTTGCACCACACACGTGGTAGCAGTAGTACCACACCACAGGCGATTGTGAAGAAAAAAATACGTTTTTTTTATTAAAACAATGACGCAATGGCATGGCAACACAACATGCAGTCCCCATGAGGAAAGTTAAACAAACTTAAGAGTGTCATTTCAACTCAAAATCCATCAACTGAAATAACAGCACACATACGGCCTCAAAGCAATTCATTACTGATTTTTGTTCCAATAATACAAAAGTATGCCAAGTGACTGTAGTTCAGGAGGTACAGTACATTAACGAGGGCTAAGTAGCATACAATGCAAAACAAGTAAGACAACAGGGCACGCAAGTTCTCCATATTTGGGTCAGGCGTGTGTGATGCACCACACAAACAGATGCACAAGCATTTCTGCCTGGTTTTCATAGTAATGGGGTGTGGTGCTTAAACAATACAGGCAGGGCACGTAAGGCAATCATGGACTCCCTTTGAAGCAGGGTTATTATCGATGGATTTTACACCTGTCACATGACAGTGACCACCCAATGAGAATCAAATCTTTGAACCATAGATGGGTGTAACTAGCAACGTTATCGGTTTTCAATGTAACTGTGTTATCCCGCCTATTACATGGTGTTATGTCTCACTAACATTAATAAATAAGACGGATTAATAGTGATTTTTACTAAACTTAAACTGAGAACGACTTACACACTTGGATGTTTCAAGTGGGGTATCCCTATACCTGCACTATGCCCTGGTTATTTGAGCAGAGCCCATGTGTATACTCACTCCCTGCCTATAGTAGAGGAATTCATTCCTCCATCCATCCAAAACCCCCGCACGTCCTTCCACTCTCTGGCACGGATGGTGCAGGAGATGACTCACCAGCAGCACGGTTAAGTAACAGGACTAAAGCTTCTCTCCCAACGGAGGAAGAATAAATAATCCACTAACATCCGCATGCATGCATGCATGCATGCATGCATGCATGCATGCATGCAGTCAAATCTGGCTTTGGTCCACAAGCGGTGGGGGGGGGGATACAATCGGGCAAATGGCTCTGCTGTATAGTCACTCGCGGGGTGTTTATTGGCTCCAGTGGCATTGGCAGTGATGGCAATATGGCACCTTATAGCTGGCAGACACGCGCATGTTGCACATGGCCAACATGGAGTATTTTAGCAGTACAGTGAACCCTTCCCACGCATGTTTACATCTCAAGGACCCTCGAATTGACACAAATGACTCCCAATTCGTGCTTGGAAAAGATATGCTTTAACAGTTGATTCTCAATCTTGGCAATTTCAGGGACCCCCAGTTCATGCATATTAACACTTTTGCAGCTAGTATTTTTTTAATAGTAGTAGTAGTTAGCTGCTTCCGCCACTATTTTACAAAATGCAACTCGTATTTGAAAGTGCCAAGTTTCTGTTTCCGGGGAGACGTTTTAGATCAGTGCACAATATACGGCAAACTCATCTACTGTTTACCTCTGAGCTTAAGATGACAGCCCCATAGAGTCTTATAGGTGATTGCTCTGAGCTGTGGAATCTACACTGTCTTGACCAAAGGCAAACCAGGAATGGTTAATGAAGGGATGTGGATGTGAAAGCATATAAACATAAGTTTAACACTTTATATCCGGTGATGATCATGTTTGTAGTGGTGGTGGTGGGGAGGGGTGCCTACCGCTTTAATTTTTACACTCCATTACATGGCTTAGTTCATTGAACTATTCCACCCCAGAGATTGACTGGGTTTTTCAAAGAGGGAGAGAGAGCTAGAGGATGATGAAACAGGGATGACACACACGTGTAGTTTTTGGGCTGCATGGCTGAGTGAGAGTGGAGGGATTGAAGGGGAGAGAAGTGAAGAAGCTTCAGAGTGCTTATTAATGTTCTGGGGGGTGGCGGGGGCTGGTATGTCCAAAACTGCTCCCTTTTCATGAGAGAAAGTAACTACCAAAGCAGTGGTTCCCAACTATTTTAGCTCCCTCAAACAAAAAGAGAATTTTGTCCATTTGATAACGACGGCGCAGTGCGCAGTCAAACACACGCACAGTCAAACACACGCACAGTCTCTCTCACACATACACACACGTGCACGTGCGGAGGCCTTTAGCTAATGGCGCCGCAGTAATTGGGACGGCATATGGACAGCGCGTTTGTGTTGTTTTCAATTAAGTGGAATTGGCAACGCGCGTATAAATGCATTAGAAAACTCAGTGGGTACTATATAGGCAAGTGCACATCACGCACGCTGCCTGCACTAAAGTGCTATTGGCAATGTATGCTGACGTCACAGTCGGCGTCGGGCAATATTAGGAGAGTAATATCTTTACTTATGACCCCCAAAAGTAATATTATATTATGTATTACTTGAATCAAAGAGTAATATGTTACGTATTAGCCTACTTTATTACTTTCCCAAGTCCCCCCCCCCCCACCTGCAAATGTGCAACACAATCTGTTTAGAGACTTGTAGTGTAGGCGATGTTGTGAAGAACACTGCGTTAGACTAGGAATACAAAATACAGCATAGATGTTGGTTATTTGTTGACAGCTTGTAAATCTGGTATAGTTTGACCTGCAACAACACACTTATTTGTAACTTATGACGGTTGTTTTGGCAGAGTTAACATATTATATATCACGCATTTTGGGTAGAGTTACTACCCAACACTGGTCACAGGAAAAGTACCATAGGGTAATTGCCTTTTTTGCCTGGAAAATTAAATGGAGCTTATTTAAGCGAAGTTCAGAATCAGGATCCACACCTCCAACGCAGCTACCTCCCATCAAGCCACCTTCTATCAGGTCGCATCCAATCAGGTCTCTCCTCTACCCATATATTAAGCGCAATCAACGCACAGTTCTCCCCGTGTTCTCGCTTCGTCATCGCATTCTGCAGCAGTCCCGACAACTGAACCGGTTTGGCACTCGACATGATTCAGCCGTGATGGTCATGACTCTACTTTGCTCATTCATTCCTCATTCATTCATTCCTCCTCACCTCGAAGTTGTTTCCACCTTTCGGCACCGATCGCGAGTGATGTTTTAATCCTGGACAGTGGTAAAACATTTTCTCCCCGTTCCTGTCATCTGTCGCGGCTGTTCAATCGTACGGACTCGTACAGTCTCATTCATGGTTCATATCTTTCCCTAGTCGATCCCTTTTCAACCTAACCTTAAAGTCGTTGTAAACTACGTTTTAATTCAATCACGACCATCGATTGCCGTCGGTGGCGTCGCACGCCTCCTCAAAGAGGGACGCTGGTCCCATAATCGTGTTTGTTTGTTTGTTTGTTTGTACGTTCGTGAGTTTGTTCGTTCGTTCGACGGACAGCTCGCAGCTGTCCCCGCACCGGCCGCGCACCGAGCGAGGCCGTCAGCCTCAGACATTTTGGTCGTAATTGTGAAATCTCTATAAAGACGGGACGAGTGTTCTATTTCTCTGAAAAGTAAACACGAGTTATTTGGCTTCGGCTGGTAAACGCTCCTCTCCTCCGGCCCGGGTATCGCTCAAACCAGGCAGTGGCGTGCATAGAGAGTTTCAAGGGCAGGTGCTCAATTGTAACCAGGAGGGTGCTCTAGCCGCCCGGCAGCCAGGCTGCGGACAAATTGAGTTTCGGGGGGTTAAAACGCATGGAAAACAGCATTTCAGCATCTTTTTTGCTCTTTTAAAAGGGGCATGTTGGTCCGGAGAGGGCCATTAGGGGGTGCTCAAACCCCCTTGACGTCTATGTATGCACGCCTATGGAACCAGGGCGTTGGGTTACAGTTGACACTCAGTAGCGCAAATTCCCGTCGTTTCATGGGGTCGGTCTGATGGCGGCTCTTCTGCATGGCTTCCTATCGAGAATAGGGACAACTGTGCATTGGAGTCTATGGGCTCACACTGGTACACCGCGCACGTGACTGGGCTCTTTCTGCCCCCTCAACGTCGCAACTCTTCTACCAGATGGCTCTGGCTCGTCCTCCGGCGCACGGCGTGACGACGCCCCGTTAAAGGGATAGTTCACCAACGTGCAGCGTGTCCATGCTCGTAATTTCGGCAACCAAATTACTTCATCAGGGGTTCGTTTAGCCACGCTACTCGCTCGACTTGCACTCAATAACGATTATTATTGTACTATTCATGATATGGCGACATCACTGCTGCTCATCTGCATTACTGGTGGTTACGTTTATTTATTATCTCAACCGCCTGCTTCTTATCTCTGTTAAAATGGCGGGGCCTCCGGCAGGGGGAACTCGTAGCTGGATCACCAGCGCCCCCTGCAGCTGCAATGGTATGGGTACGGCTTCTTTTGAGGTTGGTTCTTCGTTTGTTCTTCTTTCTTCCATTTCTAATGCTGTTTAAGGAATCGTTTTTGGTGTCAGCGTCGTGGCAGCATCAATGACTTCTTTCGCCTCTCTGACTGGCGGCTTCTGTTGAATTCTTTTCGTCTCCCCGAGCCCGTTCTTGTTTTGCAGGTGCTACTGGTTTCGCTTGTGTTCGGACATCATCGGTTCCGTCGTCTGATGCACTCTTCGGCCGGGAAGGTGACGTCGACGCTCTTCCATTCGTCATGTGACCTCGGAGCAGCGCCTCAATCTATCGGGGGTGTGGCACTGCGGTGGTAGTGTCAGTCTCCGGTGGCGGCGCGTATGGGGAGTCAGGCACCGGGATGCCGCCGTCCCCAGCCCTCGTCTCGGTCTGCACGTCTAGTTCGCTTCGTACAGGGAGTAAGGCGCCGTGTTGCCGTCGTCCCCAGCCCTCGTCTACGCAGGTGGTTCACTTTGTACAGGGAGTCAGGCACCGAGTTGCTGTCGTCCCCAGCCCTCTGTCTACACCAGCAGTTCACTTCGTACGAGGAGTCAGGCACCGAGATGCCGTCGTCCCCAGCCCTCTGTCTGCGCAGGTGGTTGACTATGTTCGGGGGGGTCAGGCACCGAGATGCCATCGTCCCCAGCCTCCGTCTGAGTCCGCACAAGTGGTCCGCCTTGTATGGGGAGCCGGGCACCGAGGTGCCATTAATCCCCAGCCCTCGTCTCAGTCTGCATAAGTCATCCGCTTCCTATTGGGTGTCGGGCACCGAGATGCCGTCATCCCCGGCCCTCGTCTCAGTCTGCAAGCGTAGCTCGGGAGGAATGTTCGGCACCGAGTTGTCAACGTCTCCTAGTGCTTCGGTCTTCCGTGGCAGTACGGGCAGGCAGGCGCAGGGTCCCTCCTCCCTCCGCATGGCTTCGTCCCTCCCTCGGCGCAGTGTGCTTCACTCTACGTGGCTATAACTTACGCAGCTGTAACTCTCCCTCGGTTCGGCGTTCCTCCTTACTCTGATTCAGCGTCGTCTCCCTCGTCGATTCTCGCTACTCGGCATGACCCCTGCAGCACCGCTTGCTTCTCAGTTTGGTGTCGTCTCACCTGGTGCATCGTGCTTTGCTCTACCTACTGACTGCCTCGAAACTGCAAGCCTCTCTCCTGGTGCAATGTCATCGCCCTCGGCACGGGGTCCCTCTCAGCTCTGGCACAGTGTCGTCTCCCTCTGCTCAACGCACCTCGCCCTGTACAGCGTAATTCTCCCTCACCACAGCGTGCCTCTCCTCTAGCGTCGTGTCGTCTCCCTCGGCACGGCGTGCCTCTCCCCGTCGGTGAGGTGTTGTCTACCTCTATGCAGCGTCTCTCTCCAGACGTTTTCCTCGGCCCAGCATGCCTCTCTCTGTCGGTGCAGTGTCGTCTCCCTCCGCACAGTGTGCCTCTCCGGTCGTCTCCCTCGGCACGGCGTGCCTTTGGCGGGTGTCGTCTTCCTCGTCCCGGCGTGCCTCCCCGTGCAGCATTGTCTTCCTCTGCCGGTGCGGTGTTGTGTCCCTCGGCCCGGCGCGCATCCGCTGTGCAGTGTCATCTTCCTCGGCATGGCGTGCGTCTCTCCGTCGATGCAGTGTAGTCTTCCCTGGCCCGGCGTGCCTCTCCCGTGCAGTGTCGTCGGCGGCGGCCCGGCGTGCCACCCCCGTGCGGTGTCGTCTCTCTTGGCACAGCGTGCCTCACTCCTCACAGCGTAACTGGTATGGTCTCTCCGTCTGCGTCTTCTACCTTCTCTGGGTTTGCGCTCCTCTCCTCTTTCCCGGTTCCGTCACTTCGGCTGTCTTCGGGTTGGCCTTCCACGTGCTCTCTGGACTCGTCGTCCGCGAACTCCGCTCCGAGTATCTGCCGCCACGCTCCTTCGACCGCCCGATGCAGTGTACAGCACCTACCTGGACCTCATGCTGCAGGAAGCTCGGACTAACTCGATCTGTCACCCGGCTCGTTCTCTGCCTCTTCATCGGTTCAGCCCGGCACTCTGGTGTTTATCTGGCACTGGGTTTCCGGCACTGCCACTGTCTACTCCGGCAGTCACCGGCAGTCGTTTGCTGCAGCTTGGACTTCTGGCACCGGGATGCCAGTGTCTCTGTTGTCTACTTCAGTCACCGGCAGTCGTTTGCTGCATCATGGGCTTCTTGCACCGGGATGCCAGCATCCCTTTTGTCTACTTCAGTCACCGGCATTCGTTTGCTGCAGCATGGGCTTCTGGCACCGGGATGCCAGTGTCCCCTTCATCACCTTCATTCACCGGGAGTCGTTTGCTCTGGCGAGGACCTCTGACAGCAGGATTCCAGTGAGTCCGTCGTCAACTTCAGTCGCCTGCAGCTGTTTCTTCGGTGACCCTGTCGCCAACGTTACTTACCGGTAATCGTTTGCACTGTATCTGGCACCGGGATGCCAGCGATCCCGACGGCAGTCGTTCGCTCGTGCCATCGGCAATTAATCACCTCGCTCTCCTGGCCGTTGTCCCGTTCGCAGAAGCTGTTCTCTTGTGCCGTTTTTGGGGGTTTCTACAGTGGCAATTGTTTCTGCTGTATGATTCTGGAGCCAACTCATTGGCTCCGTGTCATTATTCATCGACATCACTATCTCGTCATATCGCTACCACAAGCCACTCCATTTATCACGCCATCTCTCGTCGTCTCATCCGCCCTGGTCTCCCATCTGTTCTCCTCCTACATTGCTCATGTTCTGGTCTTCGTGCCATTAATAACTCCCTGTCTCAAGAAGTTCAGACACCACGCCTCTCGATGCGGGCCTTCATCCAACTCCCGTTCTCCGTATCCAGCTCGGACTATCAAACCGCAAACCCTACCTTCTCTAATCGCCTCGCAGCCTCCGCCTGCACGCCACGGAGCCTCTGCCCGGGTCCAGCGCGCCACGCTGCCTCCTTCTCAGGTCCAGCACGTCACGCTCCCTCCTTCTCAGGTCCAGCACACCACGCAGCTTCCTCCTCAGGTCCAGCCTGCCACGCCGCCTCCGCTTTGGTCCAGCATGCCACGCCGCCTCTGCCTCAATTCCAACACGCCACGCCGCCTCCGTCTCAGGTCCTGCACGCCATGGAGCCACCGTCTCAGGTTCTGCACGCCATGGAGCCACCGTCTCAGGTCCTGCACGCCATGGAGCCACCGTCTCAGGTCCTGCACGCCACGGTGCCACCGTCTAAGGTCCTGCACGCCACGCAGGCTCTGCCTCAGGCCCAGCACGCCAAGCAGCCTCCATGCCAGGCCCAGCGCTCCACACAGCCTCCACGTCAGGCCCAGTAGGCCACACATACGCCGCACAACGTCCATCCAGCACTTAGCTCGTCGTGCAGCCTCCAGCCCATGCTAGCATGCCACACAGCCTCCACAATACGCTCGGCACGTCACGCAGCCTCCAGCCTACACTCCTCTGAACTACTTCCATTCCAGAAGTCTCAAGATATTCTCCTTCAGATCATCTCATCCGTGTTCGTACCTAAATTCTGCTACGTACTCGCACTCTTCGATAGCTCGTCAGTACTCAGCAAGTTGTTCTATTCATTCAATAGAACAACTACTTCGGGGTCCGTAAGACACGGGTCTGGAGTACGCTCAATTCCGTTTAATGAGGCTTTGGGGGTCCGTTGTGCATCAAAGCACGGCGGATCTCCGAAGCCTCCCCACCTCGGCTGTAATCGTTATCACGACGAGCTGGTCATGCGGATGACGCGTCGTGCATCGTCTTCGCTTCTGTTCATCACGTGTCGTTAATCGTGTCTTGCATTCTTCCTTTCGTTAATAAAATCTGTTAATCGTCCTCATTGGTGGTGTGGTCCTTGATAGTGAAATGGAGCTTATTTAAGCGAAGTTCAGAATCAGGATCCACACCTCCAACGCAGCTACCTCCCATCAAGCCACCTTCTATCAGGTCGCATCCAATCAGGTCTCTCCTCTACCCATATATTAAGCGCAGTCAACGCACAGTTCTCCCCGTGTTCTCGCTTCGTCATCCCTCCCTCCCGCCCTAATTCTCGATTCTCATCCTACACTCTCTAACCTCTTCCTTTACAGGTCCCTAGGGGGGTCCGTTGTGCATCAAAGCACGGCGGATCTCCGAAGCCTCCCCACCTCGGCTGTAATCGTTATCACGACGAGCTGGTCATGCGGATGACGCGTCGTGCATCGTCTTCGCTTCTGTTCATCACGTGTCGTTAATCGTGTCTTGCATTCTTCCTTTCGTTAATAAAATCTGTTAATCGTCCTCATTGGTGGTGTGGTCCTTGATAGTGAATACTGTATATGTATTGAATATAGTAAGTAAGTAAGCTTTATTTATATAGCACCTTTTACAGAGAGATCTCACAAAGTGCTGTACATAAAAAACAAACAATAAAAGACAAAGAAAATAAAAGCAGTTGCTATACAATTAAGGTTAAAACAAAGAACAATTGAGCGTTAAAATTAAAAGTGCAATAATATATTAAGTGTCCACAAAAGCCTGTTTAAAAAGAAATGTTTTGAGGCCCTTTTTAAAAGTGTCCACGGATTGAGCAAATCTTAACTCTGAGGGAAGAGCATTCCAAAGTTTGGGAGCTACGGCTTGAAATGACCTATCGCCTTTTGTTTTAAGCCTGGTGGGAGGTGGCTCAAGCAGACCCTGTTCCGTAGACCTGAGAGCCCTACTGGGTATGTAACGTGACACCAGGTCAGCTATGTAATCAGGGGCCTGACCATTCAAGGCTCTAAAGGTGAGCACTAACACTTTAAATTTTACTCTGTAACTTATTGGAAGCCAGTGTAGGGATGAGAGGATTGGGGTGATATGACAGAATCTACTGGACCTGGTTAACAGTCTGGCCGCAGAATTTTGGACAAGTTGAAGACGATCGATGGAAGATTTATTTAGACAGGTGAAAAGTGCGTTACAATAATCTAGCCGTGAGGAAATAAATGCATGAATGATTTGTTCTAATTCTGAATGTGAGACTATCGAGCGGAGCTTGGCGATGTTTCTAAGGTGGAAAAAGCATGTCCGGGTAACTGATTTTATATGAGTGTCTAAATGAAGAGATTGATCGAAGTTGATACCTAAATTTTTGATGCAGGGACGAACATTTGGTCTTAAGGGGCCCATGCAATCCACCACCTTGGGAATGACATTTTCGGGTGCTACGATTAGGACTTCAGTTTTTTCGCTATTTAGCTGTAGAAAGTTATCAGCCATCCAGGCCTTGATGGCTGATATGCAGTCAAATAGAACGTCAAAATTAAAATTGACAGAGCTCTTTGTGTTAAAAGAATAATACAGCTGGATATCATCTGCATAAAAATGATAGGATATATTATTGAAAGTGCTGATGAGGTGTCCTAACGGAAGCATATAAAGTGCGAAGAGGGTGGGCCCAAGCACGGAGCCCTGTGGAACTCCAGAGGAGAGGGGGACACGGTCAGAGGTGTGTGGGCCAACTGCTACAGAGAAGGTCCTGCCAGATAGATAGGATGAAAACCAATCCAGGGCCTTCCCTGTAATCCCTACAGAATCCCTGAGCCTGTTTATTAAAGTGGCATGGTTAAGAGTATCAAAAGCAGCACTCAGGTCCAGCAAAACCACAATAGATGATTTCCCGGCATCTGAAGCCATCATTAGGTCATTTGTTACCCTTAAAAGTGCCGTTTCAGTTGAGTGCATTTTTCTAAAACCAGATTGATATTTGTCTAAGATGTTATGCCTATGTAAAACCGTTAAAAGTTGTTCAGCAACAATTTTCTCTAAAATCTTTGAAATAAAAGGGAGCTTTGAAATAGGTCTAAAATTGCTAGGAATTGATGGATCCAAACCGGGCTTTTTCAATAATGGCTGAACGGTAGCCGATTTAAAATAGGAGGGGACATGGCCAGAGACGAGAGAGACATTAAAAATAGCAAGCAGGGATGGGCCTATGGAGCTGAAAGCCTTTTTCAAAATACAGGTTGGAATTATATCTAGTGGACTAGAGGAGGATTTCATAGCGCTAACTAATTCAGTTAATTGAGAGAGAGAAATAGGTGCGAATTCCTCTAAGATTGTAGGGTGGACGATTTGGGCCGAATGAGAGGTGGTAGTGGAGGGAGGGATGCCAGCCCTAATAGCAGCGACCTTATTTATAAAGTAGCGGAGGAAATTATTGCAGTCATTTGCAGAGAATTCATGAAGATTGGGTGTTGGAGGGGAGACGATATTATTTATTGTATCAAATAGGATTCTAGGATTCCGTTTGCTAGAGGAAATTAAGTTGGCAAAATAAGAGGATCGAGCATTTTTAATCATAGAATTAAAATCAACTAAGAGTGATTTAAAAGCTAAGCGATGGGCTTCAAGATTTGTGGCTTTCCATCTGCGTTCTGCCCTTCTGCACTGTCGTCTCAGACGGTAGGTGTCCTCATTTAGCCACGGAGCTTTATTTAAAGTGCGAACAGTGCATGATTTATAGGGAGCGACTACATCTAAAATAGCAGTGCAGTGCGAATTAAAAGAGTGGGTTAAAATATCAATATCACCACATCCATCTAAGGGTACATGGAAACTGGAGTTCATAAAAGCAGCAGAAAACCTATCCGCTGATTGACCATTTAAAATACGAGAACGCTTAAGGCGCGTTCCAGCCACACGGTCAAGACTAAAATGAATATCAAAAACAAGTGATTTATGGTCCGTCATTACGTGATCATTAATATCAATGTTGCCAATGTCTACGCCAAAACTGAACACGAGATCTAGCGTATTCCCCTTATTATGCGTAGGACCAGTGACATGTTGAACCAGATTAAAAGACTCTGTAAGGCTAAGAAAATTCATTGCGGACGTATCAGTGCATTTATTTACGCATTGATTAAAATCTCCCAGTAGTATAAATCTCTCAAATGAAATAATTGACGTTAAAAGGTCGCTAAAATCAGATAAAAATGAATTGCTAAAACCTGGGGGGCGATAAATTAAAACACAATAAAAAGGATTTAAACGCCCGAATTTAGTAATTAAAAGTTCAAATGATTTATATGTTGCACAGCTCACTGTGCGAGAGGAAACACGGTCTGTGCAAATAACAGCTAGGCCGCCGCCCACATTTGATCCAGCAGGCCTAGAGGTGGACATAAAAGTACAGCCCGGTGGACACATTTCTATAAGTGCTGTAAAATCCTCTGCCCTCTGCCACGTTTCTGTGATGCAGAAAATGTCTAGGCTGTTAGAGGTGAAAAAATCATTTAAGATGAATGATTTTCGCGTGATGGAGCGTGCATTTAAAAGGGCCATTTTAAATGATATTGGGGGCACGGGTTTTATAGAGGATGATAAATGATGAGATGGCATGAGAGGTATAATATTACAGAGGTTTGCTCCTGTAGGCCTGTTTATTGGAGCGGATGTATTTCTTACTGGGATTAATCTATGAGAAATAAGGACGGGAATAGAGAAAACACTTGAAATCTGACTGGGTACCCTGCTGACCCGGCGTCAATCTGACGTCAGGTACTGAGAAATATTTTTAGCCAGGACTTTAAGGCCAAGCTGATTGGGGTGTATTTTGTCACGATAGAGTGATGGGGATTTCCAAAAATCATCAAAGTTGCTGATGTAGCCATGTCCACATGCACGAGAGAAATCTCTCAGCCAGTTGTCCGCGCACATGATGCGGCTGAAGTTTTCTGGTCCACGTAGGAGGGTTGGGATTAGACCGAGAAAGATGCATGACTTATTTAAACTGTCGAGAACACTAGCGAGTGTCTCGTAGTCAGCCCACATTTTGATAGATTCCTGCCGCCTGATGTCGTTTGTGCCGGCGTGAATAATCACAGTGTGAGCTGTGGGGTGACTATTAAGAATGTCGGGGATGTGCGGGATCAACTCCAGGATTTTCGCACCAGAAAAGGAGTAAGTGATGGAGCGGGGTACGGAGAGGCCGCGGACAATCGAGTCACCCAGAATGACATACTCCGGAGGAGGAGGTGTAAGGGGGCAGTCCGAGTCATTGACTGTAATCGATGCAGCTGATCTAGTATGCAGTGACAGCGACGGGGACCCAGCTGGACTTGATTGAATGGGGGGAGGGGGTGCGTGACTGGGGCCCGTGGTCACAGCTCGCGTTGGGTGGATGGTGGAGAGAGAGTGGGAGACACCTGGCCTGTGCCCGGTATGTGAGATTCGGCAGGGTCGTTTTCCAACACGACCCCCATCCCTTCTGGGTTTAGGAGTCGAGGTAAGAGAACCAGATGAGGAGCCCGAAGAGAAGTCCGGACCGGCGCGCTTCAGTGGACGAGGCAGCGACCCAGGGAGCTGATGGTTCCAGGTGGAGTTTGCTGACGGCGCCAGGTCCTGCAGAGGAGCGAACGGGTTCGAGCATGGAAAGATGCTGGCCATGCTGCATGCCTCCGACCCAGACGGGTCGAAAACAGGGAACGCCAGACGCCGATGTTTACTTTTCAGCACCGACGCGTAGGACTCCGCGCCTGCGGGCTCCGGCTTGCGCTTGCCGGCGCCGGGGACGCTGGTCCCCGGTGTAGCAGCCGCCACGGTGGACGGGACAGCCACAGCTGCGGCGCGGTCGGCAGGCGGGGGTTTCAGGGACTTTAGACGGCCTTGGAGGAACGTTTGCCGCCTGAGGAGGACTTTAACCAAACTCGCTATGGAGTAAAGCTCATCTTTGATGTCGGATAAATCCTCTGCCCTAGGAGGCATCTTGCTGAAAGCGGTGAGTACAGGCAATAGGCCTATAACCTGACAGACAGGTAGTTGTCCAAGCCGAGCGAGCCGGCTAAACACCACCACACTAGCTGGCACCAAGGCTACAGACGAACCTCCGCCAGCTAGCAGGCAGCAACACCGCCTGATAAATGAGTTGAAATATAGCAATCCGCGGTGACGATCACTGATATTGCAGTGTTGTTGAAAGAAGATAGATCACCAGGCTCGAGTCCAAAAGTTTGGTGTAAAAAGACTCAGTGGAAAACTGTTTAAAGTGTCTAAAGAGTCACTATGTGACAGAGCGTTGCGTTGAGCGTCCGTATGCTACGGAAGGATCAACCCCACTACTACTGCTATATATGCAT
Source organism: Benthosema pterotum (assembly GCA_039105355.1). Taxonomy (NCBI): domain Eukaryota; kingdom Metazoa; phylum Chordata; class Actinopteri; order Myctophiformes; family Myctophidae; genus Benthosema; species Benthosema pterotum. The sequence goes on along the minus strand of CM076973.1, from coordinate 39,691,761 downwards.
CATATATGAAATTGGCCCCCTATATATGCCCTATACCGTATATCAACATAATATATGCGCATATATTACATGCGCATATATGTGCCTGATTATTGCATATACTGTTATGCAACACATATGATGCATACAGTATATTGGTATATATCTACATATATTTTTCTTTCCATGTCGGCGCATATAGCCATGCCTTCTAAATGTTTATGTATAGGCGTGCAGATGGGTGGTGGCACACCTGCGCGCCTTTGTGTTTGTGCGTATTTTGTGTATGCGTGCGTGTGCGCGCGGGCACGTGCGACGTGCGTGCACGATTATCACAAGAGTAACAATCAACAAGGGGGCAATCCATCAGCTGTCAGGCCCCGCTGTGAAGTTTTAATTAATTACGTGGACAGAGACAAGGTCAGCTGAGCTGTGCACGCACACACACACACACACACACACACACACACACACACACACACACACACACACACACACACACACACACACACACACACACGCACACACACACACACACACACACGCACGCACACACACACACACACACACACACACACACACACACACACCGTGCCGCTCTACCAATCTCTCTCTCTCTCTCTCGACCACAGGAGATCAATAGGACTTTATACGCATCTGTAGACTTCTGCGGTAGAGTTATTAGGGAACTGGGACTAGGGCCCATTGTAGTGCCTCCACCACCGGCTCTGTGTGTGTGTGTGTGTGTGTGTGTGTGTGTGTGTGTGTGTGTGTGTGTGTGTGTGTGTGTGTGTGTGTGTGTGTGTGTGTGTGTGTGTGTGAGAGAGAGAGAGAGAGAGAGAGAGAGAGAGAGAGAGAGAGAGAGAGAGAGAGAGAGAGAGAGAGGTGGAAGTCTGGAAGTAGAAGGGTTGTCAGGTCGGTTTGTTTAGGTGTCACAGTTGGAGGGAGTGTGAATGGGACTTAATGGAGCTAATGGAACCTGGGAAGTGGGAGTGTATATGGGAGAGAAAAGGGGAGACGGATACGGCAAGGAGATGCATATACAAGAGGTGGGCTAATGTGGTGCAACAGGAACACTCACAGCACAGCCTGCCTGGGAGTTCACTTGTTGTGGAAAGTACAGTAGAAGGGACCGTTCACAATTTTCAATGATAGACCCCCAGAGGAAAATAGGGGAGGGTGATGGATTTCAATTTTTAGTCAGAGGGAGTGAAAGGTATATGTATATCGAGTCCAGGGGTGGGTAATATCCATTTTTATATTAAAATAGTCTGGGTTTTATACATGCATGTTTCTCAACAGCTTTTCTGAATTCAGTCAAAGTTTGGCTATCAATACCCCTACATTGCTCTCACTTGGTACATCCGTTCAATGATGCGAGTCAGTCGTTGTCATTGGCTCAGAGCCATCTAGTAGAAGAGTTGCGACATTGAGGTCTCATAAACTGAACGTCCGAGCTGCTGTTCATGCAGCCTGAATAGAAAGAAGCTGGAGTTGGAAATACATTACTGTGGTCGCAAATAAGAGCTTTTTAACTCATGTGTGCAACATGACAGCTGTTTTGAAGGCCTGCTGACACGCCCCGGCCACACCCTCTTTATTTTACATTGTAGAACACATTTTGGAAATGTTCTGAAATGTACCAGCTAGCATAGTGTTGCCTTGTTCGGTTTTGAAAGCAGTAGGATTTTCACATGTCAATAGATTTGAGAGACTCGGTGACAAAAAACATTAATTGATTCCTTTCTTTAAACCATCTTTTGATCCAAAGTTTTGTTTTTTTCCACTCAGACGTGAAACTGAAAATATATATGGCTGCTTCAGGAACTACGTCGATTTTTTGCTCTTGGTCGTGCCCCTTCTTCAGTGGTCGCTACTAAACCCTAACCCTAATAGGATACCACAAATATCCAACAGTCGGCACCGTTAATAACGGCTCATATCAGCGCTAATATGGACTTCATTTACTATTGGTCGCGACTCATTTACTACCAGCCGTGGCCATATTGGTTGGGGTCGCGAACTGATTTTGCCCCTTCTGCAAGAAAGCCTCATAAAAATGCAGACAATGACACCTAGTCAGCAAGTGGATTCATGAATGCATGCATACAGACAATATTTGAAGCCAATGGAAAATACTATAGCAAATTTCTCACATATACACCTCAGCTAGCAGACTGTGATACATATTTGAGACAAGAAGTATATTTCAAGCTGGCTGTCCTCAGTTTGTGCACACCATAAAAAACAAAATGAAAGAAAACACCCAAAGAATATCAAAAGATATGTGAAGAGTTTTCTAAAAAATGAACTGCAAATGCCCCGGGCCGGCCTAGCTAGCGGTCAGAACAACTAGGCTGGTAATCCAGTGGACCGGAAGTTCGAATCCCGATTCCCACTGCCATTGCTCCGTGATGGTACCCCACATCGCATATAATCATCATAAGTAGTAACAAAGATTTGAACACCATTCTTACATTCTCAAAAGAAAGTTTTTTTTCTCCCTTTCACGGTATGCCCCAGAACCATCTTCAAGATCCCATGGGGATCCCTCTATCCCCGCATGGACTACAGTTGAGAACAACGTCTGCATTTACATTTTTCCCATTTTTGTTTCTGCTATATCCTAGAAAAGACCCTTATACTATACATGCAGGCAGCGCCGGTGTTGGACAATATTATTGTTTATGTTTTAGGTCAAAGTAAAGTGGCACATTAGCTCATATCTCCCTTCACCAACGCAATACTGTTGAAATCAGCAGCATGACCAAAGTAACTAGTAATATTAGTAACTGTAAGATTATTACTGTTTTGTAGGACGTAATCTCGTTATATTACTCGTTACAGAGGAAAGTAGTACGTAATCTTGTTATATTACTTATTACAGAGGAAAGTAATAATATTACTAGTTAGCCTACTAGTTACACCCACCTTTGTAGAAAAGGCACTTAGGGCTCCATTTTCGTTACCGCTATACCCCTTATCCCTTAACTTCTTTGCCTTTTTAAACTATTAAAAAAAAACATTTCTCAGTAGTTCAAATGGCCAGTCTACTAGCTCACAACGTGTTAATAGATTGACATGTTGAAATAGTCCAAAAAAGTTTTTCAAAATAGTGAAAATGAAATAAGGGATATGGCATAAGGGGTTTAGCATGTAACGAAAATCTCACCCTTAGACTATACGTACAGGCAGCACATGGGTTATGAGAGAGAAGATGACCTAAAAACAAACTAAACATTGCTATGTTAAGCATGCATTTCAAGGGGTTGGGTTCTGTTTGACTGGCTCAGCTGTGTGCCCTTAATCCTTATCATCATCCGGCCCCGGCGGGTTGTTAAGCAAAAATAAATAAATAAATAAATAAATAAAGGAAAATCGAGTGGCTGCTCTTGGAGAGATCGCGACCTTCGCTTTATTATGAAGTGCAAAAGGTACTGAAACACTCTCGACTGCACTCCACAGCATAGCGCCGTGCATCACACACCGTGGGCGCGAGAGAGAGAGAGACAGAGAGAGAGAGAGAGAGAGAGAGAGAGAGGGCAAGAGTAGTGAGTGAGGCCAAAGCTGGATTTCTATACCAAAATAGCAGACCTTAAATAGGAGAACTACAAGCTCGTTGTGACGTCATGGTGCTTGTAGGCCCTGCTGCTATTTACGGCGCATGACACCACACAACGTCGTAACTCCTACTTCACCAGAGGTTATTTGATTAATGGTAGTTTATACTGCCAGTGAAGGATGGGGGTTGTTTGTTTTTTCTTTCATTTGCTGATTTTTTACTTTTAGGGATTTTAGCTGTTTAGCTTTACAAGGGGGTGGAGGCATTCGAACATGGAGGCTAATGTATATGGTAACATAACATATAACAAATAACATTATCGCAATTAGTATATCATTTTTATTATTTACTAAAATATATATATATAAATATATAAATTGTCCTTTAAAAGCTTTTTTTTACATTGTTTAGAGCACCCATGTCAAACTCAAGGCCCTGGGGGCCAAATCAGGCCTGTGAAGGAATTATCTTCAAACTGGCCCTTTGGGGACTTTCTGTGTGGAGTTTGCATGTTCTCCCCGTGTCCCCTAAGGTAGATGCCCTCACAAAAACATGCACTAATCTTGGGCTCTAAACTGCCTCCTCATGCATTGAAGGAAGCATGAGGCCAGTCTGCTGCCTCCCCAGGTTGGTGGAGGCTGTTTAGAGCCTAGGATCACATTAGGAATTGGCACTGGGTGAACCAGTGCCAGTGCACCAGTGCAACAACAGTTATTTCTATGGAGACCAACTTGTTTTGTCACTCTGACGGCATACTTTTTATTCGACTAGTGTATAAAGGAATGTTTGATCAATTAATTGGAGGCTATCGTTGCCAATGGTGTCTCTTGTGTTAAGAAAAGGGTGAGAGCAGAAGCCAGAGAGAGAGTGCAGAGCGAAGTGAAGCCCCCGGTTTGAAGAGCGAATGCATTATTCATTGCGGTAAAGCAACGGGGCTCATTGATTAAATGGAAATACAATTCTTATCTTTAGATCTGGGAAGACACGGGCCGTATTCCTAACCATATGTCACTGTCTGATTGGATAACGCTCTGAGTGACAGACAGGAGGGGAGACAGTAAATGTCAACTCCGCTGCAAATGGCCATCGCCACATGCAACCGGGACAGCTGACAATACCATCCGGTGTGTGTCCTGTATGTATGTATGCACAAGAAGGACCAGACCGGCGAATGTGTAAACCTCAGCTGTTTCAGGTCGAACCACGGAAATGCAGTTTTTTTCTATACCCTATACCAGTGGTTTTCAACTCTTTTGACACCAGGGACCACCATTTATTCAGCATTTGAGCCACAGACCACCATTTGATGACATTTTAGCCCCAAAGACCTAAAACGAAAGAATTCTTTTGGTTTTGTTCACCAATTCCAGGCTGGATTTTGCAAAACAAAACAGTGTATACTTCTTAATTAATTGGTGCTAATTCAGATGATGAATATTTTAACTCTTGAGAGTGTGAAAATGAAACCAAATGGACCCGCAAGGGTCCATTTGGTTTCATTTTCACACTATCAAGAGTTACATCTGGCTAACCAACTTTCCATCATTTAGCCTGGGGACCACCTGGAACCCTCTCAAGGACCACTGGTGGTTCCCGGACCACCTGTTGAAAACCCCTGCCCTAAACAAGCCGACACACAATTTTCTCAGTGGCTCTTCTGTGTAAACAATGAGCGTGCACGGGTCCTCATGAGGAACTTTTTTTTTGCTAATCCTCCCTACTATAGAGTGTGGTGACCATATAAGGAGTTCCTCCCTGCACAGTCGTCCAATCAGAACGATGAACGACAATGTCACTAGAAGACGGGTTCCTGAACTGCCCACAGCTCTCCCGTGAGACACAGACTGAGTAGAATAAAGTAGTGGTATTTTATTATGTACATTAGTGAGGCCCTATTATATGAAGATATGTTGAAAAGTGGTAAAGTTTCTCCTAAAACTTGTCCCAGATGGCATTTTTGGTCAAATCGGTGTATATTCCACGGCTCAGAGCAGTCACAGAGGCTACCATCTTACTATGGATGGCCAATCATGTCAACAAGAAGTGACTAAGCATCGTCCAACACTCATTATAACATAGAACAGCACAGGGAGCTGTCTGTGGTGCTGAAGTGTTTCTATATAACATAGAACAGCACAGAGAGCTGTCTGTGGTGCTGAAGTGTTTCTATATAACATAGAACAGCACAGGGAGCTGTCTGTGGTGCTGAAATGTTTCTATAGAACATAGAACAGCACAGGGAGCTGTCTGTGGTGCTGAAATGTTTCTATAGAACATAGAACAGCACAGGGAGCTGTCTGTGGTGCTGAAGTGTTTCTATAGAAAAGCACAGGGAGCTCTCTGTGGTGCTGAAATGTTTCTATAGAACAGGGGTGCCCAACCTTTTTTGACCCAAGATCTACTTTTCAGCAGCCAACCCCTCCGGGATCTACCAGTCCAATATCAACATTTCAAACCACACGCATCGGTGCCGGCCTGCAGTAACTTCACAACAACACAACACTACTTTGTTTTACCACTTTACTTTATGTCCATATAAGCATAAAGTACAACAGACTTGTCATAAATAGGCCTACAACAGTACAACATAAGTACAACAGACATGGACAAACACTGCCATTGCATTTTCTTATCCACCGCCTTTTTTTCTTCCCCCCCCCCCCCCCCCCATCCCCCGAGATCTACTTGAGATCAGGCCGAGATCTACCGGTAGATCCCGATCTACTGGTTGGGCTCCCCTGCATTAGATGATCACTTCCGGTCTGGAAAATGAAAAGCACTGATGCTAACAAACCACAGCATATTAATAAAATGTTGGCCTGATATAGAAGGATTGGAGGTTCATTTCAGATATATTTATTTTAAACCTGCAACATACAGGTTGCAAGTCGGTAGATTTGCTATTTTCACAATTTCCTAAAATAGAAGGGTTGTATGGGCTATAGCTACGTGACCAAGTATGGTGGAAGCTGTTGATTCAATATTCAGACCAGGTTTGAACATGCAGGATTATATATTCTGTGTGTGTGTGTGTGTGTGTGTGTGTGTGTGTGTGTGTGTGTGTGTGTGTGTGTGTGTGTGTGTGTGTGTGTGTGTGTGTGTGTGTGTGTGTGTGTGTTCCCTTTGTGTCAACACTGACAGATGCAGTTAGATGTTTGGCTCCGGCGGGGGTTTAGGCTGAGATGCAGTAAAGCGAGGAGCGGAGCCGTGGGGCGATGCTCAGGTGTCTGTCTGTTAATCGTACACTGGAACACATAGAAATGCAGATGCACTCTCACATGCAGCAGGGTAGCGCCTTGGCTCCATCTCAACCTTTTTTATACTGAAGAAGTACTTTGGAAAGTGTTTGGCTCTCCAAGTGAGAGCCAGATAAATCCAGTTTCTTGCTGCTCTCAACTACTCTTTTTACTGGTCGTTGTAGTGAGTAGTTGCTTGTGGCCGCGACTAGTTTATATAGGTTGGAGAGGGTCCTGCTAGGACACTCTAACCATCAAAACCTTACTCTAAAGGCCTATACCGAGTTTGATAAGTTCTTCCTAGAGAGCTCTTTCTAGACCTCCTCTCTGATTTTACTCATCACCACAGCAGTGATCGCCGGGAACGCCCACCAAAGAGAGTTAAACCAATCACCTTGGCTGGGAGCCGCCAGCAAATGTTGATTGGTCCAGAAGGTTGAAGTTTGTTTTTGAGAGCTCAAGACCTAAAAAAACAGAAAAAAAGAAAACCTGACAGGCTTTAGGAGATCTGAAGGAATTCAATGATTGAGACAATGACTTAAATAAAAACGGAAATAAACATAAAACGAGCAGAAAGGATTATAATTGAGGCAGATTGGAAGTAGAGAGAGAAAGCAGAGGGAAAACAAATGAACAATGAACGCATTTGAGAACGAGGGAGAGCTGGGGAGGAGGGGGGTGGGTGGTGGCGGTGGTCTATGAATAGCGGTGGTCACGGTGGTCAGAGCGGTGCTCGCTGTGATCACCGAAAATCTAAACTTTGATTTTCGAATCCATAGCCTCAAGCACAAAGCAGTGCATGTTTCCCAACCTCACGACGAGCAACTGGCCGCGACCTGGTTGCAAACAGGTCTTGGTCGCTAGTGGATCTCACCCTTCCAGCTAAAAGTACCACTATAATAACTGATGTTTGCATTAAACCTGCCATTTCGTGTTCTAATTCTAAGCCGATGATAATGCTGCCGCTCTGACAAAAAAAAAAAAAAAAAAAGTGTGTTCAATCCGTTCTCAAATCTTCTACTAACGGCTACGTGTGTTATCCTAAATTCAGTGCAACTGGAGAGCTCATTTCAACCAATTGCTTGGTCAGTTAACCCCGCAACAAAGTTCAGAAAGCTTTGGTCAATTATATCTTCAATTTAATTGAATGCATGTCAGTTTTACAATGAGATAGGCCTATAACGATTGATGGAATGAGCAGCTCAGCTATACATTTCGAGTAACGCCTCCAAAACATTTGCCAAAGTGGCAAATGGTTGGTATTCACCCTTGGCTTTGAGTTGCTTAGTGGCTTGGATGACTGCACTCTCCTACAGTTAAGTCTCTCACTCACAGACAAGATAAAACTTGCCACTCGTCATTGAAGGCAATCTCAATGCAGTGAGATATCGGGACGAGATTCTGCCAGCGGAACGAGATTTGAGAATCCCATACTTCAGAATCTGTGACCCAACGCCAGGATGACAGCGCTCAACCCCAGAGCACCACGAACATCACAGGGGGTCTACAGATTTGGGGATGGATGGAATGGCTGTGAGTCCAGACCTCAGGTCTATATCTCTACATTTTGGCTATTTGAAAACAGATTAAAAAAAATGCAAAATGGGACATTATTCTGCATAATGGCGATTTCCCATTTTCATACAAATGCTTGAATTTGTGCCTACTTTTATTGGTCTAAAAATAAAACTTGAATTCCGGACATTTACCCACCCTTGAGGTATTTATACTCATTGTACAAAATGTGAGTATATTTTCCACCATTGAATGCTGTCTCTGTCTCTCTCTCTCTCTCTCTCTCTCTCACTTTCACTCTCGCAAACACACAAACATGCACACGCACATGCACACACAGACAGACAGAGACACAGACCACACATAGACGCATACATGCACACGCACACTCTCGAGTGCACATGCCGTCACGCGCGCACTCACACAACCAGGGTCATTGAGGCAAATCCAACCTGCATCTAAGCCACAGTGGAGCAGACTTAACCCCTCGGGGCCCGTGCACAGCGGCAAAATACCTCCATCTTCCTCTACCTCCCCTTACATACATACATAGCCCCTGGGCCTCCTCCACAAAACAGGCAGGGAGGGCTTAACCCTTCCTCCTCCACCACCACCAGACACACATTTCTTCATCCCTGCTACCCAATCCCAATTTCATTTTTTTTTTTTCGTATTGCTTACAACCCGAGGCTAGCACACAGGCGTCCAAAACGCAATGGGACTTCTCCTTTTGATTCTTCCTTGGGTATATAGCCTTAGGCTGCGATGGGGGCAGGTGTGCAGGGAGGGATTCTAGTGCGTGGTTGGTAATGGCTTCTGTAAGTGGCATAAAAGGCGGTGTTGGAGAAATTGGGCTGGTGGTGGGTAGCTGAGCGTTGGATTCGGTGGGATGCAGTGAGCATATCAAAGTGGACGGTTATAGATGTCTTAAACGCAGAGCGTTTATGCAGTATGAGGGAGAACTGCAGAGATTGTAAGATGTTCCTCGAGGAATTGAAGGAGGGAATTAAATGCCCGGAAGGAAACATGCACGAATGCGGCCATTTTTGTTGACTAAAGCCCAAACCACAACAAAAGGGGTCACCAGTGCTCACCTGCATGCAACTCCTTGCAAGCAAACGGATTGCGAGGAGTTGCATGGTGACCTTGCCTGGATCCAGCCCTGCGTCGCCACCTTAAAAAAAAAAAATATATATATATATATATATATATATATATATATATATATATATATATATATATATATATATATATATATATATATATATATATATATATATATATAGGCAATTCAGGTCTGATGGTGCAGCCTACAGGGCCATTAGTATCAATTAAAAATCTGAATGGGCGCAGCTGATGTCACTCAACGGTGTCACACAACAGACCACCCCCCACTGAGGTGAAACGCATCCATAGCAATCAAATCGACCTATGATAAATAGTTTCTTTAAAGAGGTTAAAGGGTTTTTTTTTTTTTATAAACGTCATCATCCAACATACTGTATATCACTGCTTTCATTTTGTTGCTTATTCACATCATGCTAGTAGCTATGGTTGGCTGTGTTTGCTTGGTTAGCAATGGGCTTAGCTCATTAGTCACACGATTGACAACAATATCAGCCAACATTCTGCTATTCTGATGGGTTTGTATGAACCAATGAATGGAGACTGCCACTTTGACAACGCCCATCCCACAAGCCACTGTCATGGGAGCGTTCAGACTGAATAATGAAGTGAAAGAAAGTGGTTGCAACCAGGTTGAACCGATGGACAGGACTTTTTTTTTTTTTTTTTTTTAGCAGATCTGTCTATTATAAAAGAAATCCAAGGTTTTTCAACTGGAAGTATTTTTCACAATTCCCCCAACATCATTTACAAGCTTTAATAATCAAATCAAATCACATCACATTCATAGTAGCACATTTAAAAACCATAGAAATTGAGCACACTTAATATATAAAAAAGATCAACAATGACATCATCACGGGCAGTCAAATGCTTGGGAAGACAAGCATTTGACTACCATGGAAAAGGCCCAGTCCTCTCTGAGTCTCTGGTCGTTGGGACGTCCAAGAACTCAGGTCTGTCGATCTGCGGTGCCTAATGCCTATTGGTCAGGGCCGGGGTCAAGGCATGGGCAATGCCCACCTAAATGTACAAACTAATGTGCTTATATTTAGCATGTTTTGAAACACTACGCTACTAACTACAAATTATTGTCGCACCACCAATCGAGCATTTCATCATTCAAAAAGAAAAATCTGCTTGATGCATGCCTGCCTGTTGCAACTTCAACAGCAACTCATGTTATTTATGCTTTACTTGCCTAATATACTGTAAGTCCTGTACACAATATAAATGTTGTGGGTCAGAGAAATGAATAAAATATATAAAATAGAAGATAGATTTTGTGTTATAGATATGACTTTGCCAAAATACATGTTCAATATGGGGGTTTGGGGTGAATTTAAAACAAAAATGGTATGGATGCAGTGGGTGAAGTGAAGGGGAGGCGTATTTAAACATGATGTTCATTCAATGCCTTATACACAAATAAAACAGGTTTAAACTGAATCCTGAATCGAACCAGCAACCAATGGAAGGCAAGATGCTGTCTCTCTTTTTAGTGCCAGTTAGGAGCCTGGCTGCTGAATGTTAGACTAGATAATGTGCTTACCATAACAAATAGAGGAGAAAGAAATAACAGAATTCAAGAGTTTAATCAAGCTTTTCTCCACAGAAAACAAATAACTGTTACTGGGTAATAATGGTAACTATTGCTATTCCTTTTCAGCGTCGTGCGGCTAAGACATCGTCCACATTAAAACAGAATGCTGAATATTCACTCCCAGTGGGAGTTTACCCTGGTGACTCTGTTAGCATGTCGAGTTATCAGGGGGGAGGGATGCAGGCTCCATCAGAGAGGTGATCAACCATAAGGAAATGATTAGCAGCGCCACCTGCTCCTCTTCTCTCTCTCTCTGGAAATGACTTGGTGCTAGCAGTATTAGCAGAATGGTGGCAGATTTTTTTTGTAGTCACAGTCTTGGGTACAGTCAGAATTACAGAAGGAGCGAGTGCACTTCCTGGCATGAGCGTTAGTTGTGGTGGCATTGCCCCCGACCCCCTCCTCCCTAGCCCATCCACGCTCCCCCGCCATTTAAGGTTAGGGTAAGGATTTGTTTAGAGAGTTATGGTAAGGGTTTGGTTACAGTTCGGTTTCTGGTTTAAGGACTTCAGTGTTTTGTATCAGACGACTGTATGTAAAAGTACAAGATAAAGATGCATTTGCCTTTGTTGAAGAAGAGTCTAATTGTGTTGTGTAAACAAAGCCTGAAAGTTTTTTTTTAGATTACTATTTAGATTTTTACTTTTGATTTTGGTCTCATAATGATGCCATCAATGAGCTCTATAATTCCTAGTCTTACTCAGTCTTCAGTTCCAGATTTACTTTTCCACTTTGTTTACAATGCCCAACATTGCTGATTTTCCAAGCTGGCATGGAATGGAAACAAGCCGGGTTTTACCAAGCATCACTAATATAATGACTCGATCTAAATCACTAATATAATGACTCAATGGAAACAAGCCTGTTTTTATCTAGCATCACTAACATATGGAAGCCTGGTTTTATAGTATCACTATTGTATGACTCAATGGAAACAAGCCTGGTTTTAACTAGCATCACTATTATTATGACTCAATGGACACAAGCCTGGTTTTATCTAGCATCACTGTTATAATGAGTGAAATATTAAATCAACAATTTTTGGACTGTTATGCTACCGGTATTTGCACTTTAAAATGGGCAGTCTACATGCCCACAACATGTCAGTGTAGACTGGTTAGAAAGGCAGAGAAGTTATGGATCAGGGGTTTGTACCATGTGATGAAAATGAAGCCTGTTGTATTCAGCTTCCCCGTTTGTCGATGCGTGTGAATGAAGCGATTGAAGCTCTGCAAAAAAAAAAAGAAAACTCGGTGCAAGCGAGTAATCATCGGGGGTAATTTTGCACTATTTTGCTGTGCAAAGAGTGTGGCGGGGGCATCGGAGGGAGGCGGTGTTCTGAGTGGGAGGGTGGGGGGGAGAGCGCTGAACTGTGTTATGAGGCAATAAAGCACCTTTAGCACTATCTGAACCGTCTCTGGGCCCCGGACCAAAAAATTCCAACAAAGGTCTTTGTTTTCCTTCATTCGACTGTGCCGGGTTGCGATATCATATAGGCCAAGAGAGAGAAAGCTAGAGAGACAGAAAGAGGGCGAGTGTGTGCGTGCGTGCGTGTGCGTGTGTGTGTGTGTGTGTGTGTGTGTGTGTGTGAGAGAGAGAGTGAGAGAGAGGATTAGCCAATAATATTCCAGGGTGAGTGTACTGATATGGGGTCTGTTTGAAAGTTACACTGGGCTGAGCCCTGGCCGCCCTCAACACCACTCGCTCGCTCGCTTGAATAATTCATGACTATTATTGCGATACTCCCAGGATGTCCGTCCAATAAGTATTTAGCAACGCAACTTTCTAACCAACCTCCTGATGCTGCCATTGTTGTAGTATGCGCCAGTATATTTTTTTCCTGTGCATGGTTCTTTATTTCTGTTACATAACAGGCCTTGAATTCTGCACTAATTTCTGCCTAAACTAAAATGTGTTCCCCTCTTCTCCCACAAAAACAAAACAAAAATGCATTGGCCAGACAGGTATATTTATACAAAATGCAAAATAGTTACATTTAATTCTGCTTCTGCAAGGTACGGTCCGATATATCCATACCTCCCCCAACTATGGGACATCAAAACGTCACATCATCCCATGCCTGGAAGGGACGGCAATAATAATAAACTATCACAGGATAACAAACGTAAGTACACATCTGAACGTAACTCACAGCATGAGGGTGCTATGTTTATAATTGTACAAAGTTAAGTAGTACTAGTCCCCTGTAGTGTTTTTTATATGCAATGATGTTTTCCCTGAGGGGTTGGATCTTTCCAGTCAAACATGCCAATGAAAAAAAAATGCCAATGTACTGACATCACACTATCAGCCCCTCCCCCTACCCCTCCCCCATTTATCATATAACTAAAGCTGTGGGCGTGGCTTCAGTTCAGGTGGAGCCATTTATTTTTTAGATGAATTAAATAAACAATTAATTCTCATATAACAATACCTGCTAATCATGTTTTAGGGTGAAAAACAAAGTGGTGGGCGAAGACGACTGGCACAGGTTAGCCTCGGCCCTCCTCGATGCTTTCTCCTCGACGCTTTCATTTTCGTCCGTGTTGTGCGAAAGAAGAAAGCCTGGATGAACACATGGAGCAGACCTGGCCTTTAAATGGGAGTCAGAGCCTTCTAGTGGGAGAATTAGGATATTCCCGTTCAGTCCTTTGCGCCAGGACGCTCGCTCTGCTGGAGGAGCATGGAGGAGCCCTGTGAGTCCACTCTCAGGCCAGAAGTCGAGGAAATGAATGGGATTTAATAGGGACCAGCAAAGTCTCGCGATACGGTATACGTCTCGCGAGACTATAGGAGTAGTGAGCGTTATGCTCTGATAGGACTCAAAGTGGCTCTGTATAGTCACGTGGCCTGGCTGCTCTGCTCTGCTTCCGGGTACACGAATATCCCAACTCTCCCACTAGAAGGCTCTGGTGGGAGTCACCCTTTCTGGGCGGGTGTCACTCCAAATGATGTGACATAGCACAGTACCTGTCCCTGCACCTCTAGGCCAAAATCATTGCAGGTTAGGCCAGGCTAGGAGCAGCAGCAAAAGAGTTAACACTAAGATAACCCCATGCTTCCATCCTGATGTGATTATAATTGTGTGGGGCTCTCTACAATGCAGATGGCATAAACCAATTAGCAAACAAAACAAGTTAGTCGGTCTTTTCGAGCCCCCCTATTACGCCCTACCTTCCTTCCTTCCTTTCTTCCTGCCGCCAAAAAAGCGAAAAATATGCCGTCTCACTGTGTTGTTACAGTGAATTAACCGGCGCATCAAATTGGATTAGCATCGTCGCCACTTCACAGCCTCTCACTGGTCCCCTTCGTCTCCGAGACGTGTTGCCCCTCTGCTTTCATCAGGGGCAGATGTGGAGGTCCACTTCGACAAGCAACCGTCAATCTCTCTCTCTCTCCGGTCTCTCTCTCTCCGTCTCTCTCTCTCTCTCTCTCTCTCTCTCTCTCTCTCTCTCTCTCTCTCATGGCGGTTAGGTTTTGTGAAGAGCCTGAATCGGGGGGGCCCTTCGCTGTCACTTTGAATGTTCATTATTATCACTCCGTTTCTCCTGAATGTCACGATTAGAACACACAGTTGTCTTTCACCAACAAAGCTCTCCCCCAATTCAAGTCGACAGCTTTGGGGCTTTTATAACTAGCTTCTAAAACTGGAAGACTTTACAGGAGGAGAATGGCGTCGAGTTGAGGTGGAACTGACTGCTCACGCGGTGCGCCATTGTCTGTCTGTGGAAACGATCAGCACCGTCTCAGTGTGAGCCAATATTAGATATTCCCTCTTTTCCCGCCGTCTGTATTTCGTGACTGATATATTTGAAATCCGTCAAGGCAGAACTCACCCCTTTTTAGGCACCAAAACAAACACATTTGTTTTGGTGCAATGTGTTGTTTTCATTTTAGAAGGACCACTTAACTTCACTTTTATACAGTTGTATGACGTATTGTCATATAATAAGGTCCTTACTAATGTACAGGTACATGATAAAATACCACATTTTTTCCTACTCGGTCTGTGACTCACAGGAGGGCTGTGGGCAGTTCAGATCCACCAGTGACATCATCGATAGGGAATCCAAAGCTAATAGAAACTGCAGGCTTTATATTCCACAGAAGTTGCATTGTGATAATGGAATACATCGTTCTCATGATTATAAAAGAAATAATAAAAAGTTGTAAATAAAATGTGTTGAACGATAATGACATGGAAGACGGGTTTCTAAACTGTCCACAGCCCTCCTGTGATACACAGACTGAATAGAACTTTAGTATTTTATAATATACATTAGTGAGGACCTATTATATGCAGACAGGTTGAAAAATGGGGAAGTGGTCTTTCCCACCGATGTAGAGTTTTGTTTTTTTTTCCCCCAGAAAAATGTCAAGATTTTAAAGACTAGATGATTGTAGAATCAGTTAAAATGAATTAATGAAGTGACTATTTTTTTAAACAAATATAATATAATCTCATGCAGTATTGTGCTCTGTTACTGAGGAACAATGATATAGACTTCCATTCAATTGGATTTATTTATTTTAAAAATCTGTTGCAGCGAAATAGACATACATAAAAATATCAGTTCATTTGGGGTTTGGAAATCTGACACGTCATGGGACACAAATCCACTGAAAAAAAAGTTGCAAATCTCACTCAGCTTGCACACATGACACAAACCCATAAACATGACACATTATCAGTTGGTTGCCGCCAAATTAAAGACCTGGTGAAATTAAAAGTATGTTTTTCTTTTCACACCTTCAGAGCATCTCACTGGTCATAATGAGGACATGCCGGTACCTACCAGTAGATATGCCCCCTCCAAAAATGAGGTGTAAAATATTTTTTGGTTTATTTTTATGTCTGAAGTACCTAAAAGTCCAATTATAATTACTTTCTGCATGTCAAACCCAAACACTTGAGGTGATTACATTAGCAAATTGTGGAAAAAATAAATGTGAGTTTAGTCCAGATTCCAACAGCTCATGATACTTTCCCACCTTGATTTCATTTGAGCTGATATCCCGTTGGTGCCTTCTTGGAGTTAATTTAAAGATAAAAACAGTAAAATATGTCTCAAAAGTAGGACTTGAGAAAATCTCTGGGTATGTCGCTCATCAAAAACTTGAAGAGAAAGTACTGACATTTTTGCACTTTTATTTTTGCTAACACACCAGTAAACAACTGTGTAGTGGGATGGTCCTATACCGGTACCGTTGATGAGAGCTGACACTGGAAGGAGTGAAGGGTTTTAAATATCTCGGGGTCTTATTTGTCACGAGGGGGAGGACGGAGAAGAATCGGAGCGGCAGTCGCTGTACCGCGCTGTTGTGATGACAATAGATTTGAGCCAGAAGGCGAAGCTCTCTGTCTAACTGACAATCTTTGTCTCTACGTTGACCTATGTTCATGAAGTGTGGGATCATGAGCAAAAGAATAAGGTCGCAAATACAAGCAGCCAATGCTGGCATCTCCTCTTGGAAGGTGAGAAGTTTGGTTACTCGGGAGAGACTTGGAGTAGAGCCACTGCTGCTTCACCTGGAAAGGAGCTAGCTTATGTTGGTTCATCTGGTTAGGATGCCTCTCAAGCGTCTCCCTATAGGGAGGTCCTTGATGCACGTCCCACTGGGAGGGGCCCCAGGGCAGACCAAGGACTGGATGGGGACTCTCTGATCTCAAAACGTCCCTGGATGCCCCAGGGGGAAGTCACTAATGTTGCTCTGGAGACTGAAGTCTGGAGCTCTCTGGTGGAGCTGATGATGACCACGAGCCGACTACGGATAAGTGGTTGAAAATGGATGGATGGATGGATGGATGGATGGATGGATGGATGGATGGATGGATGGATGGATGGATGGATGGATGGATGGATGGATGGGTGGCGGCAGTGGCTCAGCAGTGGAGTGGCCCATAGGTTAGAGAGCTTGGATGGGAACCACAAGATTCCCGGTTCAATCACTGGAGCTCCAGTAGAGTTTGCTTCAAAGTGTCCTTGAGCAAGACTTTGAATCTCTAATTGCTCCTGACGTGCAGGTTGATGCATTGCATGGTTTCCTGCCTAGTTTCCTGCATGGTTCAATGTAATTCTGCTATAAAAATGCACCATTACCATAGATGCGCCCACACTTCCTTCCTGTTTTCCTCTCTCTCTTTTTTCCCTGCCCAACACAACAGAACACAATACTTACAGCGTTGTGCTTTGAGCTGCAGGTGTGGATCAAATCGATCCCATATAATAGCCACAGGGATGGTGAGCCACAGCACACCTCCGTTCCAGAGGAAAACTTCAAAATAAACTAAAGCAAAACAAACTACAAAGCTATTTCATGGTGTCTCCACAACCGTATCCGTTAAAAAGTGCCTGTAACCATGCATCCACCAATGCTCAACCTTCATAAGCCCCAGTGTCTGTTAAAGGTATTATGACAATATTTGTAACGTCGTTTTATCATCTTGGCAGTGTTTAAAAAAAAAAAACTTTAATAGAAAAAAAATGCACAATGCATGTCTTTTTGGTCTTGTTTTTTTTTTTTTTTTTTTTTTTTTTTTTTTGATTCTGACATGGCAAATAAAACATTATTTTGGCCAGGGGCGGTCGTTCATATTTTGTGTTTGTGCAACACAAAATATGAACAAAAGTGTTTTTGATGTCACAAACCCTTTAAGTTCAAATTTGCTTCAAAGTAAAATATTTGAACCATATGGGGTGGTGCATATTAGTGCTCATCTGTACCTTATGAAAACCAATAGGAATCTTGTCATGCTGTGACTCTACACTGTAACCCTCGCCTGAATGCTGTTGCCTACGGTGGTGCTAGTGTGTTGTTTAATGTCAGAATCTTACAGATACTTGACGTGCTTCTCAGCTAAATATAGTTTTATGCCAAGTTTTCCGTTTCGTGACCCTTATTTTTTAGCACCAGATCTCCAAAACGTGATGACGCAATCAGTGTATGTGTGTGTGTTGTCTTGACCGTTTTCCCTTCTTACCCTCCACGCAAAAACATCGGGGTAGCGAGTCCAACAGTGCATTTAAGGGGTTGGAAGTGTTTTTAGTGTATAGCCTAGTTTGTTGATTACCTTTGTATTAAAGTTTTCTTTCGCTGAATTAAAATGGTCTTAAAACTCATTTTTATAATTGTCACCTTCAGCCGGGAAAACTTTTCCAGGACATTGAGATTCTGTACTTTCCATTAGCTTATTAGAATCTCCCCGTGCAGGTTTGTGAACTGTGCAGAGCCCATAAGGAAGTGTGCCATCATCATAATGATATTATTATTAGTGTGAGGACCATTAGTATGAAGACAAGGTGGAAAATGGCTGTGTAGTGCTCTTGCTCCAGAATGCTGCAGCATTTGCTGTTTCACACCTGTAATATAATGCTATACTGTGGCTTAAATATTCCAATATAAGTGCCTATGCCTACTTTAATGCCTCTAATTGGCTCTTATTAGTGGTTTGTAGTATTATTTCATTGACAATAATGGATTATGTACCCTTATGTCGACAAAAAGAAGAAAAAACAAGACAAGACAATCACGTGTACAACTTTAGCGTGTACAAACTCTGTAAACATAATTGAATTTAACTCCACCTCACCACCATTGGCTCATTATGAGACTGCTGCACTGTGATTGGCTTAAAACACTGCCTCACCCCACACAGCCCCGCCCCTCAAATTGTGCTATACTGTTATCTAGTAGTATGTGCATACAAATACTATCAATATTGTGTGACTGCAGTTTCCTCCAGTGCTGAAAAGTCCCTTTAAGAAAATACAGTATACAGTATGTAGTGCATCAGGACCTTCAAAATGAATAGTGCAAGTCACATGCACATGCATGACTAGATTGACTACATGCACACACACCCCCAGGCAAGTACGCATGCATGCGTGCAGGGATGCACGCCCCCACACATCACGCATCTGCCTTTGATTCGTGTCCATGGAATTGTGACTACTGTATGCCAAGCACAATTTGCAACCAATAGCTCAGCTGGATCGATGCTGCCAAGTGTTGGGGCAACTTTAGGCCGTTGGGATGTGCGGTTTTAGAATAGAGCCGGTCAGCCGGTTCTTACCCTCATGACAATAGGGCTTTGTGTCCGCCAAGTGCTGCAAGTTTGAATCACAGTTGATGTTTACAGCAAACCCTTTTTTATTTTAGCTTGCCTTTAGCCCTAAAGTGCTTTACACACACACACACACACACACACACACACACACACACACACACACACACACACACACACACACACACACACACACACACACACACACACACACACACACACACACACTATGTCGGAGGAAACCATGCAAGGCACCAATCAGTAAATCAGGAGGGATTTGGGGTACAGCATCTTGCCCAAGGACACTTCAACATGTAGATGAGGAGGACCACAGATCATTGCTGCTGTACATCCTGAACAGTGTTTGGTAATATTACTTTAATTATTAGAGTTATAATATGACTAGGGCTGTGGAATGATTACAAATTTTAATCAGATTAATCACAGCATGAAAAAATAATAAATGTTTCCTGTGCAGGATTTGAACACTTCAGTGATCTACAATGTCCCTGATGCTTGATACTCTATGGCTCCTGTCACAGGGAGACACACAGCTATATGTCCATAAAACCGTCTTCTACCGACACCCCCCCCCCCCCCCCAATGGAAATTGCTCAGTGGGTTGAGTCAGTGTGCAAAAACACAATGTTTTTAATCAGAAGAAGAGTCACCCACTTTACAAAGCTTTACAATCCTAATATAAAAAGAACACACACAAGAACTTTCTTTATGTTTCAATGTCAACTCTGACACTATTTTTGTAATATTGTAAGTGTAATATTAATAGGTTGCTGTTCATCACACTTTGTTAGGTCACAGTAATGTTGCATTAGCACATCCCAGTAAAAGTAAGTGTAATATTACTACTGTTTCATACATAATCTTGTTATATTACTCATTACAGGTAAAATGAATAATATACTAGCTAGTTTCTGCAGTTAATAGTTACACTTATCACTGCTCTGAGCCACAGTCGTTTCAAAGTCGCCTTTTGGTGGATGAGGAGTGAAGCTATTTCTGTTGAATGACAAATGCATACTGTATATTATAAATTAAACTTCAATCATGATTAGAGCCAGTCGAGTTATTATTATATTAACGTGATTGGAATTTAAAACTGTGTAAAGCCAACTTCATTTTCTTTCTCCTTTCTATTTTCTGTGCAGCGTTAAATCTCCTCAATCATCTTGTCCAATTATACACTGATTGTTAGCAGCAGTTATACTCTCAGAATTTGAGCTATTCTTTTATGTGCAATAACAACCTATAGAGTTATAATTGCAATGCGTTATCATGATTGCATTAGTCCTAGACTTTTTTCCCCTTTCTCTCTCTCCCTCTCTTTTCTTTTCATTTTTTCCAATTGAATGGGTGTGATTTTAAATTAGACAACCTCAGATCGTATCAGCCAAGTAGTTAGCAAGCATGAAATTGTTCAAGCCCCACTCACCTCATCAACCCGTTTTATTTCACTTGCAACAAATACAGAATGTTGGCTCAGACCCTAATATACAATTAGAGAGGAAAAAATAAATAAAATAAAAATAAATATGGAATTGAATTATTTATGATTTCTGATAAGTGTAAAGGCTGTGTAAGGAAAATATTGAGCCTCTCAGAAATGGGACTAGCTAGAAAAAATGTCACCGTCTGGCCTCATCCTCAATATGGGCCAATCTTGCCAACTTTGAAAGCCAATGTTAGCCAATTAGGGTGGAATATGGAACATACTGTATCTGTCTTCAGCACATGCCTATGCAGATGATGTGAAAACAATTTGTGGGGATTTTGGGATAGAATCTGCTAGAAAATGTGGGGCAGAGGTTCATTGTTGGCATCCAGGGAGTGTGTGTGCAAACGTTGGCATTGACCTCGGTTAACGGTGCCGGAGATTAGCTGTGTAATGGACAGATGAAAGGACGGACCTCCCCACGCACATACACAGACGGACGGAGTGTAAAACATACCGTCTCCCCATTGGGCATGCAGCTGTAAAGCGTACTTCGGTATTACTGTGATACTAAAAACCACGGTGTTGACACCATGGGATTTTCAAGCTCACAGTATTTTAATAGTGCCGGCGGGCATATATGCACTCGCAGACTACGTCGAAACTTTCATTTTCACCACACAGCTTCAGTAGACTGAAAAGTTCTTAATGTGTTTCTGAAAAAACATGCAAACTCAACCCCACCTCGGGAATCGAACCCAGGACTTCCGAGCTGTGGAAGTGGAAAACGTGTTTTTCCAGTTGAGAATGTACAGGAGAACTCCCTTCCTTGACTGCAGATGTGTATTTTAGACAATAAAGCCATCAACAGCTGCCAAAAAAGAAAAACACAAAAAACAAAGTCAATTCCACCACTTGTCAGGACTGAACGAGCAGCAGGTGCAGCATTGTCAAAAAAGAAACGCAATAATCACGATTCACGACATGAACAAAACTGCTGGATGGAAAAAAGGTGCATCCAAAAAAAAAAACAAAGACAGAAAAAAGGGACAAGTGATGTGTTAAATTGCCCAAATTAGATGCATGTTTGTGTTTTGCTCCCTGCATCATCCGCCTGCTGTGACCGCACTGATTGTGGAAGCACAGTAGTAGTACTTTATACTTATTACACTTGAATGGACCGCTGTGGCCATTTCTCTGCCTTATACGCGACGCTGCCTGAATTTCCATAATGCTCTGAAGAGAAAAGCGATGTTATGTCAAGATTTAGTGAGTTATTGTGTAGTTGAATGCAAGTATGGTGCTTTTACTGGACTGTATTTCACCATCTTTGCGCAGCATTTATGTGCACTACTCACAGCCCCACTTTGACTTGTCTACTGATAAGAATTAAATTCAGTCCTATTCTTTTTTTATTAAAGGGGAAGTCCACCCATTTTCAACATTCTAATATGTCATTAGTATAACTTAGAGGTGCTGGTTGGACATGATAAAAAAGTTCCCCCATTCTGTGTTTCCGAGAAATGGAGGTCTGAAGAAAAACACTAACATGGTGAAACATCTTGATGACATCATCAAGATGTATTTTCACCATGTTAATGGATTTCTTTAGATGCTTCTTTTTTCTGAGAGCGTACAAATGGAACCAAATGGACCCGTTAGGGTTCATTTGTCCAAGCATAACTTTAAGCAAGATGTTTAACCTGAATGGTTTTCAGGTTCACCTCGTAGAGGCTGAAAAAGAAGACGCTTTGTAGTATGTGTATTCGGGGTTGTACAAGGTCAAATTATACCCTGGTTATTATTCAAAATAAGGCACAAAGGATTCTATATCTCTGAGAGAGACCATGTATGAGTCATAGATGGAAACCCAAAGCCAGAGCCATGATGTTGAATATGTCAGTTAGCTCCATATTTACGGAGATACAGAGCATTCTGTGACGTGGCCTGACTCCTGTATGGTGGTATCCATAACGACTACTACCATTGTACAGATCTAGCAAGTTACTACAGTGACCTATCCAACAATTGTGTGATGTTGAAAGCCTTTTGAGTATGTTTCTTTTTTTAAAGAACATGCTTTGCTCATAACTGTCACAGATGAATGAAAAGAATGTCACGCTTGACGCATGTCAAGATATCCTTGGATTTATCTCAGTTTTGTGCCGATTTGAGCTTACATACCGCATTGGAGTCCTCCATGTGTTTCATGAACACAATCTGATCCCTAATTATTTGCAGCTAGATATCTGCTTATTATTAATTTTTTACCATTTATAGTGATGTACTGTATAGTAGTAATCAAGCAAAAATCCGTTTTTAAGTGAATCAAAAAATCACTCAAAAGATCTGGATCCAACTAGAAAATGCATTTTAACCATGTCTTCAGAAATATAGAAACCAAACCATCACCTCCTCAGAGACTGACAACTTTCCTCAACAGACAATACACTGACTGACTGGAAGGACCAAATGACAGAGGCTCAACACAATACACAACTTGTCATAATAGCTCAAAAAACAGAACAAAAAAAACACATTTGTGCATATACCTTTCATTCAAGTTTGTTGATTGTTCATAAGGCTGTGGGCCACTGGACCCCATTTGAAAACATATCATGCAGTGACCCCGATAAGAGGGACTTTTATGGGTCTTGCATTGATTCCGAAACATTAATTTCACCCCTTTGAACCCCCTTTGAAAATAGCAATCTTACCAGACTTCAAATGTAAAAATAAATAAATGTTAATTTGAATGTGAGAGTGTACCAATGGAACCAAACAGACCCATTGATGGCTCTATTTGGAAATCAAATGACAGAGTTTCCTTAAACAACAGGCAGTACAGATAATGTTTGTTTGATATGTGTGTAAATGGGCTCTGGCAGTCATTAATCACAGACAGAACATTAGTTTGATAACACATTTAACAGGGCCAGAGGTATTTTACTAAATATACACATATAGTATACATGCATTAATCTCCTAATGATTGTAAACATGTGTGTGGGGGGAAATAATCAAAAATAACACCAAAATAATACATGCAAATACCACACACGACTGTCTCTGCCAATTTAACAATAAACCCACCCACCCACCACCCAATATCTTCCATCCTCGAAAATACAGAGAAACAAGAACATAATCCTATTTTATTTATTTTCATCCTATCCCCTACCCCCCAGGGGCGGATGTAACATTTCCCCTTTTGTTGGGGGGCAGGAGAAAATGGTATGGGTGCGGCTTCATCGCCCGTGGCGTGAAGCGACACGGGCGATGACGCCACACCCATACCATTTTCGGTTACAGGACTTTTATTAGACAATTATAAGCATCAATAATGACACCAGTTGTTGTTGAAGTTGCAACAGACACACAGCATGTATAAAGCTAAAGCTCTGTTTTCAATGATGAAATGCTGTTGGTTTAATGGTGACACAGCTGTAGTTAGTTAGTAGCAGTAGTAGTGTTTCAAATCATTTTAAATACACTATAAGCACTTTAATTTGAAATATCTTGGGTTGTTTTGCATGCCATCATGTTTGGTGGGGCAGTCTGGGAATTTAGGGGGGCATTGCCCCCCCCCCCCCCCCCCCCCCATGCCCATGCCTAGATCCACCCCTGCTACCCCCCCTTCCCCCAACCTGACTCTTAGCAAAACAACCTTGAGCATAGCATTGGCATGGAGCACACAGCATGCACCCGGGGGATGCTGGGGGACCCTCTCTTGTCATTAAGCGCCATAACGCAGTAAATCTGGAAACTAGATTGCGGGGCAGTGAGCTGTGGCAGGGTGGTGGTGGCGGCGGAGGCAGGAGGCAGTGATGGTGTCGGCAGTTAAGTCGAACCGACGAGGGGGAAATACAAACATTTGACTGGGATTCAATTGACTTTTTGATCAGACTCAATAAGAGCTAAGTTATGTATGCCTAGAGGGGTGCATAGCGCACGTGCGTGTGTGTGTGTGGGTGGGTGGATGGGGGGCAGGCATCTCTCCTTCACATTGCTTCGGTGGTGAGTGCATGGTGACTAACACATTTTGAGTTATTAGCGGTTAACGTGTTAGGTGGAGAGGGACAAAAAGGAGATGGGATGAAAGAAAGAGAGCGCAGGAATGATAATAATTCCTAATAATAATATGAATATGAATAGCGAGAGAGTATTTGTTATCTACATGAGTCGATGCAGGTTGAAGATGGGGAGGTATCTAGACTACTGAAGGACATACTGATTATGAACTGAATACCCTGCAGAACCTGAATGGAAACAAGACCGGCAAGGACGTTTTAAAAATCTTGAAAATGGGTTGGAATTCACCTTCTTTGCTACACCATCACTAAAAACAAGTGTATATTGTAAAGAAAATACTTAAAAAATGAAAATCACTGAAAAATATGTGTATTTATTATTATTATTCCTAAAAACAAAGAGTATACGCTGGGAACTTCTCCTTTGGTCTAAACATTCTTAAGATCTGTGAGAATCTGTGAGATTGGTCCAGTGTAGAATATAATGTTACTGAAAGACCCGCCCACCTCAGACCTCAGCAACATAATGTGACTGAGCATCATGAAGCTACTGAAAGACCCACCCACTTCAGACATCAGCAATATTAAATGTCACCTAGCATCTTGAAGCTGCTGAAAGACCCAGCAACATTATGAAATTGCAAAATATAATCGTCCGGGGGAAAATCAACCATGTTTAAAGCAGACTCGGGTCGGGGCTGTGCAACAAAAATAACTGATCTACTGTACAAGCTCACAACGGGTTTGAGTGATTTTCCCTATTTGTAGCCCCTGCCTCAGTGACACTCTCTCTGTAGGTCCCTGGCTGCTTGTGTCCACACAGATGCGTTTGCATGCATGCGTGCAGATATGCATCGGCCGTTTCCTTTTCCACCCCTTATATACCTCCTCTGCAATCGAAAGAAAGAGTAGTAGCCCCCATACAGAGGCCATTATTTCTGAGGTTGGAATGAGTCTGCCTCCAGTTCCGAATGGTCCCCATCCGTTTCTTTTACGAGTGTCGATCGAGGCAGCGGCAGTGGTGGCACGGCATGGCACACACACACACATGCACACATGCACGCACACACACCCACACCCACACCCACACCCACACCCACACCCACACACACACACACACACACACACACACACACACACACACACACACAGGCGCACACACACACAGGGCCACAGTCCTATCGCCTCTTTCTATTACATCCATCCACTAGCTGCGGGAGAAAGAGAGAGAGAGAGAAAAGGAGTGGGGGTTATATGGCTCTTAGAGCCCCCGACACTACCAGGCTACTGCCTGATTCTATAGCCTGTTGGAAGTGTCGATTGCTGTGTTGGATGGTACCCTCGGGAACAGAACACACCGCGGACCCAGGTGTGACTTGCACGCGCTCACACCCACACACACACCCACCCACGCACGCACGCGCACACACACACACGCGCGCGGCGCGCAGACACGCGCATGTCTTCAACAAAGCATACACCATATGAACCACCTGACCCACTGGAATATATTCTGTAACGGTTATATGTAGGACAGATCACACAGTATTTTTCTTGGAATGTTTTTTACTGACATTGCAACCGGTCTTTGTTTCGTTTTTTCAAGAGCGTCTCTCTCTCTCTCTCTCTCTGCTTTACTTTCTCTTTGTACTAGATTATTTTTTTGGGTTACTTATACCTCGGTTTTTGTTTCGTCTCTTCTCTCTTTGTGATGTTTTTTTTTGTGCCTTACAACATTTTTGTTTCGCCCTTTTCTGGTTTGCTTTAACCTTCAATATTGCTTCCTCTTTCTTCTTCTCTTACCGTACCTCTCGCGTACGAAGCGGCTGCCAGCTCATTATTTTTTCTTTGAAAGGGAAAGGAAATCAAGGAAAAAGGATCACAGCAGCGCTCTAGTTTTCAGAGCAGTATATATATATAGATAGAGAGAGAGCATCATGTGTACACTTGAACTAAAAGACCAACAATGTTCCTGTACGATTTCCAAGATGCATCAAATATTTAACAAGCTACGTAAGTTCTATGAAAAGAGATGTCAACCTCGCGGCAGAATCAAAAGAAAAATGTAACCTCGGCCTTGCTTAAGATGTACCTTAACAGATGCTACGGAATGCGCTGTTTATAGCTTCAACCGTTTACAGACAATAAATATCTTCTGTCTTTTTTACAGTTCTACTGTAATTGTAGATGAATTAAAATGTTTGTTTCATTGTAAGATGAGATGAATCATGTTCTTCTGCAGTGAAGTTGATGTATCATATCTGGGCACATGTACATATTAATCAGCAGTTGGCTAACCTGAAGTTGACCATATCACGCCAACCGAACGCTTCTGTTTGTTTCAGCTGATACCGTAGCAGTTGGTGCATGCAGAACCTTTAGGTTAATTCTGTTAATTTAGGTTAAAACAGCTGTATTTCTCTTAAGACTTAAATGTTTGTTCTTCAGGGTCATT
>CM076973.1:39654740-39662240 GCA_039105355.1 Benthosema pterotum | reverse complement strand
TCAGAACCCAATGAAAACACTGCAAACCCCAACCCGCAGTGATCTTAACCATCTTTGCTCCGAACACGAAGATTACTTATGTGTCTCTGCCACGGCTTTCACAGTCGAACCATGGTTGAAGCACCTGGTCTTTGAATCCGGATGCATAATGACGTCATGGTGTTTTTGGTGTCTTGACTATCCTGCCCTCTATGGAAATGGCACGTTTGTGGAAAACACATTAAGGGGCCAAATATGAGATAATGCCATTCAAATTCATGGGATAGAATGTGTTCAGGGGCAAACGTTTTTCAAAATGGCCGTGCCCATGCAACAAAAGGAAGACCGGCAAACGATACGCTCAGATCCGTAGATGGATGAAAGAATGTACTCAAATAATTGCTGTGTTTTTCGAGTTTGGTGCATGGGGGACGACAGGTAGGGGTGGCTAATGTTTTAACAGGCAGAGAATGCGTCTAAAAATACTGTAAATATTTCTACGTCAAGGACCTCTAAATCGACATCTATTATGACGTGGACAGCGGATTTGAAAAAAAAAATATAATGCATATTTTCACGCATCTATCAGGGATTCCGAAACATTAATTTCAAGCCCCCCCCAGTTTTACATGAATTTGCTGTCTCTAATTTAGTTACCCCCCGAGCTCCCTCAAATACCCTAGGGGTCCCCGGGACCCCACTGTGGGAACCCCTGGCCTACATGGTGCCTCGCCTTTGAAGGAATGTCAGCTCTTTTGTTTTCATTTTCATCACTATTTGGGATTTTTCTTTGAAAGAGCAAATGTGTTAATGTCGATCCCAGAGGGCGTATGGCTTCGGCGAGAATGACAATTATGCAGTGTAGTCATGTGAGAAGATTGTCCCCACTTTGCAGATTAACCCCTTGTGTAGTGAACGCGTTTTGGTGTTTTAGCTGTTGAAAAATAGCAGATCTACAAGCTCATATCGCGCCACCGAGTGGCGCGATATGAGCTTGTAGTTCTGCTATTTTTGAAAAATTGTGAAAATGTGGTGCAAATCCTTGAATACATGATTTTGGAAGCAAACATTTTAACTCAAATCTTTGCTTCTGGGGGATCCTTAGAAAACATGTTTTAGATGAGGTTCTGCAGCTAAATAATAGATATTTCTGGGGGTCCTTACTATGAAATATGTTAAGCATCACTGACACAGAAAGAGATTTTTTTTCCAGAAAAAACTGTGGACTAGAATCTAGTGTCGGGGAACTAGAATCTAGTGTCAGAAACGTGAATCTAGCGCTGTGAACTAGAATCTAGCATCAAAAACTAAAATCTGATCAGGACCCAATGGGTTAAAACCATATTCGGATCAGCAGCTCTGCCTCGGCGGACTTCCTTTTATTTCCATGTGTTTGTGTTTGTGTGTGTTTCCGTCTCTCACATCACAAAGTGCCAGTGTTTAGTCATGCGCCGGCGACCAAGGTGGATGAGCATAATCATTATTTTTATAAAATAATGTGGCCCCCAGTTTACCTTGAGGTGGCCTGAATCATTCATAAGGGCACGGAGTCAAGCGCGTCAATTCCGTGGTGTTGCCGTGGAGATTGTGAGTAAGTGTGACTTTTGGTGTGTATTTTATTTGATGATTTTTTTTTAATTCTCTATTCATACTGAAATAACGGCCAGTTAACAACAAGCTTCTTCCTATTGGATGATTGAATGTGATTGACTGTTAAATTTCACCAATGTTTAACTGACATTGAACACAACGTATGCCACGCACAAAAACATGCTTATAAGCAAGCACACACACGTGCTTGCACACACACACACGCTACGCGCTACACGCACACACTGAACACATTACATAACACACATGCAGCTGAGCAACATCCCATACCCTGGAGGGATGTGACATACGTAAGTATAATTTCGAATTCTGAACTGATCTTTATTTCAGACATACTCGAGAGTCTAACTGTGCCATTAACTCATTTTGCATACAAATAAAATAAAATCAGGTTTTCCTCCTCTCCTGAACAATTTAGTCTTGCCCCAATGACTCACAAGAGGTCACATTTTGAGATGGCCAATTACAGAATAATTCTGGGGTCCTTGACATTAAATAGTTTGAGAACTGCTAACTAGAAAACCTTTTTTTTTTTCTCCTTTTATTTTTCTTTCCAGAAAACTCTAAATGGGTGAACACACCTGTGATCGCAGGGCCTGACACACACACACACACACACACACACACACACACACACACACACACACACACACACACACACACACACACCCCACACACACACACACACACCCCACACACACACACACACACACACACACACACACACACACACACACACACACACTACAAACAAGGCTCCTGTCATAAGGACTCAAGGCGGCCTATAAGTACAAACGAATAAAGCGCAGCTGTACTGCGTCGGAACAGATAATGGTATGTGTCACATACTCTTCCCCCGACCACCAGCACCACCACCACCGCGTCACACAGTGTTTGGATCACACTCCTCCATCGGCCTCAGTTATTCTGACTGTATAAATATGTAATGATACAGCATAACACATCCGACGTTATATAGTTGCCTGTCACTGACAGTCCCACAGGCACCGACGGCCCGGGAATCCACTGAATGCTAGCTGAGACGCGACAAGAGAAGAGAGAGAGGAGAGCGGGAAATGTACAAATAACCCGATCTGTCTGGGAACGCCTTTGGTTTTCTACTGTTGAAAAATAGCAAATCTGCAACGTAAAAGATTTTGTAGTATACTGCTATTATTTAAAGGTAGAACTTTATACGTGTCGCATGAGCCATTCCATGAATTTCAGGACTCTTCTAAATATGTTTTCTGTCGAAAAGTGATGGGTACTGTTTACTGGGAAAATGATGTTACACACCGCTGATTGAGCATTGATTACAAGGACCAATCAGAAAAAGTCTTAAATGTGCAAGGGATAAAAGAAGGCGAAAAGAAAGCAGATGAAAAGAAGGCAGCTTGGACTCCTCATGCATTGAAGGAAATATGAGGGCGGTCCGCTGCGTCCCCAGGTTGGTGGACGGTGTGTAGAGCCCAAGATCACATTAGCAATTGGCATTTGGTGGGATAAAAAAGAGTAAATGTGCAAGGGATGATGGACTAGATCCAAAAAAGTGGACCGTTAACTAAAATATTTGCTTCTGGTGGGCGGCCCTGGAATATTATGTTCAGCCAAATGCAGCCAAATACAGATCATATTAGGGCTCCTTGACACGACTATTATTTGAGCACCATGGACATACAGCAGAAACATAGGTTTTCTGAAAACATTCCGGATTATAGAAGACATCTTTTAGAATCTAGTGCCAGGCCAAAATGGAATAATATCATCAAGATGTCTTGTACTGGGTGTTCTCTCCTGCAGTGGCAGTGGCAATGCATCCAGATATTCCATCCCGCGCGCCAGGCTACAGTACTACTGCGGGGAAACAAAACTGTATATCACAGAAGCTCGCACGCGGACCGGCGGATCCACCACCCGTGGAGGGACTTTTTTTTTACTCCGCTATCAAACCTTGTAAGAGTGAAACGATGCATATAAAATGCTGAAATATACGATCAAATTTAGCAGCACCCTGTGTTTCTTTCTGAAATCTACTGTATGTGTGTGTGTGTGTGTGTGTGTGTGTGTGTGTGTGTGTATGCGATGCCCGGCGGTGCAGGGCAAGGCGAACAGGCGAGCGAGAGGTTTTCAATTATGTAGAGGCCTGAGATATATCTAGATAGAACAACCAAAGGGGATCCAAATCAATTAAGCTAACGACTTGTGCACCTCTGACAAGTCCAATCAAAAACCTCTGGCGCTGCATGCTCCGTATCAGCTCACTGGGGTGAAATGGTGTACATACAGTATATATATATATCGCTGCTGAGCTCTAGTGAAGTCTATAAACCACCATGGGGAGTGAGATCGCATGATCAGAACAGCTAGTTGTACATTTACTTGAAAAAAAGGCTCATTAATAATGTGTTTTTTTCATTCTCTGTATCTACAGTGATTGCAAGATTAAGCCACGCTCATTTCACATTACACGGGAGTAATTATAGTGCGTACCGTACCTGCCACTGTCAATCTCTTACTCTTTCTTTCTTTCTTTCTTTCTTTCTTTCTTTCTTTCTTTCTTTCTTTCTTTCTTTCTTTCTTTCTTTCTTTCTTTCTTTCTTTCTTTCTTTCTTTCTTTCTTTCTTTCCCCCCCCTACAGTAAATCGATCAATCGTAATTCATTATCCATCATGCACTAGTGAAATCTGTAAATGAATATCCATTAGGATAAATCGTCATTAGGAGTATTATAATTGTGGAAGTGTGTGTGTGTGTGTGTGTGTGTGTGTGCGTGCGTGCGTGCGTGCGTGCGTGCGTGCGTGCGTGCGTGTGTGTGTGTGTGTGTGTGTGAATATAATTGAATTGAATTGCAGGTTTTAATTATTCTGTGTAATTATTTTGTAAGCCCAGGCCCAGGGCTGGTGATATAGGCTTTCGGCCTACCACAAGGTCCCAGACCTGATTTGCTGCCATGCAGCCAACGACAAGACTTAACACCGTACCTGGCTACACATAGCGATCGAGAATACCAGCCAATGTCTGGTGAATACTCAGTTTCCCATAGTACACCTGTGCACAGTGTGGCTCAACACTGTGAACTGTTACAGACAGACATACCTATAGCCTAAACAGACCAGACACACAAAGGGACATACATTGGCAGTGAACCTCAAATTGCTCCCAATGTGTTGGTTGGTACCTTAAGGATTCCAATCGCAATCTCTATATGATTGCGACTGGTGTGTGTGTGTGTGTGTGTGTGTGTGTGTGTGTGTGTGTGTGTGTGTGTGTGTGTGTGTGCGTGCGTGCGTGCGTGCGTGCGTGCGTGCGTGCGTGCGTGCGTGCCTGTGTGCGTGTGTGTGAATGGGTGAATGTTCCAAGGAATTGGTGGGAATCGGTGAATGACAGTAGAGCATACAGAAATGTCCAGGAAGGGCGAAATCATATTGCGACTTCGACCATCTGTCGAAACCTAAAGCAGTTTCGACGGAGTGCTAATCCAAGGGTCACAAGTGTTAAAAACGGTCACGACCAGGTTAGCATCGGTCGTGGCCGTTTTTAACTCTTGTGACCTTTCTCCACCTGCCCTAACCTTTTTAGAAAAAGGAACGAGAGGGAAGGGAGGGGAACCCTCCCTTCCCTTCCCTCTCTTCCCTTTTTCTACATTGGTCGCAACATTAAAATGGTTGCAACCCTTTTTTTAAAAGGGTTTAGGTTAGGTTTAGGCATGGGTTTTACTGAGGTTTAGCGCTATAAGGTTAGGATTAGGTTTATTCGTGACTACCGATGAAAAAAGTTTGTGCTGGTTCAGGAAAAGCCGAGGGTTCAAACCCTATATAAACGGTCGCGACTGTTTGTTAAGTCGTCCTAGGTCGAGACTGCAGGATGATCTGGCTGTCTCTCCAAATGTCAGCAGTGACTTTATCCCTTCTTGTCTCCTATTGCCACTGTGTGCCCTGCCATGGCTTAAGTGTGTGTGTGTGTGTGTGTGTGTGTGTGTGTGTGTGTGTGTGTGTGTGTGTGTGTGTGTGTGTGTGTGTGTGTGTGTGTGTGTGTGTGTGTGTGTGTGTGTGTGTGTGTGTGTGTGTGATATGTACCCTTTTCAGAATGTTTGAGATTATGCCTGAGTGTGTGTTTCATACATATGCATGCCAGCGTCTATATACCCCAGTGTGTGTGAAGTCTTCCAGGGGCTTCCACCCCTCTGGAGTCACTGCAGGGCGTATTAACGTTAGCTCCTTGCTGTGGGAATCAGACAGTCGGGTGGTGTACAGAGGGCTCTTACAGGCAGAAACCCATAGGAGACGAGGTGGGATAAATGAAGGGGATGAACGTCACCGCCAGGATGACTTGCTTGTCAACAGCAGGAGAAAACACAAAGACTAAATATTAAAAAGAAAAAGGCAGGAAAAAGTATGATCGATCTTATCTGTTTTGAATGCCATATATAATTCTTAAATTATAAAAATATATATGCTTCACTTCCCAACATTACTATGGATCTTTTGTCATATATTAGAAATGACAAAAGTATTGTATAAAAATACTATGGGTCTAAAATTAAAGGTAATAGAGGCAACTATAGTGTGTACAAACACCGTGTTTGTAAACAGATTTGTTTAAAAACAGAATCTAACTCCACCTCACCTACACTCTATTGGCTCCTTATGAATCTGCTGGAGACTGCTGTGCTGTGATTGGCTAGAACACTGCCTTATCCCACACAACTCCCCTCCACCTCACAAATTAGCACCACCCTTCCTGATCCCGACAAAGATTTCGTTTTCATGATTTGTTGACAACAACAAAGTTCTGGACTGTCTGTAAGACGAAACAAGTGTCTGTCTGCAGGGAAACAGCTGCAGCATTAAAGTAGAAACCATGTAGAGGTGAAAAAGGCAAAAAAATATAGATATATCTATTTTGATTTTTGGCTAAAAAAGTTGTCCTTATTACCTTTAACATGGCTCGAATTCGGTATAGAGACGGCGCCACTCTATCATTGCCAATGGACAAGAATTTCAGTATGATATGAACAGACTTTTGCTCTATTTGTCAATTATCTAGGGAATGTCAATTCCGTGCTATTTGAAAGAGTTGGGGTGAGACTGGCTTGGTAGTGGAGGCCAGACTAAATGAGAAAGTTGTTGACAACTTGTTGACAACTTGTTGACAGGGGCCAGTCCAATGGCGGCTCTTTCTTTATCAGACAGAGAGACAGAAGTCTCTTGTACAAGTGGGAACTAGCCAAGAAAAAAATAGCTCTGCCAGTAAGAATAAATACAAAACAATAAAAGGACAGGCATGCAACGCTCATAAATACAGTTACCCATTATACAGAAGATAAACGGCAGAACATAAAGGCTAATATAAAAAAGAAACTAAGCAAGGAAATTTTCTAATAAACCAAAAAGCAAGAGAACCCAACATTTCCTATAGGTCAAGGCAGGGGCAATGTTTTGGTAGTGTGCCCATATCACAATCCTTTTAAAGCTCACTGGGGGAATCACAGAAGCAAGTTTCAGTCTGGTCTGTAGGTCATTCTAAGACCGGGGACCAAAAAAAAGCCTCAGATGTTGTTGGGGGCACGACATACAGTGTAGCGCAGCCAAGCATTTGATCTGAGTGTTAGAGAGTTTTGGAAAGGTCACAAAATCATCCCATTCATTCCAAGTATATAGGCCAGTGCCCAACAGGCGCCGCTCTAGGGGCTGTCTGGACAAGGCCTGCAATAGCCTAATGATCACATCTGATCACCCCTATAGGTCTCCATGCATGAAGCTGACATGACATTGATGTTCTAACGTACCGGTATAGACTCCACATTCGGTCATGTCTGAAGAACTCCATGTATGTCCAAAGTGTCCTTGGACAAGACACTTAACTCCAAATTGCTCCCGATGTCCTGGGAGCAATTTGGAGATGAAAAGC
>CM076973.1:39624740-39649740 GCA_039105355.1 Benthosema pterotum | reverse complement strand
CTCTCTCTCTCTCTCTCTCTCTCTCTCTCTCTCTCTCTCTCTCTCTCTTTCCCTCTCTGTCTCTCTGTCTCTCTGTCTCTCTCTCATCCAGACTGTCGTTGCTTCCAGTCATCCCAGTTCTCCATACATCTGGTCAGCTCGCTGATGCTTTGCACTCCTGCATCGTCCTTGAGTACGTCCACATATGTTAACGTGGGATGTCCTCATGATCGATGTCCAAGTGTTGGTTCCCACAGCACTAGTTTGCTGGCTGGCAGATTCTGGTGTATTTGGCAGGCGGTGTCCTTCCTGCTAGACTCGTCCTCCTGGCTGCTAATTTCTGGCTCACCCTTTGGCATTCCATCATACAGATTTGTGTTGGTAACGCGTGTGTCTTACTGATGTTGACTGCTGCACACAGAAATGCTGGTGTCCACCAGACATGTGAGAATTCTGGCTGGTTAAAAAGCCGAGCTGCTGCATTTTGGATCATTTGGAGAGGCCTGAGTGTGCATGCCGTTATAGACTGGATAAGGAGCTGGGCTGAGACATGGATGTGCTCATGTAGTAAATATTTAGGACACTCTTATTTTTTGGTTAAATAATTTTGGAACTCTGCAGACCTAGCTAACTAATTCATCATTTGGCTATATTTGGCCATAAGTGAAATTCTTCAAAAAATAACAATAACACTATATAAGCAATATCCTCTACATTTGCATGGGCGTATCATGTGACAAAGTATACTTTCAACTTCCTCACAATAAAACATTCACCGCTATGACTCCCTCAGCCCTGTATATAATTTCATCTATTTCCAACACAGCTCTGTTAAACCTCTAATCGCACGCCTGATTGTGGCAGCAAATAATAGTCAATGCAGCTCTTTCTTATTCAGGTTAGCAATGCTTTGTCCAAACACACACACACACACACACACACACACACACACACACACACACACACACACACCAAGGGTGCCTTATAACCGTGCTTAAACACCTCTGTTCTCTACCTGAGAGCCTTGCTGTACGCCATTGTCTATCTCTCTCTCACACACCGTGTACACACACACACACACACACACACACACACACACACACACACACACACACACACACACACACACACACACACACACACACACACACGTGCACGACTATGCACACACACCGCAGACTTGTGTATATCCACACACTAACGCTTCGCCCCACTTCTGTTTAGGGAAAAAAGTAATTACTTTCTCTCCCTGCCTCAATGCCTTCAAAAGCCTCGGCGGGGCGATTCCCCGGTGTGCCACTGAAATTCACTTAAACAGCTTTTGAGAGAGTAAGCAGTCTTATTGTTGCACGCACCGAAACTTTGATTGGAAAGAGAGAGAGAGAGAGAGAGAGAGAGAGAGAGAGAGAGAGAGAGAGAGAGAGAGAGAGAGAGAGAGATGAGATGGAGAGAGAGAGAGAATAAAATGAGAGGAGGGATGGGAGGGGCGGAGGTCTGGTGGGAGAGACAGAGGTAAATAAAACTGTTCACGCTATTATTTTTCCCCCGATTATTCCCCCCCACCAACCCACCAGCCCCCACATCTCTCAATCTTCTTTTCTCTCTGACTTGACTAACTAGACAGGAAGGAAACGTCGCTATCTCGGCAAACGTGACGTGCTAGACACGTGTCTTTGGTCCAACGTTAGCCTATTAACTAACTAACTATACTTGGCCTAAGATTTAAGACTTTCGAGAGGCTTTTTTTTCGATTCTGACTAATCACTCAACGAGAGTTTAAGTGCACATATGCCTCAAAGTTGTCTTGTACAAATGCAACATCTAAGGTTACCAACCTGGAGATCCAGTTGTCCAATCACTATCCGCCAAAGAAATTACCGGTACAATGTGTAGAGCCATCAATAAAAAGGTGTGTTTTGATCCACGACTCCGCACATTGTAGACAAGTGGAACTCCATGTTTGTGGCCTTAGATGATGCATTTGGACATGTTAAGAGTTACTTTGAAGCAGAAATGCTTATTCCCCTTCACAAAAAATAAGGGAGGCGCATTTAGACTCTTGTAGAGTGATTCGTATCATATGCCACACATGTGTCACACATATGAGACACACACACACACACACACACACACACACACACACACACACACACACACACACACTGAACAAGCGCACCGCGTTGAGCGCGGCACACAATCTTTTGCATCATCTTGCATCACAAGCTTTTATAATACCTGACCTTCCCCAGTGCAGCTCCGACAACCTTGCGATCCAAACTACTTTCAACCTCTTGTCTTGACGGTGCACATCTACATTTTCCTCGCCCATTGGGACTCTTCATAGGCTACCCGCCGAGGCATCAAAGCCCATGTATGCATATAGCGGTATATATCCCACAAATCCCCACTCGCGTCCCGGGCCTTGGGTTTTTGACCAATGAGGAGATTCCCCAACACTGTACTGTAAAGACGTACTGCAACACTTCCCGGGAAGAAAAAGAAACACGACGGCCTTAATTAATAAATTAACAAAGCTCAGCCCGTGTAGGCTTTAACGACATCTCCCTGCGGCCGCTGCAGTCGACTGGAGATGAGCGGAACGTCCCCTGAATAAGATATCAACCCTCCATCCCTGGATCTTCATCCTGGCACATCACTGCAGAGATGATGGCTGGCAGCGCTGGCTGTGTTGGACATGTTTTCATCACATAATCACATACATTTTGCTGTAGGGGTGTAGCGTGTACCGTACTGTACTGTACTGTACAGGACTGTAGGGGAGCGTGTGGATGATTGCCACGTGCAACGTGCAAATGTGCATGCACACACACACACACACACACACACACACACACACAAACACGGAAGGAAGGGGCTTATTACACACAGGAACTGTCACTATTAAGGGTGTAAGGATTTGGTAACTGAATCGAAATTTCGAGTACTCCAATTGGCCGGATTAGGTGATGATGTAATGTGAAGTAAGTAAAAGACCTTTATGGCTAATGTCATTAGTATCAGCCCGCTCCGCTCACGTACAAGTAGGCAACACGCAAGTTTGCAATCTGATTGCTGAGTTGCTGATCTAGTTTTTGTATTGTATTGCTTTGTAATATAAAGAATTGGTATCAAATCGTTACCAATACCAAGTATTTGTGTGCTGTATTTAGCTATTTTAAAAATAAAAACGTTTTTTCATTAGTTCAAGTTTGAATGTAAAGGATTAATTAAAACTACACTCTGCAGTTTTTTTTCTCTAGTTCACTGTTTTAGAAGTAAAGGATTAATTTTAACCCCTAGTTGCCAAACCCAGGCTACACACGTGTTTAAATATAATGTCTGTGTATATGCCATATCACTTTATCCATTATATTATGTTTCACACATATTTACTGTATTTGCTGAATAATTACTGTATTGATTTCAAATCAGTGATATCGTATCTTATCACCATCCATAACAAACAAATATCGTCCATGTATCGCATCGTCAACCATGTATCATGGTATTTATCAAATCGCTGTTAAAATATGTCATTACACCCCTTGTCACTTCTGACAAAATGTGCGCACACACACATGTACCCACACATTTTTTGATTAATTTCTCATAACCCATTTTGCACCCCTTGTGCCAATTATCTAATGTGATCCTGGGCTGTGGATCACATGCCTGCATTATTCATTATATTATACCAACCCTGCCTTGGGTATGCATGGGTACTGAAGACGTGGAGGGGGGAATACATTGCCAGCACCCACAGCGTCTCCAGTGGGAATCGAACCCAGGACCTTCTATTGCTATAAGGCGACAGCACTACCAGCTGTACCACCAAGCTAGCATGGTATGTTAAATGACAAATGCTGCACTTACAACGTACAGTATAAAGCTGCTTTATCCAAGGAGCTTTACATAGTGCATCACATTCACCCATTCACACACACATGCATGGCGTCGGAAACCATGCAAGGCACAACCAGCACATTAGCATGGGTTCAGTGTCTTGCTCAAGGACACTTCGACAGCAGCAACCTTGTAGTTACCATCCAGTCACTCTACCCTTGAGCGACCACGGCCCCCGTGTTCAGTGGATTCTGTCGTCCTTCCTGGTCCATGGAAACACCCACAGCCACCAGGGGTTAGGTTGGTTAGCTTTAAGCTGTCAATCACAACAAACTGGCCAATCACAGCACTACTCAAACACGCTGAAGATCTCATGCTCACATTGGATTGGCTCCATTTTTTTTATCCCATCCTTGAAGTTGTTTACAGTAAGATATATCACATTGATATACCGGTAGTATCAATTTAGAGTTGCTGCCATATGTTTCATTTCAGTAGCAGTAATGTAGTTGTAAGAGGAAAAAAACTGAAATAAATAGAACATACAGCTGTAGTGTCCACAACGGCTCAACTGTTAATGTTCAGTCTATTCATATCCAACTATAAATGCCACACCTATTGGGAAAGAAGCCGACATAACACACCATAGTTACCATAGTTGCATTAGTATAACAATTGTGTGAATTAGGGAGCGTGCTCACGCGCACACACACACACACACACACACACACACACACACACACACACACACACACACACACACACACACACACACACACGTATATATGTACAGTATATTCATTTGTTAAGGGTGCATTAGCACTCTGGGGGAAATGGGGAGGGATGGATGAAACAGCCAGGAGAGAACAAAGAAGGCCTAGGGGGACTTTATTAACGTAACACATTTGTATGTACAGTATATGCATATTTGTATTTTGTGTGTGTGTGTGTGTGTGTGTGTGTGTGTGTGTGTGTGTGTGTGTGTGTGTGTGTGTGTGTGTGTGTGTGTGTGTGTGTGGTGTGTGTGTGTGTGTGTGTGTGTGTGTGTGTGTGTGTGTGTGTGTGTGTTTCATATACAGTATAGTATTCACACACAGGCACCACGTGAAAATGAAGGTGCCATGAACGTTCGTTAGTAAACTCTTCTCTATTCATTTGGATACATGTCGAGCATTATCTATTTACTTATTCTTTGTCTTGATGCTTTGTGTGTTCTATGTGCGCACTCTGACAGCTAACCCCCTGCTTTGCGATAAAAAAAAAACAAAGACACAGACACTAATAGGGTTGTAGAATTATGAAGAGAACACAGACCTGAGTCTTTGGCCCCCACAGCAAAGCACACGGAGCCCCGAGCACGCATGCAGCACGCTGCGACACGCACGCACACACACACCCACACACACACACACACACACACACACACACACACGTGTGTGTGAATCAAGCTAGTCTCTTTTCTTCTCCTCTCTCCACTCTCTCCCGCATTCCTTTTCATCTTGCGGCCCTGCACCTTGTGAATCTTTAACGCATTTTGTTCTAAATAGATTCTAGTTTCTGGCATGATATTCCAATTTCTGACACTGAATTCTAGTTTCTTACGCTACATTCTAGTTTCAGACGCTACATTCTAGTTTCCAGTGCTACATCCTAGTTCCCGATGCTAGGTTCTAGTTTCCAACGGTAGACTTCAGTTTCCGGCACTATATTTTCTAGTTTTTTGGTGCTAGATTTTAGTTTCTGACGCTAGATTCTAGTTTCTGATGCTAGATTCTAGTTTCTGATGCTAGATTGTAGTTTCTGTCACTAGATTCCAGTTTTGAAAAAAAAAAATGATGTTCCAGTGTCAGGGATGCTCAACATATTTTATGCCAAAGACCACCAGAATTATCTATATTTGGCTACGGATCCCCTTCTGAAAACAAGTGGTTCTAGGGATCCCCCAGAAGCAAAGCTTTGAGGTAAAAATGTTTGCTTCTGAAATAAAATATTCAATAAAAATGTTTGCTTCTGAAACAATATATTCAAAGATTCGCACCAAATTTTCACGATTTTTCAAAAATAGCAGACCTACTAGCTCATAGCGCGCCGCTCGGTGGCGCGCTATGAGCTTGTAGGTCTGCTATTGTCACCTTCTTAAAATAATCGCCTAAGTCATTTTTTGGCCATTTTTTGCGATATACTGTATATTATACAGTAAATTATACTGTATAATATACAGTATATCGCAAAAAATGGCCAAAAAATGACTTAGGCGATTATTTTAAGAAGGTGACGCTATTTTTCAATAGCTAAAGCATAACGTAATGCTTAGAACACCAAAACGTGATAACAGTGCACAATGCATTAAGGGGAGGGAGGGCTGGTATATCTGGTGCATGCTCCTCCTCCGTCCAAGTGTATGCTTAACGTGACTCCGTGTGAACTCGCTGCGTGCGTGGCTGCATGGCTCGCGGCTCTTGAAGCAACACGTTCCCAGATCACAGGCAACGCGGCAGAAGCGAAGGAGAGGAGAGAGGTGAGGAGAAGGAGAGTGGATTGACCAGCAGTGCAGTGCTTTGGAGGCAGTGGCTCACGGATTGAGTTGCCAGATGGGAACCATGAAGCCATGAGGTTTCCAGTTGTTTGATCCCGTGGTGGGCCCACCCACCACCATGAGGTACTGAGACTTTAGTAGGTTGTTCCTGTCTCAGACCGGTTCAAACACCTTAAAGCTCCGATGGACATCTCTGGAGGAAGCACTTATCATGGCTTAAATAGTGGATAGGAGAATGGCTGTACAGTCTAGTAAGAGAGTGAGCCCAGTGTCCATCCATGACATCTTCAACACTCAAACATATCGATTCATATAAGAGAGGATATGGAGAACGAAAAATAAGTGGAACAGTGTTGTTCTAGTCCCGGGGTTTTCAACCTTTTTTTCCCCAGGTACTACCATTGTGTCTAAGAACAACCTGGGGACCACCACTGACTATTGTGTCCCGTGGGCTGACCAGGGCTGTCACATATCTCACGGGACTGCCCTGAAATAGCACTACTGTCCCACATGCCTCAAATCAAAGATATGGGAAAGGCATTGAGGCCTATATGGGTTTTGTTAAAGCTGTTGTACAATG
Source organism: Benthosema pterotum (assembly GCA_039105355.1). Taxonomy (NCBI): domain Eukaryota; kingdom Metazoa; phylum Chordata; class Actinopteri; order Myctophiformes; family Myctophidae; genus Benthosema; species Benthosema pterotum. The sequence goes on along the minus strand of CM076973.1, from coordinate 39,642,802 downwards.
TTGTATATACAGTAGGGCCAGCAGCTAGATTTCATTATTTATGAAGAGACAAAGCACTTTTAAAGTGAAGATGTTGGCCAAAGTTGATAAATGTTTTTTTTGTTTTCTTCAGGGACCACCTGCAATATCTCTAGTTGAAAATACCTACCTTTTTCCACAAGGAAAACACAATAAAACCATAAATGAAATTAGCTATACAAAAACTAAAACTATAATAAACTAATAAACATGTTGACAATTTCATCAACAAATAAAAACTAAATACAAACTAAGACAACATTCAGTATATTGAGAAATCGTCAAACAAATAAAAACTATACTAAAATGTCAGGGAGGAACTAGTATTAGGGACTAGTAGGGGCTACTATTTTGTTATTCATCTGTGGTCAATGATCGCAAACCGATTGCTTTACCTGCACTTGCTCGCTCTGCTTGTGCATGTAATGATCCTATAGGAAGGAAAGGACGTGAGGTAGATGGATGCATGGGGATGGATGTCGACATTAGCTTTTTGCCTCCTATACTTCCATCGTTTCCTCTACCTTTGAGTTCCTTTCTCATGTGTGTGTGAGAGAGAGACAGAGACAGAGACACAGATAGTTTAAACTATACGCGGGAGGCTGCAGGGAGTTTGCCGAGTCATGGATGAAGAAAAGAAATGGAGAAAGGCAGAGAGGTGGAAGATAGAGAGCAACTATTTACAACGTAGAAAGGAAGAAAGAGAATCAAAGATGGTGGTGGTGGTGGTGGTGGTGGTAGGGTGACCAGATCCCAACTCACCAGATGTGGGACAAAGAGTGTGTTTGTGTGGGACAATGTGGGACACATGCAGAGTCATGTCAGACCGTCGCACAAGTGAATAAATTGTACAGAATTCAGAGGTTTCTATTGTTCCCCTTCACCTACCACCACTATAGTTTGCCAGGGAAATTTGGGAAATTTGGAACTAGTATTCGTCAGAACTTGAAGTTCATCATTATTATTATTATTATTATTATTATTATTAGTAGTAGTAGTAGTAGTAGTAGTAGTAGTAGTAGTAGTAGTAGTAGTAGTAGTAGTTGTACAACTGGACTGGACTTTGCCCATGTAAACAGAGCTGTTACATTTAAACAGACCTAAAGTCTGAGTTTTTCTGAATAGTCTAGAGGAAAAAATGTTGCCATCTGCCCCCCCCCCCCCCCAAATGCAAAAAAGTACTACACACACATCACATGGAACTCTTCACTTGAAAATTGTATCATAATGATCCCAAGTGTTGCCATCTTTTGTTGAATGACAATGTACACAAAAACAGTGTCTTTGTCCCGATAATGGTGATAGTTGATTGATTGATTGATTGACTGAGAAGTCAATCAATCAATCAAACAATCAATCAACTATCACCATTATCGGGTATTTGAACAGTGCATATACCGTACGAGGGCAGGCTATGATTGTCTAAGGTACAATGACATCATCACAGTCATATTATCTCCATATTTGTCGGGCAAGTTTCATCCCACATACTGTATGTAGGCACCGACAACTCCAGTGTGAAATGTACAAAAGTACAAAAAGTGCCACTAGAAATGATAGGTCCCTGGGGACAACACACACACATGCACACACACGCATGCACACACACACACACACACACACACACACACACACACACACACACACACACACACACACACACACACACACACACACACACACACACACACGCACGCACAAACACACACTATCGCGACTCTCACTGTCTCAGTAGCACGACACATACTCTACATTTATTATACTTCCATTTATACATAAATTGACACATGCATTTAAAATAACCCCCCTTGACATTATAGGCTACTGTACATGGCTTCACGCAGTATTCTTGGCTTGTTGTTGTGAGCTGCTTCCAATGCATGTGCTTGTTCATTCAGTGTTGTTGACACCGTTTGAATTACACAAGCGTTGTGATTGTGGGCCATCAAATTCGAAGTCTACCGTGCATGTCATGTACATGTCTTGCATGGTTTCTTCCACCATAATTGTATGAATGGTTGAATGTAATGCACTATTTAAAGCACCTTGGGTAAAGGCGCTATATGAATGCACCATTTATAACATGCACTCGTCTGTCTCATTAGCAATATGCATGATCTGCCTGGTTTCAGTTGCTTTCGTTGGTCTTCTTTGAGAGTTGGTGTGGATTCCATGCATACCAATGACTTAAAGGGTGCATGCAGGCAACGTTAAAGGGATAGGGGATTATTAAAATGGGTGTTTTAATGACATCACAAAAAAAGAAAAGTCACCCAAAATCTTTAGTGTGTACAAACACTGTGTTTGTAAACAGAAAAAAAAAACAAAAAAAAAACAGAATCTCTCGCCTCTATTCTATTCGCTCATTATAAATCTGCTGGACTGTGATTGGCTAAAATGCTGCCTCACCCCACACAGCTACCCCTCACAAATTAGCACCGCCTTTCCTGAGCCTGACAAATGTTTTGTTGACAAAACATTTGTTTGTTCATGATTTGTTGACAACAACAAAGTTCTGGACCGTCTGCAGGGCGAAGCAAGTGTCTGTCTGCAGGGAAACAGCTGCAGCATCAAAGTATAAGCTATATAGAGGGTGAAAATATAGCTACAGTATGTATCCATTTTGATTTTTGGCTAAAAGTTGCACTGGCAAGCATCCCAATGTTGGCGGCGGTAGCACACAGTGGGCATGTTCCTCCTCCGCCCCGATGTTGTTGATCATGATTTGGGATTATTTTTCTAACACTACGACGACAAACAATCAAACTATTTTAAAGTGGATTTCCTTGCAAAAGGAACGAATGGTGATGTCGGCCCTGGCGGTTGTTCTTCAAATGTTAGTGAAGTCAGGCAGGCAGGCAGTCAACGTGTGACTGCGAATAATTAATTCCACTTTCAAACTGCTAATGATTTTTGTTCACAATGTAATGTATGTATAACCTTCTGTGTGACTGTAAATCGAATGCAGTGGAATTGCAATGTGGGCATGCATGCATGCATGCATGTATATCATGCAAATAGGCAGCATGTTTAGAATCCTGCTGACCACTGAGGACATGTGATACCCCTAGAAGTGTGTGTGTGTGTGTGTGTGTGTGTGTGTGTGTGTGTGTGTGTGTGTGTGTGTGTGTGTGTGTGTGTGTGTGTGTGTGTGTGTGTGTGTGTGTGTGTGTGTGTGTGTGCGCGCTTGTGTGTGTGCGTGTGTGTGTGTGTGTGTGTGCGCGTGTGGTGGGGGCACCCCACGTGTTTCAATGTAGTAACTAGTACATTCAGTGCTGGTGCTATAGGGTGAAATGATTGAGGGGTCAATCGCCATTGCATGCGGGTGGGGTGCAATGAGTGTTGAATGAACTTTTTTAACATAATATTGGTCTAATTTTATGCTCTTTCTCTTTAAAGTGGAGTCCGAACACCACCCTGACCATTTGAGGACAGCGACGGATGTTAACTCCTATGGCGATTTACAAGTGGAACATTAGTTAACACTGGAGCCTGTGGAGCTGGGGCAGGTAGGGGGTCCCATTTGGACTACATGGACAACAGTGAAAATGCACTCTCCCAGGTAGGTTACTAGGGCAACGGGGGTCAATTAAGCGGGGTGTGTGTTTTGGTCTGGAATTCCCCTTTAAGTGTAAAGTAATGTCACATGTTTCAAAGTCTTTAAAGGAGATTTAGCTTAGCTAGCTTAACTGGCCACTTCCTCACCACTCTGAGCCACTGACAATGGATTTGGAATCCAACACCTCTCTCCATCCCCATCCAAGGCTGTAGGCCATGAGTGATTGTCTTTACACATGGCTTGATTGCATAAGATGCAATGTAATTTAATTGTTTACCTTTAATTTAATTGCTGCATTTTTTGTCTGCAGACAGCCTAGACTTACAGTATGCTTAAAGGGGAATTCCACCCATTTTCAAAATTTTCCTGAGAGGTTACAAATGGAACCAAATGGACCCGTTAGGGTCCATTTGGTTCTCGTTCACATTGGTTCACATTCACATTTTGGTTCACATTTGTGAGGGCATCATTGCCACATACAGGTACAGTATCTTTTTTACCCCCACAATTTTGATCTGAGGGGTGAGATGTCAATAGGGTCAAAGATGTCAATTTATGGGGGGTCATGACCCCCATGTGACCCCTCGCGGCGCGTACAGTATATTTCATGCATGGCGATCCCCCCACCCCCTCCCTCTCTGAGTTTTGTCAGAGCGCTGAACTGTGTGTGTAGACTATAGACTGCAGTGTAAGTGAACCCGGGGACGCTTTCATGTTCCAACACATGTATCGTGGGCAGATGACGGCAACGCAAGGGTTTGTTTGAAGAAGAAAGACAACCAGCGGGTATCGGGATGCCCTGCCAGCCTCAATGGATTAGCGGTGCTTGATTTGCTTTGCCGGCACACTTCAGACTTCAATTACAAAGGGATGGACGTGGCTGGGGGGGCGGGGTGTTGAAGGTTTGGAGGTGGAGAGGTGTGTGTGTGCGTGTGTGCGTGTGCGTGTGTGTGTGTAGGGGGTAATGGGGGAGGGGGACAAGGTGAAATGTTTCAGAGAAGGCTGGGGCTTGGATGGGAACAGGATGCATCCGTTGCTCATTAGCAAAGTGAAGAGGAAAAAAAGCCGTTTGAAGTGTGCTACAGTTTGGCACCGTCGGCATCAACTGTGACAAGAGAGAGAGGGGAGAGAGAAAGAGAGGGAGAGAGAGGGAGAAGAGAACGAGAGAGGGAGAGAGAGGGAGAAGAGAGAGAGGGGGGGGAGGGAGAGAGAGGGGGAGAAAGAGGGAGAGAGAAAGAGAGAGGCAGAGGGAGGGAGAGAGAGAAAGAGAGAGGCAGAGGGAGGGAGAGAGAGAGAGAGAGGGAGGAGAGAGAGGGAGAGAGATAGGGGGAGAAGAGAGAGAGAAACAGAGAGGGAGAGGGAGAGAGGGAGAAGAGAGAGAGAGAAAGACAGAGGGGGGAGAGGGAGAGGAGAGAGAGAGAGAGAGAGAGAGAGAGAGAGAGAGAGAGAGAGAGAGAGAGGGAGAGAGAGGGAGAAGAGAGAGGGAGAGAGAGAGAAAGAAAGAGGGAGAGAAGAGAGAGGGGGAGAGAGCAGCTTCGTAATGAAATGCATGAGGGTACACTTTTATTGCGGCGGCAACTACTAACTCCCAGCGCGGAAGAAGAAGGCAACAAAAAATGTGATGATATACCGGCGTCTCCGATGACTACAAAGTGTGCTTTAGATAAAAAAGTATATATATTGTGATTTCTTTTCTTTTATGCAAATTACTCCTTTCACCTAGTGCTATCTTATGATGGTGTGATTGCGTCCAGCAGAGTTGCTGGTTGTGTGTACTCAGTGTGTCTGAGCATGCGTGTGCGCGCGCGCATGCGTGGGTGTGTGTGCGTGTGCAGTGTGCACGGTGCAAGCAGGGATCGTTTCAGCCCAGGGGCGGATGTAACACCTCCCAATTGGGGGGGGGCAGAAGAAAATGTAAGGGGGCTGCTTCATCGTCCATGTCGCTTCGCGCCACGGGCAATGAAGCCGCACACATACCATTTTCAGTAGTGTTTCAAATACTTTTAAATATAAGCACTGAAATATCTTGGGGTTTTTTGCATGCCATCATGTTTGGTGGGGCAGACTGGGCATTTAGGGGGGCATTGCCCCCCCCCATGCCTATGCCTAGATCTGCCCCTGTTTCAGCCCTGCATTCACACAGTGTGATATCTCATCTCTCCTGGTCGCCTCCTGACATGTCGTCTGCTGCTCCTGATGCATTTATTTTGCATGCGGTGCTGTTTCACAGGCCTTGCATTTGCAAACACGGAGGTGTCGTTTTACGCTTAAAAAGATTTTTCAATTAACATGCTGTTGAGATCATTTTTTTCCTCTCTCTCCTTCTTCCCACGTCCATCAGAGATGATTTTATTAACCTACTAAGCGTTCATAGTGTTCCCTTTTGATCCAATATCGGTTGCAGATTGACGTTTTGTCGCATTTCATTTGGGACACAAAGGGCATTTTGAAAAAGAATTGCACCCACACCAATTCTATCCCGAAGTGCAATATCTCAGATTCTACCCCTCAATGTCCGTTTTTATCAGCAAAACCAGATGTTTCCGACGGGAGACAGCAGTACACACCTGGGAATTGCGACCTACGGGCTCCATTTTCGTCACCGCTAAACCCCTTATCCCTTAACTTCTTTGCTTTTTTAAACTATTAAAAAAGAACATTTTCAATAGTTTAAATGGTCAACGTACCATTGGTACGTTGAACTATTCCAAAAAGTTTTTCAAAATAGTAACAAAAAAATGATAAGGGGTTTAGATGGTACACAGGGGGGTAAAGGGAAGAATAGTCAAGACACCAGGAACACAATGACATCATTGCACATCCGGTTTCGGAGATCTGGCGCTTCAAAATAAGGGTATCAGACGTGAAAGCCGTGGCAAAGACACACACATAGTCCTCGAGTTTGGCACATTTTGAGTTAAAGGTAGGGGAAGTGATTTCACTTTTGTCACCCAAAAAATATTTTTTTCTGTTAAAATGCTCTATTATAAGGTGTGCAGACCATATATGGAGTTTCCCCCTCCCCCACGTTAGCAGAGGAGCTAATAAAAGTTCCCCAGGTGGAGGGTGAATTCTCCTCCAATCAGGATCGAGCAGCAGGTTCACATGGTGTAGCTACTCTTAGGCGCCCCTAGTGCACCAGTGCACTACACGATGAATTTCAAATCACTTACCCTACTTTTAAAGATGGAATGCCAGGATTTTTCTACCCTAAAACATGATCATCAGGTATTATTGTTATATGATTTTTTTCAAAAAAGTCTACAGTGTCTGTTAAACTGTAATTTTTATGATTCCACCCTACCAGTTCATTAAGTATGCCTGGTTAGTTGCATGATAAAGGGGGAGGAGTTAGTGGAGGGGCTGAGCACATGATGTCACTATATTGAAGTTTTTTTTCATTGGCACGTTTGACTGGAAAGGTTCAGCCCCCAGGAAGAAAACCGTAAATATAAAGGGAAGACATCATTGCACATAAAAAACACACCTAGGGATCCACATACTGTCACCTCTCAAACATGTACAAAATTGGAAAAAATACAAAAATCATGGCATCCCCCCTTTAAAAGTTTCACGGTGAAAATTAGTTGAGGAGCTACAGTATTATGCTACCTGCTGTCAGAACAGACTTGTCTCCTAATTCCGTAAAGAGTATTTCACTGCTTACAGCTAATGATCATTAATAATCATTACAGAACATACAGTTCAAATTACAGAAAGTAATTGCTGGTGACATCCAGAACCACTGTACTAAATTATATAACATCATGCTACAGAAGAACAATCACACATTTTAATCACCTGCATAAAGTTGTGGCAAATTGAGTAGCAGAGTGGGTCTAATGCCATTTAAAATTGTCTAATTATGCAGATTAGTAATAATAACACATCACAGTTATTTCTGTTTGCAGTGCAGCCTCGCAATCTTTTTTGAGTTCAAGAATGTGTGCACCCCAGATTCGGCACAGACAAAGGGGATAAATTAATTTTGTTCCTATATTCTAAAGTATGTGCTTAATCCCTACGTATGCAGTTGAGAAGATGAAAAGAGCTCTGTTACTTTAATGGGCGTGCTCTCAAATCATTGAGAATGTATTGTGATTGGCTGTCTGTACTCAAGGGTGGGGTCAGGGGGCTATAAGTGAAAACTAGTCTGTGGGTGGCTGCCATGTGGGGAGGTTGAGTTTGATACTGCCAGTTGATTTGTTTTTCCACTTTTGTTTCACCAGGCCTGGAAATGATTAAAAACTCTCACCTGCAAGTCCTGTCCAGTTCACCATTTAAAGGTTTTACATGCTGACAAACATTACATTACTATCCCACTTGGTTACAATTGCTTTATATGATTGTCAAATCAATATTTTGGGGCGGTCAAGATCCATCCTGAGCTGAAAGCACTTTGACCAAGAGAGGCGGTGGACCGACTCAGATAGGCGGTTAATTGGATCTCACCAATCTGTCGGTCAACCCCAAACTCTCCTCTTTTAGTCCACCGTGGCCAACCGTGTAGGCCAGACTTTCACTGTTTTTGAGCAGCGTGGACGACATTGAAAGCCTGGGAATCGAGGCTAGTCAAGACCTGAAAGTCATTTTTTGGCACTCACTAGGTGTTGCCGCATAACTTACAGGATTGATGATGATCGATGTCACACACGTCACCCTTTAACCATGGGACACATTGATTACAACTCAAGACCATGATCTGGCTTTCAATTTTTAAACCTTTTTTTAATTAAAGCCTGCATTATGGCAGCTTGAGGGGACATCTGCAAGACTAAATATTTGAGGACCAAAAAAAAGGTGAAGAAACGAGGTGACACCTCGATTATATGCAGAACCTGACGGCTAGGACCTGCTAGATTACAAAGTCTGATGCACGAATTAATTTTAATGCGGCTCATAGCCGTCGAGCACATTTATCCCCCTTGCGAAGCGAGCTGGGCTGGCATCGACCGGAGGCCCCGATCTGCTTTGTCAAATTACACTGTGTCACTTATTCGCACGATCACGGGAAGCAGGGGATGAGGTCGGAGGTTAAGTAATGAGTTAACAATGCGATGAACATGTGACCGAGGTAATGTTTCGGTTGCGAGGGACGGCATGGCGATCGGGACTGAGGGGAAGGTGTAGATAATGAGCAGTTATGAAGAATGAACTGACACTGTGATGACATAATCTGTGCGGTTCAGCAGCATTAACACACCCACCGATGTTGCCGATGATAGCCGCCAACTAAACAATATAAACCAATAGTTACACTCATCCTCATTGGCGAGGATTGTCAGCAGACATGTATTTATAGTCCTGTTGTTTGATCGGGTCGCAATGCTACTCAGAGTTAGCATTGTTTTGCTAGCTGTTTCAGGGTCGCGCATTGTGTCCATAAAGTTCCATTCAATCTGTTAGTTTTATAATTGCTGGTATCTCTAGTTCCTTATCACAGATGGCATTTTTGATCAAAACAGTGTATATTCCATTGCCAAGATCAGTCACCACAGAGGCTTCCATGATACTATGGCTGGTCGATCATGTCACCAACAACTGACTGTCCGAAGCACAAACATAAAATGCTCATTTCTGGTTTGGAAATTTGACTCTTTAAAATAAGAACTCAACATGGATAAACGCTGGCAGTAACAAACCACAATAAATGCTGGTGGAAAAAGTATTAATGTGTCATTTGAGTGACAGGAGTGAGTCTCTAGATACATCAACATGTTCCAAAACGTTGTTTTTTTTGCCCGTAACCCAAAAACGAAATTTGATGTTATCGCCAGAAAGCCGAACTACAATCTCACAACATGGCACTTCACAGGGATTTACGAGCTTGTAGATTATGCTACTTTTACAATTTCTTAAACTTTTTAAATTGATTTGTTTTTCATTGACTTCTTAAAGAAATACTGTACATGAACAAGAAAAAAAAAGATTTTTAAATAATATATTTTAAATATCAATCATTTAAAGGTATATCCAATGATTTCACTTCATCCAATGAGGAAAGAGAGGGTCCTAGCCTCGTCCAATCATGATCAAGTGGGGGCGGGCCTCAGGCTTTGTCCTGCTGCACTTCTGCCCACTGTAGAGCGTGTGCATGTGTACATCAATATTGCTTTGTATTGCGTAACATTTTTACAAATCGCTGAATGCTCCTTTAAAAAAATGTTTTCATAACACGTAGACCTTGTCTATTATTGTGTTCCAATAACATGCAGAGGTCAAAGACACCTGTTGGTAATAACCTGAAAAATCCTTCACTGAAGTCCCTTTAATCCAATAGACCCAGAGAATGTAATTGGGAATCCCCGATTGGCCCCGGATATTTGAAACACGTACGGGTGGCAATCAAAAACCCAAACACAACACTGTAATCAAATCCATCTTACAATATAATAACAACGCATGCAGGCGGGTTCCTTTCGCCTTGATCTCGGATGACGAGTCGAATAAACACATGCCTCGTCGCATATTACCCCGGCGAGAAGAAGCAAAGTAACTGGAGACACTTGTTTTGTCAGACGTGTCCCTGCCCTGAAGGAAATCTAATCAGAAAAGATGCGCCGCGTCCCTTTTCTCCAGATGTTAATTCACTTTGAAACCAAAGCGATTAACCACCAGGGGGAAAGAGGGGAGGGGAGGGGAAGGGGCTGGACAAAAAGGAAAATAAGGACGACAGTTATGCCAGCTAAACCACTAATAGCGCGTTTGACGGCTTCATTTCCACAGCCATATTTATTTATATGGAAAGATCGCTGCATGCCTTTGTTCCCTGAAAAAACAAAAAAACAAAAGAAGGAAGAAGGGCTCCTGAGATGTTGTTGTCATTGCCTGTTCATCGTCATGTTTTCTTTTCCAATCCCGTTAGATAGAAAGAGACCAGCGGCACAGAGAGGGGGAGGGAGAGAGAGAGAAGGAGACGGAGAAAGAGGAAGAGAAAGAGAGAGTAAAACAAGATACCAAATTGCTGCCCCCTGAGAGCACAGACGTAGTCCTTCTTCGCAGCGCCACCAGGGACGTCTTCTGTCCTCTCCTTTTCCCACTTCGGGGAGCTCCGACTTCTCCCCGAAGACTGCTCCTCTGCCGCGCCGCGGTCCCCACGCAGTCCCCTCCCTCCCTCTCTCCCCCAGTTGGAAAGTCAGAATAAGTAGGGCATCGGGGAGAAACTTCACGGCATAATTAACCGAGTGTTTGTGTCTGTTTTCGGCGTGCATCGTGCCTGCAGATGGGCGCTCTCGCTGTGTGTGGTGTCGTGTACACGACAACAAACAACAACAATGCTTCCGGCGGAGTAAAGTTAAAGTGTTTTAGTTTCTTTGTCCAACTTAAGGTATCCTATGAAGGATGATGATGGCCTTCTTCCATGCCAGCCTTGTCAGTCAAGGTTGGTGCAGAGAAAACGAGTTTTCCAAAACCCCATTATGGAATGGAAACGTGCAGTATGGGGGGGGGGGGGACTATATAACCCCCTTGGGGTGCACATTGTTCGGCTCCGACATTGTAACAGTCCTATAGCCATGAGTCTGATTCATTATACCCAAAAACCCAAACCCAAAACCATGTCGCTACTGTTTCTGTCTTGCGTTTGAACTATGGGTAAAACACCTGAAATCTCTCAGTCATTTCTCCAAATTGCAGCTTTTTAGTCTTCCAGTGCTATTGTCCACTTGACTTGAGAGGCAGCAAAAATTGTTCTTTCCTCAGACCTGTGAGGTCATCTTTAAACTCCTCACATTACAGGATCATTTGGGCAGATCATCGCTTCAACTCCCACTTGGAAGCCCTCCAGCAAATTGAGCCTGTTCCCCTATCATCTGGGGGACACCATAACTAAAGTTAGCATTGTGCTCGAAACTTATATTATGAGACACTAACAAAAAAAAGTCTAGACTCATTTGAATCAATTCCTTTCTAACACATATTTATCTTCACGGTTGACTAGAAGTGTTAATTTATTTACATCACGGTCCAATAATCGTGACTGTGATGGGAAAAATTGAAGAGCGTTTCCTTTGGCTATGATGCTCAGCAGAAATACAGCGGCAGAGTTGATGATGGTAGCAGTAATAGACATCGCATCCCTATGGGTCATTTACAATCTGAAACACGTCAACGCAGGCACACTCATTTGTATTCTTAGCTCCGCATCCCTTTTGGCTTTCATTATCCATTTCGTATCAGTAATGACCTTCACTTCGGTCCTGTTGAAGTGACAAACTGTGAAACGAGTATAGTGGAGGAGGAGGACGGAAAACAACAGCACAACTCAACTTACTTTGTACTCTGCTGACGGAATCGCTTGTTCAGATCGAAGAAAGTGATGTCTTGCAATTTTTATTTTACATTATTATTAATAATATTATTATAATTGTTTTAAACAGCACAAATGCATTGTATCAACCAGAAAGGCCGTTATGAAAGTCAGCAAGAACCTGAACTGTATCTGACTAGGACGATATTGGTCCCTCGTGATACGATATAGGTGGCGATATTAGGCCTTCAATAATGATATGATATCATTATCATATGATAATGATATCATGATATTTGATATATTGCGATATATCAATATATTGCATGAAATTCATCAACGACATTTCATGATACTGTAACTGCAGCTGAAAACAAAAACTAAAAACAATAAATGAATTAATAAAAAACTAAAAGGTAAAAATCAGAACTTACTAATGTATATCCTCAGTTATTAATCTTCGCTTTTATCTGTCTCAACTGATTCTCATACCGGGCTTTTTGGTTTTTTTGGGAATGAAGCAGCTATAGAAGTCACATTTTAGTTTTGTGACCCATTTTTCCTCCCGGAATTATTCCTCAGCAAATATCGTGATATTTGCTGAGGAATAATTCCGAATAATTCCGAATAATTCCGAATATACGATATATATTGCAGGAGGAAGTATACGATATCACGATAACGATATTTCAGCACACCCCTATATCTGACAGTAAACAATCCAAATAGGGACAAAATCATCATTTAACCTATAATGAGACTGATGGTCTCTAGATGACTTTGCTGTCTCTCCCAAATATGGTTGTAGAGATGTCATGTTTCATATTCTACACCTGCTGCTATACTTTATTTTACTTTCATTTCACTGATATTTTGTTGTTTATTGTTTGTCATATTTGTGATTTGAGATGACTGAAGAGAATCACGGACACTCACATCCCAATAGGAAAAAAATGCCCCTGGATTGAGTCTATTCACCAGAATGCTACGAATGGCACATGGAGTGGACCGACCACAACACAAACCAAGGAGTTCATTTATGGTTATAATCCTGCAAAAAAAAAATGCAGTTACTGCATTCTAGGGCAGTATGGAGACATCCTTTGGGTCACAGACAAGGTCCGGAAGAGAAGGATGAGGCTGGTTATAGGTGTCGTGTCATGCATCTAGAATTTGCTGTAAGCCAGTACACCGGCACGGCGCTGGGAACCAACCAACCCACGGCACAGCATTGGAAGGGGAGCAGGTGAAATTGAATCACACAGAATATCAACACAGGATGTACAGAAGCTCAGGTGTTAAAGTATTCTGACGTTGCTGTCAAAATGTTCTATATTAGAATTTTTAACTCCCAACGAGATAACTGACATACACCTCACGGTGATGTATGGTGATTTTACATTTTATTTTCTGATTCAGTTTGTTTTTTTAGAGCGGGTTTGCTAGTTCTTATTTCGTTTTTTATGTTGGAGAAAATGTTTAATTTTGGATAGTTTCAGTTTAGTTTTAGTTTCAGTTATTTTCTACAGAGAGTATACAGTAAAAAGGTATTCAAAGGCAACATTTATATGATATGTTTGATTTTAAATTCATGGTGGAGCCCTGTAGTGTCCGTTTAAATGTTAATCCGTCCCTGGGATTGGGGGTGGGTTTATCGCCAAGACAGAGAACAGTATCCTGAATTCTCAATCTCTGCAAAACAAGAACTGCTAAATACTGTAGCTCTAAACATAGATATAAGAGTAGGTGGTCATGTCATCCACACATCTGCGCCTCTTTCCCCAGAGGTCTATAGATTGTGCTCTGAGACTCCCCTCGCTGTCAGCTTAATGGCCAAACGACAATGCCTCGACATTCTGGCAGGGTGGAATAGTGACACACCTTGTAAACGGACAGAGAGAGAGAGAGAGAGAGAGAGAGAGAGAGAGAGAGAGAGAGAGAGAGAGAGAGAGAGAGAGAGTAGTACTGTAGTGTTCGCTTAACACAACACACAACATGAAAGAACACTTAACACAGCAGAGAGTCCCCCTGGCCACCCATGCTTCCCTTCACACTCTCTATCAAAATATTGACACGATGGAGGAGGAGAGCATACGGTGTGCTGCATGTTACTGTATCAAACACTTTGTCTTTTTGAATTATTGATAGAACTGAGGGGGGGGCTGCTGAGCACTGGGCAAGCTGACTTGTTTTTATTTCCATTTTTGAATCATCCTTCACAATAAAAAATAATGGACTATTTCTGACTGTATTCGCAGACACATGTGGTGTCTGTGATTACTGTCAGAAATAGTCCATTCTTTTTTGTAAACCGTTTTTCACTGAGTGCCAATTCCTAATGTGATCCTGGGCTGTACACACCCTCCGCCAACCTGGGGCAGCAGACTTGCCTCATGCTTCCTTCAATACATGAGGAGTCCAAGCTGCCTTCTTTTCACCTGATGGGGAGTTTCCACAGTTGGACGGAACACATTACTCCATCAGGTTATTCCCATCACATTGCATCACATTAGGCACCCATCCTCAATCAGGCACCCCGGATGGCCAGGAGGAGGCAGTTTAAAGCCCAGGATTACTGCATGTTTTTGTGAGGGGACACATTGAGAACATACAAACTCCAGACAGAAAGGCACTGGCCACAGCAGCGGCCCTAGCGGGAATTGAACCCAGGCGACAATACTAACCATGCTCCACCGTGCTCCCAGAAATACTCATACTTAATCCAATTCTGGATTCTCATCCAGAATGAGATTAAAAAATATTTCTCGGTTTAAACCACAAGTAAAATGCCTTACGGCGAGAAGCAATACTGCAGGTTGGCAACTTGTCATTCAACAAAAGCTGGCAACCGTATTTTCAATACTGTACTCTGTGTGTGTGTGTGTGTGTGGGGGGGGGGGGGGGTTACTGAACAATGAATGCTATCACAATGTTAGAGCATTTACAGACAAAAATGGCAAAAATGAGATGAAAGTAAACACATTTGCTTTGGAAGATTAGAAATAAAAGGGTGATAATAAGCAATGAGGAATGGAAGAATTAGAGATTAACCAACCAAATCAATATACTGTATCCTACAGTGTATCCAACTAGACCCTGAGACTTTGCTGATGATATTAGTACTGCTAGAACAGACCAACAGATGCAGGGAAAATCACCCGTACTGAGACAACAGCTGCTTTGCTTGGTCTCTGAATCAACTCATCAGAAAGCAAAATAATGCTAATTAACAATAAAGACCTCCTTAATAATCAAGATGTGATATAGCATTTTTTGCATATCTTGGAAGCATAATTCCCATGGATGGGAGGAACGGATGAGAATGTCAGAATCAGAATATGAAAATAAAGAAGAACATTCAACACCTTAAATAAATCTGGGAAGCAAAAAACCAAACAACAAAAAAAAACACCACGCAAAACCAGGGCTTGGCATCAACTGTTTGAGGCACCAAAGTCACTTGTTATGAAGGGTGGCACAAGTACTGTACACATAGATCGAAATCAACTGTGAGTCTGTAAATACATGTTTGAATATTAGATTAATATTCTAAGTGTAAAAGTTAAGAATTGCCTTAGAATGTCTAATCTTACATTCCAAATACACAGCATTAATGACAAGTCCTGCACAAGGCCAAACTGCAAATCCACCCTACTTTACAGTTCTGAACTGCATACATTGCTAGCAGTATTTTAAGAAACATCTTCCCTGACGACTTAACAGACTCGGATATTTCATTTCAAAGCAAAGGTTAAAGCCTGATTACTAAATTACTAAAACATCATACGTTCATATATTGCATTTAGTGCTATTGGGAATGCTATTGGGGCTCCCTTCACAAATCACACATCATACATCACATCATTAAAAATATAGGACTTGGCCTTGCCCACATATTCAGTTGCAAGATTTTGACTCAACACTTGTGTTTGACGGGTGGAGATCGAGGCTCTGGAATCAAACCAGAGCCTTTGAATAGACAGTTGCGCCATTGAGCCCGGTCACGTGGGATAGTTCACGGAGAGCCTGATAGTGACTACCGGAGTCGGAAATACATTGTTTTCAATGAGAGTGGTGCAATTAAGAGATATTTTATGTATACATGCAAAATGACAACCAATTTAAAGCATTATGCTCTGCTAATATTACAAAAAGGATTTAAAGTCCTTAAAGCTGGACTGTTGCCTGAGTCCAAGCACCCAGCTAAAGTCTGAGAGACTGCCTGGTTTCAGGAGAGTGTCACGTTTGGCCTCCCCCCAGGAGTGCGAGTGGCTGCCATTGGATTGGTGCCATGAAGTGAAGGGAGTAGGCGGAACTCTGTCTATTCAAAGGCTCTGGTTCAAACCATGTGACTTCCCAATGGAAAAGTATAAAACCGTCACACAGACAGAAAAGAAGTGTTTGGGAGGCCATTAGAGGACCAAAACGTTCAACAACATAGCATGGACAAAACAAGGGCTGGAGAGGGGGCTGTCATGGCAACGACAGGATCAGGGGCCACAAGGACGGAGGAGTCTGATCGAAGTGTTCCTCAGAGAATTTAGGAAGGACTAAGTGAGTCAAGCGATTTGTATATATAGCTGATGAGAAAAGAGAGAGGTTGACAGTTTTAATTGATGACCAGATGGCGGTGCAGCTCCCAATGTTGATGGGATCATATATCAAAGTGGAACTATAGGAAAGTTGGTGTAGGTGGACTGACTGAGAACGAGTGTCAATGAGCTATAGACCCCAGGGAGAGAGGAGTGCGACATAAGATAAGATCCCTATACTTGAATAATTCTGTGTGCTTTTGGAACTCGGCCTGCAGCATTAATGATGTCCCCCCCCCCCCCCCCTCGTGTAATGTTGCTTAGGAACACTTAGGAACACTTACTGTAAGTTAACATCAATAAGCACTTGTATATTTTACCCAATGTAAAACATTCCATGATAAAATATTTCTCATCAAACTATATGGAAGTACAGCAGTACATGGTAACTTGAAATGCTCTGTAATATTTCAGCATAAAATAATAATAATAAATTAATGATTATTACTTTATTATTAACATTGGTTTAGTCCTACAACATAAATATTAGCTAGATTATAGTCAACAATGTTTTCTTTTTTACAAACATTATAATTACATTACCCAAACAGGCCACATAATATGGTAGCCATACCAGCGCATAGCAGACAAAGGCAAACCATCGGCATGAACAAATACACAGCAGGAGTGACAACAGAACGAAGCATTGAAAAAGCAACTAAACCAGTTAGTTTATCAATTGTATCATATGACATTACTGTATGTCTAGATGCACCCGCCCGTCCCCACTTTTTTCTTTTTAAATATAATGATATTTAATACTTGGTAGCCTACATAAATGACTAATAGATTAGTCAACAAGTAAACTAGGTAAGTAGTCGACTGGTAAAAAAAAAAATCATCAGAAGTGATTTTAGGTCTTTAAGTCCATCCCATGAAAAATGGGAGCAAAAACAAAAGTGTTGCGTTTAAATTTTTGTTGAGTATATATATATATATATATATATATATATATATATATATATATATATATATATATATATATATATATATATATATATATATATATATATATATATATATATATATATTAATGGTGTTGATTTTTAACGCGTTAACGGCGTTGATTAAATTTCTACGTTATTTGCGTCAATTTTTTTAACGCAATAAACGCGCACGCGCGTGCACGCTCGCGTGTGCGCACGCTCTGTCTCGGATGTGATTCCACTCGCTGGCGACTCTATTAAAGGGGGACAACAAATAGGGACAAAGTTGCGGAATGCATTGGAGTCTATGGGCTCGAGCGAGTATATCAGGGCTACTAAACTGGTGGCCTGACATCTCCGTTCACTTCCATGGAAGTATATATATATATATATATATATATAAATATATATATATATATAATATATATATACCGGTATATATAATATATATATATTATATATATATATATATATATATATATATATATATAATATATATATATATATATATATATATATATATATATTAGGGGTGTTGAATGATTAAAAAATTTAATCAAATTAATCACACCTTCAAAATTAATTTAATCATGATTAATCACCATTCGGACTATTTCGGACAATATGCCATGTTTTCCTGTGTATTGTTGCGGAAATGGAAAGACAGCGGGCTATTCAACTAAATTGTTCAGGAGTCCGCATTGCCAAAAACCCAAGGG
>CM076973.1:39519740-39619740 GCA_039105355.1 Benthosema pterotum | reverse complement strand
CCAATTCCAGTACATTGCAGGTGTGCCACATAATGTAAAAAAAAAAAAAAAAAAAAAAAAAAAAAAAAAAAAAATATATATATATATATATATATATATATATATATATATATGTAACGCCCGGATTCGAACCCGGTCTCCCGCGTGAAAGTCCAACATCTTAACCACTAGACCAAGAGGACATCCCCTTGGTCCGGGGCAGATATTGGTTTTTCCAGGCCATCACGGCAGAGGCTGTAGCCACCTGCTACACTCACCTCCCTTTTGACCTGCTTCCACGGGAAACCCGATCCGGGTCACGGCACCAATGTAACGCCCGGGATTCGAACCCGGTCTCCCGCGTGAAAGTCCAACATCTTAACCACTAGACCAAGAGGACATCCCCTTGGTCTGGGGCAGATATTGGTTTTTTCCAGGCCATCACGGCAGAGGCTGTAGCCACCTGCTACATATATATATATATATATATATATATATATATATATATATATATATATATATATATATATATTATATATATATATATATATATATATATATATATATATATATATATATATATAATATATATATATAACATTTAACACAAGAGCTCTTGTAACACAAACAGACACAACTCCTGCTCTATAGTAGGGTATGGGGATAATCATCAAGTTCAAAATTTTAACGCGCCCATTTGGGAATTGGTTAACACCATAAATATAAGACTTTGACACAAAAATTAACTTTGTATCTTGAAAATAACCCCCACCCACTGAAAATCAAAAAGTACCCAAAATGGCCATTTTTTGCAAATTCCGCCTGGCATGCAGAAGTTATTCTCACTGTTTGCCCATATATTCTATAGGCAAAATACTCAGAATACTCATGTTTGATGAATCCATGACCAAGCCAGCAACCCCCTAGGTCATCAGAGTTGCCAAATCCAATATGGCCACCAGTCCGCCACTTGAAAAAGATGTTTAGAGAACTTTTAAATCAAAAGAGCTATAAATGCAAACTTTATGTCTAAATCATGTTGTTTGACAAATGGAAATGTTTTGGAGTGCTTGACTTTATGACTGGGTGTGTCTGAATGTCTATTTGGTTATTGCTTATTACAAATACTGCAGTACCTATATGTAAATTATAACATTATGTTTAAATTAGAAACACACTGCTATAGCGGCTGCTAGCTGCTATGGCACAGTATAGTCACTACAATATGAAGCATACAGTATACAATACAGTACATTACATTACAGTACAGTACGCTACAGCATTGGTTCCCAACCAACCATTTTATACTGCACCTCAGAAAATATTGGTGAGGGTGTTTGGTGAGTAAAATACAGGAATGTAGACTTGCCCTTTTTGTTCCACTCCCAAGCCAATAATGCTGCTGCTAAGTCTAATCACTAATCAGAACCATTGATGTCTTTTCTAATGTGATTAATCCGTTCTGAACGGCTAGGTGTGCTGTCATGCTCATTTCAGCAAGGTTGGAGACCCTACTTCAAACAATTAGTTGGTCAGAAGCAGACCTACCTGTAGCAATATTTCATTCCACTTTTGTCACCACCACCAGAGAGGGGCTCAAGTACTAGCAGTGGTAATAGTACCGGTGGTTGGGAACCTCTGCGCTACAGTATGCTTCTGTATAGTACAATATGCTTTTGTACTGTACTGTAGAACACTGTACTATACTGTACTGCTTCATATTGTAGTAACTGCACTGTGGATAGCAACTAGCAGTATAGTGTTAAGATGTAGACTTTTGACTAGTGTATTATTGTTGTTCTTGTTTTAATAACATTACATCTCTATAGAGGTTGTTTCTTTGCTCCAGTTTGATATCAACTTATTCCAACAACTCTACACTCAAACCTGGCTCTACAGTAATTGCAATAAGCATTAACCCAATTGGGATTCAGACACATCCAGTCATAAAGTCAATCATCCAAAATGTTTCTCTTGTTAAACATGATTCTTATCTGATTCAAATGTTCTAGAAAGAAACCTTTTCAAGGGGCAGGCTGGTGGCCATATTGGAGTTTGCCAGTATGATGACCTGTGCTGGCTGGTTGCTGGCTTGGTCACAGATTCAGCAAACATGATTATTCTGAAAATGTTGGGCACCTCTGTAGCTCCCAATTAGAAGTTAAAGCTATGTTAAATTAGAAGTTTAAGCTAAAGTCGTTTTTAAAAGGGTGAGGTCATTTTCTGGTATTTCACCCTGGATAGAGATTTTTTTCACAGTTCCCATGCTATTTGTGGTGGTCATATTAGCCAAGAACAGTTACAATATTCTCTCCTAAATGAAGCACACCCAAATCTTAGTCAGGTCCTCAACTATATGGTGCTGTAATGAACTGAATTGTCTGATGGGCGATTTGTACTGTCTGCTTGCAGTCAAACAGGAGCCAAAATGCATTATGTAAATATACCTTATTACATTAGAACTTTGCAATATCTGACATGTGAACCAATGTTCCCTAAAACACTTGATTTTATTTTTTAATGGAAAAAAAGAGTGGGAAAAGTGGAAAATTAGCATGTCTGATTAGTTTTTTGGTCTGGGTGGGGGGTTATTTCATGCTAGGTACCAACTTCCAATACAAAATATCTCTCAAATGACCCAATGCACCATCCCTGAAATGGGCGTAATCATTTTCCAAAGTTTTTATTTTAGGCCATTTATCCCCATACCCTATCTATAGTTTGGTACCTTCCTCCACTAATCAAGAGGATCAGCAGCACAGAAGTAGACAGGTGCTAAACAATTTCTTACTTACTTAATTAATTAAACACAATTGACAGCAAACATTATGCAATGGAAACCTGTGCAAAGTATTTTCACCATGCATTGTGAGTTACCAGTAATAAAACTATCAATATGAACTCATGCATTTCCATGTCTTCCAATATGGCTGAGGGAACAGGGTGCTGGGGGGAGTGGGGGAGTAACACCTCCCCCCTCATACAGGAGCCCCCCCCCCCCCCCCCCCCCCCCAGGCAGAGCACCCCCTCAAATATACATAACATAAAATATATTAAAACGAATAATAATAAAACATATCACGTTATTTATATAAATAAAATGTCTTGGTTGGACAATAAAATAAAATATGCCTTTTTGCGTTTTTTCTTTTTTAATTTATCATTATCTCTGCTCTGCTGCCAGTCTGCTGCTGACGCTATTTCCGGTTACCTTTCTTTTAAGCCAGAGCCATAGAGTAAGCAACGACAACTCCTTTCACTTCATGGGACCAATCCAATGGCGGCTCTTCTAATTGGACTTGAATAGAGAATGGGGACAACCAATAGGTTGTCCCGGACCTGAAGTAGGCGTTTGCATTGGACTCAGGCAACAACCCAGCGTTGATGGTCTTAAATCGCATCATTTTAGAATTAATTGTTTTTAGTAACAGTACAACATAAATAGTATTGCACAGTAAGAGTGTGAGTACGCAATGCAATACCGTTGACATGTTGAAAACAATGCATTTCCAACTCCAGTTTGTCCCTTTCCGGGGTGCATGAACGGCAGCTCGAGCGCTCAGTTTCTGACCCCTCAATGTCGCAACTCTTCTACTAGTTGTATCTGCTTTACGCACGGGTCGCGCCATTTGAACTCACCGGTCAGCTGACCCTGACAGCGTGGTGGTGGAGCTGCAGCAGCAGCAGCAGCAGCATGGCTCAGAAAAGAATTAGTGAATTATTTGTTGGGCCCAAGCCCAGAACCAGTTTAGTTCAAGAACCTGTGGTCTACATACTGTGCCAGCACCAGCAGCAGCAGCGGTGTACAGGAGGGGACGAGTGTTAACGTTGTTGGAGAGGATAACAATGTCGTGGAGTTGTCGTCGGAGGGAGGAGGTGAACAACAGCAGAAGCAGCAGCAGCAGCAGCAACACTGTTGTTCAGCAGGGAACGACTGGGATAAGTGGCAGTGGCACTGGTAGGCCTGCTACGATTGAAGTGGACATTGTTGTGGAGTTGGAGAATAATAATAACACCAGCAGCACCAGTAGTGCAGTATTTTATGAAGCTACGGACTTGGTGCACTCAGAACTGGCAAGACGATTTGATTAGGACAGCATGCTTATAGCCGCAAACAGAGAGGGCTGTTATCAATGCAGCAAAGGGGGAGCGCACAGCATTTGACGCACAATCACTTCACCTCCCCAAGCGCATGTAGCTGCTAGACACAGATCGGCTACAGGGCCAATTAAAGACGCTGGGAGATGTAGCTAAAGGTGCCTTTACAGTTGCAGACGTTGGTGCACGTCTCGCCCAGCGTCAATCACATCAAACCACTTAGCAGAGTCTTGTATAAAGATGTGGAGAATCTAATGAAGTTGCATCCTCAGATACAGTAGGTCCTTCTCCACCCTTCGGTGCCTGAAAAGCTTTACGCGCAGCACCATGGCCTAGAAAAGGCTCATCCATCTTGCCCTCATGCACATACATAATGACATTCTGGACACGTTGGATATAAATGCCATGATGAGGGAATTCATCGCCGTCACCCCGGAGCGCAAGAGCACCTTTGGAGAATAAGGTAGGCTAAAGCCTTTACTATTTAAAGGGGAATTCCACCCATTTTCACAATTTTCTATTTGGTTCCATTTGTACCCTCTCAGGAAAAAAGGGGTCTGAAAGAAAAATCATTAACATGGTGAAATACATCTTCATGATGTCATCAGATGTATTTCACCATGCCATGTTAATGATTTTTTCAGACCTCCATTTTTAGGAAATACATAATTGGGGGAACTTTTTTTTATCATGTCCAGACAACATCTCTAAGGTACATTAATGACATTAAAGGTAGGGTAAGTAATTTGAAATTCATTGTGTGGTACCAGTCTGGTCTGAAAGAAAAATCATTAACATGGTGAAATACATCTTCATGATGTCATCAGATGTATTTCACCATGCCATGTTAATGATTTTTTCAGACCTCCATTTTTAGGAAATACATAATTGGGGGAACTTTTTTTTATCATGTCCAGACAACATCTCTAAGGTACATTAATGACATTAAAGGTAGGGTAAGTAATTTGAAATTCATTGTGTAGTACCAGCCTGGTGCACTAGGGGCGCCCAAGAGTAGCTACACTATGTGAACCTGCTGCTCGATCCTGATTGGAGGAGAATTCACCCTCCACCTGGGGAACTTTTATTAGCTCCTCTGCTAACGTTGGGGAGGGGGAGACTCCATATATGGTCTGCACACCTTATAATAGATCATTTTAACAGAAAAAAATGGGGTGATATCTGACCTTTAAAATGTTGAAAATGGGTGGAGTTTCCCTTTAACTATATTATTTCTCACCATAATATAATATAGGGAGAAATGATATAGTATGTACTGTATATAACTATATGGCCGCCGTGCCAACTGAACTGCTACCTACTGCTGAAATTTAACGTTAGATATTATGTATTGTGTTCTGTTCTTATATGCTGTGCGCTGCATCATGGTGATGATGGAACCTCAGCTCCTCTGTTGTATAATAGGCTTGTTACGACTCACTGAGTCTAGGTGTAAAGAAAGCTGTTTAAATAAGGCAGAGTGTAACTGCCAAAGAAGTATTTCTTTTTATATATATATATATATATATATTTTGCGCCTTTGCTAAATCTCATGTGGACTAAATAGGCCTATGCATTTTGGTTGGTTTGGTTTGGACTTTGGAACTGTCAGTTGTTTGAGTTTGTGTTGCTGTTGGGTGTTTGTGATTATCCTGTACATACAGCATAAGGATTCTATATTCATTTTATAGCCTACAAAGCAAAAATGATTGATGTAGACCAGGCCTATTGAAGATGCCGTTTCAAAGTATAGGCACATTGTCTGTCAATTCGTTCATATAACTTGTGTATGGAGAAGGAAATTAAAGGGCACTTTAACGTGTGCATTTACGCGTGCATGAACCGCATGCATGCACATTTTTTGCTTGCACATGTAGTACCCAGCCATGATCCAGCCACAACAGCCCCCCCAATCGGGCTCAGCCCTATTGGTGTGTTGGACTGACGAGTGGGAGGCCCGGGTTCGATCCTGCTTCCGTGTAATACTACAATCTGGCGTAGTTGGCAGGATTTGGATTGCAGGTGTTATCCCTAATATACCCGTCTACGTCCTTAAGGGTCCACTTGAAGGACATTGTGTACGGTGGTCCATGGTGTGGACCACGAGGATGCGCTCCAAAAAGATCAAGGGGGTAAATGTAGCACCCAGCCATGATCCAGCCACAACAGCCCCACCAATTGGGCTCAGCCCTATTGGCGTGCTTCTACCTGACTATATACTCGCAAGTCGCAACAGTGCATTAGTGGACACAACTCCTTTCAAGTTTTAAAATTCAAGTTTTAAAAACTTGTGTTTTCTATGCTTGTTTGATTTTGGCCTCATAATGATGTCATCAGTGCACACTATTTTGTATAACTCCTCCTCTTCTTCAGTCTTCTGTTCCAAATTTGCCTTTACTCTGTTTACAACAACCACCATTGTTGATTTTCCAAGTTGACATGGAACAAGGCTGGTTTTATCTAGCATCACTATTATAACCACTCAACTCTAAAATAATCGGAATATCAGTGCTGCCAGCACCTCCCCCATCACCACCTCAGGAGATTGTGGTACTGCAGCTAAGCTGCTTTCAAAGTCCATAGAGAAAAAGACATAGTTTAGTTATATCAGTGGCGACTGAGGCTAAGACCATTAGAAATAAGCTTGAGGGGCTGATATTATGTATTAAAAACAATGCACTTAAAGTCTCCTCCTTTTGTCCCCTGTATAAACGTCATGCCACACCTCCACCTCTTCTCTTGTATTTCTGCAGTGGAACGAGGTGGGTGTCTTTGTTGATAACAAAAAATAAGAATGGTACTTTACAAAACGATTCATACAGTGTTTGACTCTATATAGAGACTCTTGTTTAGAGAGCATTCCAGTCCATGCACTAAGGCCTGTTTTGCAGTTCTTCGTCTACAAAGAGAGGTCCGTTGCCTCCCAACACAACAACACAGCGCTGGACAGATTACACTGGTTACATATTGTGTCGCAGGTGAATTAGACGTGGCGTCAAGGTCTGATTTCATTATACATTGGCTAACTCAATGTAAGCTACAGTCCAAGAAATCCTTGAAAGTCAAGCTGCATACAGTAAATTGTGAGAAGTACATGGTTATATAAGCACATACCACGCATGTTTTCCCACTGTTACGCCACAGTCCGTCTTCAGTTCACGGTGCACAGTGCCGGAACCTTTGCACCTCCACCATTCCTCGACGGGTGCTCTCTAGGGGTGTCAGATATGTATAGGGACCGGGGAGGGAGGAAAGGCTGACATTTAGCTAACAAAGACCACGCTATAACGTAACCCCGCTGGGGTTGCAGGTGAGTCGATCAGCGGGCAATGTAGCTCCGCGTGTATCAGATGAGCTGCTGACATTTGGTGTTTTTTTAATTTTTTATTTCTTCCTCTTTTTTGTATCATTATCGCACCCACTAGCTCTCACCCACTCTTGCTCTGCTGGCTGCTGCTCGTTGCTGCGAAAAGTCAACTCGACCTGCACTTATGTGTCCCAATGCATTTGCAATGAGTCACACATAAGGCTGAGGAGTGTTGTGAACGGGAACATGATGATTAACTCTTTCTTCACAAGGTGCGACTATATCCGTACCTCCATCAGCTATGGGACGTTATTTGCTAGGTACGAATACATTCGTAACCCCCCCCCCCCCCCCCCCCAGCATATTCTCCACATATGAAGTGGTTGAGCCCCAGAACAGCTTTTAAATTTTGAGCCGGTTGCTGCGCAATACTTCCGTCCCCACCAGCTATGGGACTCTACAACTCCTCTAAACTTACCTCAGTTCAAAGCTTTCAAAAGCTCTATAACTCCAGAATCTACGAGTGCAAAGTGTGTACATCATTTGTGCCTCGCATCACTTCCCGACAATATACGTTTCTGGTGGCACGGAAAACTGTGTGTACTAATGCCAATGATAGCATAGTGAGTGTGGGGGCTACAGCGGGGAGGAAAACTATTCTCTTGAGTGAATGCCAGTCAGCTGGCACAGGTTAACTCCATGTATTCCACCAGATAGCAGCACAGAAAGAATTAAAGGACAAGGCCAGAGGGGTTATTCTTTGACACAGACAGTGATGGTTGTCATCATTTACTGCATGCAGACCACGGTCATGGTGCTAGGAAGTTTTACGTCGCTTATAACCAGGACTTTTCTGTTTGGAAGTATCACCCGGCAATTGCATAAATTAACTGTATGTAATTGTATGTGTGGTGCTGCTTTGATGAAAGCAATATACAGTGCCGTCGTAATATGTATACATGCAGTACTGACTGCGAGCAGGGCAACACACCAAGAAAGCCACAAAATGTGCCGAAAAGTGTCAAGCTCAAAATAACAATTTTCTCTAGGGCTCTGGCGCATAATAACGAGTGGCCATGTGTGCGTCCTCGCAAGAAGTGAAAATATAGCCAATCTGCATGAGGAAACAGCACTCTCATCAGGAGGAGGGCAACACAAATATCTTATGAGTTTGTCAACCAAATGGTCAGCTATTTGTCTGGCAATATATCTCTCATATGCAAGAACTTAGAGACGGCTTCTCGAATCTGCTTACACCCTTCCAATTCCGTCCTAGTTTTCATTCTAAGTGTGTTTTTCTTAAACACTGTAAAAAACAGTAAAGTAACACCACCGCCGCTATTTCAAAGCTCCCACTTTAGGAGCCTTGGAATGGATTTTTAAACTATTTTCAGCAATGGAACAATCACTTTTTTTTTTTTATCGACTTGCTTGATTTATTGACTTGCTTGATTGACGCAAAACGAACAGCAAGGCTTAAGTATTGTAATTATGCTTCCATTTATAACCCATTGCAGTCATACATAAAAGCACATTTACCATTAAATGACTTGATTGGATACTTTTTTCTGATTGTAATAGCCCTACGGCTTGGTCAATTATGTTATTTCAGTATATTGAGCTGTATGGCGGCTGCATAACAGCCCTGAAATTCAAAGGCTCACAACACATTATATTCTGAGCATGTTATGTGCAATGACGATTCCTGTCTGTATTAGGTCAAACAGCAGCAGTTAGAGGTTGCCATAAAAACACCATGAAACTCTATTTTGGGAGGATTATTTGCGTTTCTAGCATGAAAAAATGCTCAAGGGGTATCACTGGGTGCCCTCTTAAAACTTTATATCTGATGAAACCATGTTTGCTCACAAGGGCTACAGATAGTAGTCCTTGGGGTGGTTGTGTTCCATTGGCCAATCTTCTTTCGTCACAGCAGTGTGAACTGTTGTTGCATTTCGCCCCCAATAGCCATGGTGGGAGTTTTTCATCATTGGTCATACTTTCGAGCTCACGCTGAGCGTGTGTAATTTAATTTGTATGTTTGTAAAAGTCAAAAGTATGTGTCTCTGATTTAGATAAACTACTAATAGAGTCAAGTGAAATACCTCCCCATTGACAGTGACAGAGCGGTGCAGTCTCTACCCAGGCCACGTGAAGCACTGCCAAGGGAAGAGCTAGCCGACCGAGACACCATGCTGGAGCCATGCCAACGTCGAAGTCTGAGTTGCGATCCGATAGGCACAGAACTGTAAATGATATATATAAAAAAAGAAACTCACTCACAGTAGTAATATATGCACTTTTTGCTCTACGGTATTACTAGCTTATCCATGGGACGTCAAATCCATTTCCTTTATATTGTATTATGTGATCAGACTGATGTGTATCAGTGTATGTGTGTTGTCTTGGAATCATTTCATTGACATGGTTATGAAAGAGATTTCTTTATTTACTTCCCTTTTTTCGTAGGTGGGGGGCTGCAAAAGTAATATTGAAGTAATGTAGTATTAATACTTATTAAAATAGTAATAGTAAGTAATAGTAAGTGACATTTTCTGCTTAGTAATATTGCCCAACACTGGTCCTCACATCCCCCTATAGTACTATCCAAGGACGAATGCATCATCCTTCATTGTCCTATTACCTGCCTGCTTCCTCCCACAGGCATCTTCACCAAAACACACACTGGGGTTTGGTACCGCATAGGCCTACAGAGCGATGGCTGAATAATATGGCCGTCCGTTTGCTTCTTCCTGGGTGGCAGGCTGGTGTGTACGTCAAATAAACTAGACCTGAGGCATGCTCATTAAAAAAAAGCTAAGAACCGAGGCATTAATTCACAGGGTTCCATAAAAGGGGCTCCACCATGAATTTTACACTAGATTTTTGGTGTTGTACCATTCCAAGTGTATTTTTAAACACTGAAAGGTTGTTGTGGTAGATATCTGTGATTGCGATTTTCTGTGTGTCTGAAAGCGGGCGCATGAATGAACACTCAAATTCTCTGATTTAGTTATGTCACTAAAAATGCCAATTTTAGTATATAATATACCCTCTAAATAACCTTAAATGTTGTAAGTAAGTAAACTTTATTTTTTGTGGACATTTCTGGTAGTGCACCCTAATGGCACACTGAGAAAGTATGAAAAATAATTATCTGAGTGGTTGTTTGGGCTACAGAGTGTATAAACAGGTATTAAAAGGCAACATTTATGAGATACATTAAGTGGATTCACTGCGCGTGGTGTGCTACGTGCTTGTGCATGTATGCATTGATTTCCCATTCAAAGGATTTGATTTGAAGGATATCTCGGGAGTCGATTCGATGCCACGTCATTGATCAGTCTCCATCTCTTTTTTTTCCTTTAATCTTTTATTCCATTCGACTAGGCGCCGCGGAAGTGTTGGTGTGTGTGTGTGTGTGTGTGTGTGTGTGTGTGTGTGTGTGTGTGTGTGTGTGTGTGTGTGTGTCTGTGTGTGTGTGTGTGTGTGTGTGTGTCTGCAGTCATTTGGAGGTCTTTGCTGGAGGGCTCGCGCTAACCCTGTTGACATTGCCTTATAGCGCAGCCGATGATGATTATCGCAATTCAACGCAACTCATTGACATTCATCCTTCAAACATTCACTTTTTTTTTTTCTATCGTCAATACAGCGCATCGGGCAAGTATTGCCGTGCCTATTATGACAACAAGATGACTCCATTTGCCATTCCAGAGTTCAACGTTTAACAACTGTGACTACAAAACACACATTTAAATAATATGCACCCTTTTAATATCTCACTTGACTATGTCCATCATCCCAATAACCTATACCTCGTACTAATTACTTCCAATTAGCGGTAGTGGTGGGGGGGAAACCAGGGGTTGATATCCGATTCATACATTGAGTATTACTTTCAGCTTATTAAGGAGATGCTTCACTCTGTGCTCTCCTCGCTTTAGGCCTTAATTGGGGAGCTTAGATGATTCCTGCTCTCTGCATTTGTTTAGCCTCTGATTACACCTGGGATAAAGGATATAGGCTTCAATTAAAGCCAGGAGAAGAAGAAGAAGCATCAGGATCTTCTCTTAAATGTCAGACTTTTGTAGCCTACCAACCAACCGACGGCCCTTCAACCGAAAGGTCACCGCTGGTGTTCGTGTGTGTGTGTGTGTGTGTGTGTGTGTGTGTGTGTGTGTGTGTGTGTGTCACTTCTTGCTGGGGAGCTACACACATTGTGATCAAAATACTGCAAGCCCCGACTCAATGAGCCCTTCTCAAAACTCCACCCTATGGGGTGGGCTTTGTTCACTGTCCAATGCCAATCCAAATACTTTAGCAGCTGTTGCTACCCAGGTCAAGTTTTCCTATCCGGCCTATCCCCAATCTGGCCTTGTCGATTGGGGAGGGACTTAGTGAAGGGCTAATCCCACACAGAAGCATTGTCACGGCTATGCCAGGAGGACATTTTAGGCTGGCTACTCTGTGGTGGTGGAGGGGACATGCTGAGCTAATGCTAATATGTTGACAATTAGAATGTCTAAATGGCAGTATGTCTAAATGGTGGTATGAGTGAGTGAATGTCTAAATGCCAACATGTAACCCTACGTAGCCAGTTGTATGTTTTTTATGGCAACCACATGTGTCCTGGCACCCGCCTAAAATTGCATATTTATTATACCGGATTAATGATTAAATTTTTTAATCAAATTAATCACAGCTTCAAAATTAATTTAATCATGATTAATCACCACTCGAACTATGTCCAAAATATGCCATATTTTCCTGTACAGGATTTCAACATTTAAAAAAGAAACAGAATCTGTGACAAAAATAACCATTTAACTTTAAAATATTGATCAAAATAGGTGATCTACAAGCCCTCAATGCTTGGAGATCCTCCAGCTATACTCTATGGCTCTGGTTACAAGGAGACACACAGCTATACGTCTCCGTAAAGCCGTGCTTTACCCATAGTTTTCAATGAGAAAATGCTCAGTGGTTTGAGTCAGTGTGCACATGAGTTAATTGCGTTAAAAATTTTAATCAGATTAATCAACAAAATTAATTTAATCCCATTAATTAACTATTTTCAACAGCCTTAATATTTATATACCGGATTTATGTTTAAGTCATTCACTAGAGAAGGCATATTCTCCTCCTCTTTGATGGTGGAGGGGACATGTTCCCAACGTTCACCCTAAGTGCAGCGTCCATGTTGACAGGAGTGATGATCAGAGGAGCGGCGTTTCTACCATCAACATTAAAACCTGGTATGAAGTATGGAAAGAGTTTCTCAGTGAAGAGGCAGCCAGTGAAATATATATCTATGAGCGAAGCGGCACAAGTGAGGCGATCGGTGCGCGGTGTTTGGTTCTCGGTGTTCTGTTCCTTGGGGTACTACAATTGGCCAGTTTAGGTGGTTGCATAATGTGACGCAAGACCTTCATAGGTATTGGCATGAACATTAGCCCGCTCCACTCGGTCACAAGTAGGCCATGGTCTACTTGTGCGCAACGGACAAGTTTGCACTCCACCGAGTGCTGATCTAGTATTCATTTGTATTTCATTCCTTTCATTCCCATCTGTACAATTGTTCTACATAAGTTAATTTTCTTATTGCCTCATATCTTAAACAAATAAACAAACAAACCCTGCTGCCCAGTGCCCACACCGGCTGGGCCAGCAAACAGCGTTTTGTTTCATTCAGTTTCCAAACATTTCCTCCAGTATATAATAACTACAGCAGCCAGTAACTGGTCAACAAACTATTTTTTTCAACAAATAGATTTAAAACCATCATCAACCATTAACAGTCATACTTACGGTACTAAGCTCATTCCTGTCCATGGCCATTGAAAAGAGTCCACAGGGCATCACAGTCTCCTTTTATGGGGTAGTTAGTACTCACTTTGGGATGCACCACCTCGAGGGGTGCATTGCGATTGATTTGATTACTTATTGTTGTTTTTATTTATTATATCCAAGATTTGCAGGCCTGGCAATAATTTACTTGGTCTTTGTAATTAAACCATGTGCATGGGGAAATGTTTTTCTTTGTTTTCATGCCTTAGATGTGCATGTGTACTATTGAGCATACCTGTCATTAGGTAGGGTGGTAGAGGCCTCCCTAGAGATGCCATCTTTTTGGACAGTACCATTTGGAGAAACAGCGGGGCATGTTGTTCATAGTGGGCAAGTGTAATATAAACTGTAATTGAAACTAAGGTGCAATATGTTTTGGGCAATATCAGTACAATATTTGAGTTGTGACTGTTATGGTTAGTTGAATACTTACCGCCTCCGTCCTGTCTGTTCCAGTGTGTTTGGCCAAAAGAGTCCCCAGTCTAACACACCACAATATATGGGTCCGGACTGGACCACTGTGGAAATGGCTAAGGGGTGATTGACTTCATTTTAGTGCCTGTTTAATGATACCACCATATTGTGTTTATCTTCCAGTAAAGGGCATAATGGATATTTCTATCTGTGTATTGGTGTCAGATACTGTATACTGTAGGTTAATATGATGGGGATTATTTGGGGGTCTTAGAGTGGTGCATATTGAGATTACCTGTAAGTAGTAGAGTCTACTTACACTCTGATTGGGTTACCCCCCTATAAAAGGCTGCCAGATCTCACGCGCTCGAGGCTTGCTCAGTGAGAGGACATGGTTCAGCTGCACACCATGTCTTTTGCCATGATCATTGTCATGCTGTAAGATAGTGATGGGCAATTGAAGCTTTTATGAAGCTTTGCACAATTTGAACCGATTGGTTAAAAAAGGTACGAAGCTTTGAAGCAGTGGTTCAGTCATGATAGGGACATCTGCTGGCGAAATGCTAGAATGCATTTCTAGCATTTGAAACAGTGAAACACTCAATACATGACACGGTAAAACAATAATGGGCTAAATATTATCAGATTTGATAATAGAAATACACTTGTTGATTAGGCTACATATGAGGTTTATACCCATGGCTCTGGTCATCTGTTTTTTTTTTTATCTGGAGTGTAAGAAATTAATACTATCATCCGTCATGATGATATCATATAAAACCCACATGATATATATATATATAACTTTAAAAAATAGTTACAATGTTTATTAAACGCAATCATTCAATTGCATTTAGTAAACAATAGGAAGGAGTCACTGCATATTCTATTGTATCAGCTGATTACAGCACCCCAACCCTGATTCGAACCCGCGACCCCCCGTGTAAGAGTCCCGCACGCTACGCAGATGCCACTGAAGTATTATTTTGACAGATCTTCTGGCGTTGTGAAAGCTGATCCGTGGCAGCGGCAGAGTATCGACAGAGTTACGACAACTCGGTCCACTTCATGGGGCCATCCAATGCAGGATCTTCTACTTAGACTTGAATAAAGAATGGGGACAACAAGTCCTGGACCTGAAGTAGGCAGAAAGACATTGGCAATAGTCCAGCGTTAATTATCTTGAATCGCTTTATTTTAGATCGTGTTGTAGTGTTAGTACAACTGACGTAAACATGAATGAAAACGTAGGTTGTCCCTATTCGGGCTGCATGAACAGCGTTCGAGCGCTTGGTTTCTGACCCCTCAATGTCGCAACTCTTCTACTAGATGGCTCTGATCCTTGGAACCATGATCGAACCGGTATGAGGAAATGAAACAGTTACTGCTTCGAACGTCACTGGTCACGTGACTTTTTCCTGAGTGAAGCAAGCTTCGGAGCAGTGGTTCATATGCAAATGAAGGCGGGGTTCGGAGCTTGTGTCGGAGCTTCAGTTTCACACGGCCATCACTACTGTAAGACCATTCTTCTCTGGGATAAACCATGGTGCCGATGCATTCTATCTCCTGACTCTGTGCTCAATTCCAGCCACTTATTGGGCTCACTTCACACAGCCTATGGGCAACGACTGACCCCAATGTCTGACCCCAACGTCTGCATGTCTGACCCCAATTAATAAACTCCATATGTGAGACAGGAAGTAAACAAAACTGCTCCAGTAGTAACGTTGATATGTAAGCCCAGGTTCCGATCTGTAGTATTTTGCCCGTGGTTCAGTCAAAAATCACCATAAGGATGTATGGAGGGTGCTTTTCACTCGAGAAAATGGTGTGGGAAGTTTGTTTTGAATGGATTCCAGTGGAGTGGAGGCGGACATTGTGGCGTACGAGGAGAACGATAGCCTAACAACCTGACCGTTCTATTGGTGAGTGTGGGCCACCGGCCACCTGTTTATAGTATAACATTTACTTGGTAACAATTTACTCCCCATATTGGTCAAATATCCAATACTAAAACTTAAAAAGAAAGAAAATCCAAGGTTCTGGGCTTTACCAGAGAGATATACTGTAGTGGCCGTGTTGAAATACTAAACAACATTATAAATACTTAATCACGGTCTGGTTTCCAAAGCAAGGATGCAGGGGGGGCCCATTGGGGGAAGGACTACGACAACAAAGTTATTCATTTAAAAAGGTTACTAAAATGAGATATTTATTCTACAGTATCTGTGTTTATATCGCAAGAAGCTCAATCGGACCCTCCGGGCTATAACATCTGAAACCAAAGCTGATTAACATGCCGATAACAACAAGATGTTGAGGTGTGTGTGTGTCTGTCTGTGTGTCTGCGTGTACGCGCGTTTGCAAGACGGTGTTGCTCACAGACGTTCCCTCATTTGTTTTCCCTTGTTTACCTGTAGGGCATTGCAACGGAACAGAAGCACTACTGTTATTGACAAATCACCCGCGATTGTTGCTACATTAGCTCTGTTTCCTAGCACCATCCTCTGTTGCTGATTGCTTAAACATTGTTCTCTCTAAAGAGCTCGATAGCATGAATTATACATTTCGAGATATTTATTCCTACATTATTTAGGGGCTTGCCAAAGGGGACTAGAACATCAGGGACAGTGTTGATTTTGAGAGCGAATTCTGATATTTTTTTGTCAGAGTTTTCTTTTACACTATTTTTTTCCTCTAGATTTTTATCCCTACTAGTTTATAATCCACTGTTTTCACTCAGTGCCAAATTCTAATGTGATCCTGGGTTCTACACACCCTTAACCAACCTGGGAAGGCAACATGTTTCCTTCAATGCAAGATAGGTATTGTTTTTTTTTTTTCCAATGAATTCTAGTAGTACTGGGCAATTGGGCATGCTAAATAACATACTAAAAGTCTGCA
Organism: Benthosema pterotum; assembly: GCA_039105355.1. Lineage (NCBI taxonomy): Eukaryota > Metazoa > Chordata > Actinopteri > Myctophiformes > Myctophidae > Benthosema > Benthosema pterotum. The sequence continues at coordinate 39,603,191 of CM076973.1, read as the reverse complement.
CAAAAGTACCTCCTAGAAAGCCTTCATCTTTTAGGCTACATACCAGACAGAGATGAAATGTTCATATCTCAAATGGGTAAAACATTATTTTTTGTGTTATTGTAATACCTTTGGACATGCTTAAGAACATACTACACATTTAGGAAGATATATGCTCGGAAAGGGTGTCATTTTCAAGATTTTCCACTTAACTGTTGTACCTGTAGACATGTTTATGAAAATACAAAAGGCCTGCTGTCCATATCTCAATAGAATAAACGTGATTTGCCACTCGATTCTGTGGCCACTTGATTCCAGTGGACAGGCTTTTGAACATAATATTTCCAGATAAATCTAGGAATATATATATATATATATATATATATATATATATATATATATATATAATATATATATATATATATATATATATATATATATATATATATATATATATATATAATATATATATATATATATATATATATATATACTGATCTCAATCCATCCTGAAAATGAAGATCTCTATGGAATATTGGTTAGAAATAAGTGAAATAGGGCTGGAACTCAATACTGGTCAGGGAATACACCCACTGTTTTGCATCTTCCTTTGAACTCTCTTTGTTCCAGATAATATTGTTATAGAAAAAAATAGATTTGTTGTTGACACCCATGGCAGACAGGAACCTGATTACGCCACACAGGAAGTGTGCTTTTTTTTCTTATTCTTTTATTTCGCCTCCAAATTTCATCAGATTGCATCATGGTGGGTTGTCACACTCCCTCGTGAAAAAAAATGCCCTAATGATCATTTCCCACCTGTCACATCATTTTCTTTATTTCAATCGCATTGCCTAAGTGACATCATGCATAGATCAATAAATGTCAGTATACATACCAACATGGTTTGTGAGTGTGTCCGTGTGTGCGTGTCTGTGAATGTGCACTTTGTGCGTGCTTACATGCATCCATTTCTTATGTCACCAAAAGAAATCGTGAAAAACCCCATGTGTGTGTTCCCCTAATTGGCATTACAAATAAGTCAATGTCAATCATTGTCAGAACATGAAACATCTTCAATACACAGCCCTGAGGTCGTTAGATGGGCCAATGACTTTTAGGTGGTTTGCAATAGATGGCTTGTGACATGTACTAGTCTAGTGTCTCAATTAAATGCTAACTTAATGTTTGAATTTATTTCAGCCGATGTCGTTCATTATTTGATCTTTTGGTATTTTGGTTCAACACTTAACTCCCCAAACCCAAGATATCTCCAAATCTACTGACCAGATAGCTCACATGGAATTTGCTGTGCCCATAATGAACTCTACGCATTCTTCAAGCCCAAGGCATTTGTTCTAGTGTAACATTTAGGCCAGACTTTCCACTTGCACACAAGATATCTCAATTATCTAATCGGCAAATGGAGGTCTCTTCATGGAATGAATGAATGAATACATGAATTACATTTTTATCAACAAAAAGGCTGAGTTACACTATGGCTCAGGAGGTAGAGCGTGTCGGCCAATGATCCTGTGGTCTGCGGTTCGAATCCCGGCTCCTCCTGTCTACATGTCGAAGTGTCCTTGGGAAGACACTGAACCCCACCTTGGCTAAGTGGTTGCCACCGCTGGTGTGTGAATGTGGGAAGTGGGGACGCTGGTGTTGAGTGTTTGCCGCTCTACTTTCCCAATGTATGAATGAATTGTGCTTTGAGTATACACGTATACAGTAGAAAAGTGCTATAAAAATGCAATCCATTATTATAAGTCAAGTACACGCTGCAACAAAACTGATAACGGCTTGGTGATTTACAGTGCAATTCACTTATAATTACACTCAACAAAAATATAAACGCAACACTTTTGTTTTTGCTCCCATTTTTCAGGGGATGGACTTAAAGCCCTAAAATTCATTCCAGATATACAATATAACCATTTCTCTCAAACACCGTTCACAAATCTGCCTAAATGTGTGATATTGAGCACTTCTGCTTTGTTAAGATAATCCATCCAACCTCACAGGTGTGCCACAACAAGATGCAGATTTGACATCATGATTAGTGCACAGGTGTACCTCAGACTCTCCACAATAAAAAGACATCCTGAAATGTGCAATTTTCTTTTGCCTTATTGGGTGTATGGGCCTCCGAACCAGTCAGTATCTGGTGTGACCACCATTTGCTTCATGCAGTGCAACACATCTTCTTCGCATAGAGTTCATCAGATTGTCAATTGTGGCCTGTGGAATGTTGGTCCACTCCTCTTCAATGGCCATGTGAAGTTGCTGGATATTAGTGGGAGCTGGTACACACTGTAAAAATGGTAATAACACAATATTACCACATTATTACCATTTCGACAGCGCATACCAGTTCCCACTAATATCCAGCAACTTCACATAGCCATTGAAGAGGAGTGGACCAACATTCCACAGGCCACAATTGACAATCTGATAAACTCTATGCGAAGAAGATGTGTAGCACTGCATGAGGCAAATGGTGGTCACACCAGATACTGACTGGTTCGGAGGCCCATACACCCAATAAGGCAAAAGAAAATTGCACATTTCAGGGTGTCTTTTTATTGTGGAGAGTCTGAGGTACACCTGTGCACTAATCATGATGTCACATCTGCATCTTAATGTGGCACACCTGTGAGGTGGGATGGATTATCTTAACAAAGCATAAGTGCTCAATATCACACATTTAGGCAGATTTGTGAACAATGTTTGAGAGAAATGGTTATATTGTATATCTGGAATGAATTTTAGGGCTTTACGTCCATCCCCTGAAAAATGGGAGCAAAAACAAAAGTGTTGCGTTTATATTTTTGTTGAGTGTACAACAAACTGAATGGACACACTAGCGTTACAATTGTTTATAACAGCCACCTTGTTCATTTCATCCAGATATACAAAATAATTACTCCTGTAAAGCCAGAAGCAAAGAGCGGTAAGGGGATGAGGGGGGTTATTATGGAGGTCATGGACGTCAGTTTTGAATTGCAGTCATATGTAGGTGTCCTCTGAGAGAGGAGTATTGAGAGTGGATTTGTTTGTGCCAAATCTGGGCTGCGCATGGTTAGTTGAACTCCCTCTGATGTTGCGGGAGTTGACATTAAGGAAGTATTTGGACAGGTAGGTATTTTGGTAATCTATCAATGAATGTTGTGGACCAGACCCGTTATAATATGTTGTACTCATCCTTAAGCCAACCCAGTCTTATCGAAGTGGGCAGGGCTGATGTGAGTGGCTTACAGAGAGTGGCCTTACGCCGTGTGGCATGTCACATGACAGCTCGTGGTTTGTGCCTTCGTGCTTGTCAGTCCATCACCTTGTGACACGCTCCATATATGGCTGTCTTCATATATGAAGATCACAACCCTATTGATAGTCATACATGGAGTAGACTGGATTATCACCTTTAGCATATGTCATGGAGCTGGCCAGCAACTCTACATCTGACCTCAAACCTGGAGATCTCCATATATGAATCTAACATATATTGATTGATCCTTCCCCATCCATCCTTCCTCTTCGATGTCTCCCTTTTGACTAATTATTTGGGCCAGGCAGTTGAAATGTGTTGCATCGAAGTCCATTGTGATCTTAAAGATCTGCTGTTTTTGTAGACTCTTTGAAAATGCATCTACATTTTTCAACATGGACACGATTAGGACAATTACGCCAAATTATAGTAATTATCCCAAATAATTCCGATTAGGTGATAATTATTGTAATTGTGACAGGAGGTGTAGCTGCTGACATACAGTAGTAGCCTGTCTGTCATACATCCGTTATTATTTATTCGGTTCTGTTGACCATCTTGGTTTAATTAACTGCATCTAAAAATGTCATCAGGAACTCAAAATGTGCCACGTCGTTCAAAAGAACTCCATGGGGAAACAGCAGGGACAAACAATACTCCATTGTGATTGACAGACAGAAACACAGCCAACGAGTCTGTAAAACATCTGTCTCTTTGGATTATTTTATTTTATTTAAAAATAATAATAATTTAGTACTCTCAGCTTCTTCTGGGCTAGTTTTGGAAGATTTTGTCAACATGTTTCTCTTGCCAAATCTACATGACACTGGTGAGCCTCACAGGGCTTAAACACACAGTGAAACAAAACATACTTTTTCTCCACACTTTTAGACCACATTTGTGGTCATTATATGGCCATACGCAACAAGTCATGCGAGAAAAATGGGAGCATTTTCATTTTTGTGTATTTTTAATCAAAAAACTAAGTTTGTGTAAGTTTGTGACTTAAAAAAACGAAAAACTGCTGTGTGATGAGGTGTCCACTATCACACCAATAAAGGCGTATAGAAATGAGTTCCATCACTGCATTGACATCCAAACACAGCTGGGTCTGTCTGAAGAATTAGTCTGTTTTGAAACCTGCATTCCATGTCATCCCGACTCTGCTTAAACTTAATCATTACGATAAAATGTTCACATACATATGTTTTTATATTGCCTGGTGTTGTTCCCCTTCTCTCTGTCACTTGTTTACAAACTAAAATGCACTTCTCAAGACGGAAGTGAGGGAAGGATCCCGTACCGGAGGTCCCAAAGCCTGGAGGGACGTAGCACACTGATTGGTTCTGAAACTAAGACTCACGTGACAGGTCACGTGCTACTTATTTTTCCTGAGAGGATACAAATGTGAACCAAATGGACCCTAGCAGGTCCATTTGGTTCCATTTGTACCATCTCAGGAAAAAAGGGGTCTGAAAGAAAAATCAGTAACATGGTGAAATACATCTTGATGATGTCATTAGATGTATTTCACCATGTTAATGATTTTTTCAGACCTCCATTTTTAGGAAATGCAGAATTGGGGGAACTTTTTTTATCATGTCCACACAACATCTCTAAGGTATATTATTGTATTGACATATTAAAATGTTGAAAATGGGTGGGGTTCCCCTTTAAGCTACTGAATTGGAATACGTATCATACCAAAATGTAAACTAGAGATATTCAGGAAAAGAATACAAAGAAGTAGAAATCTTACAGTTACTGTAGCTGGTCCCAATTCATGAAAACATCAGTGTTGGCCCCTGCACTAACTGTTTTATTTGTATAAATACATTCTAAAGTCACTCGCCAAAGGCAACTTCACCCGACAACAATTGTAAACAACCCCGTGCTGTTGTTCTTTTTTTCCAATACCACATGTTAGTTCTTCAGTGAATATCCCCCCAAGCCATGTTGGTTCAGCTGGGGTGTATGAGGACACAGCCCCTGTTGTGTGTGTGAAAATGAAGAAAGGAAACAATACATCTTTTGTATTTTTTGTATTCTGACTCTTTTTCTTGTTATAATGATATCCTTAATGATGTCTTTTGATTGCTTGTGTTCAACAGCTCAGTTGGTAGAGCACTTAATTGCCTCAGTTCATGGGTTATAGCATTTGCATGTTATGTAGTCTACTATTTTGTCCGTAGCACTTGCCCTGTATCCTCAGTGACCTTACAGGCATATGCAAGGTTCAACCTAATATGTAACTTAGATAGTGTAGCACTAGTGTATATTCCACTGTTATGTTTATGATCCAGACCATAGGCAAATAGTCGCGGCTAATAAGAAACTAGTCGCGGCCAGGTTGCAACCTGGTCATTGATCGCTATAAATGCGCGTCTCTCCTATAAATGTGCCATGTCTCCACATGCATGTGTGTTGCAGTTGTAATGCATGCAACTTGAAAACCGTTTGCCCCACCGTCTCCAAACTCGGCACATTCATTCCACACGCGTCGAGTTTGTGGGACACACCGTTGTCCAGAAACACCACAAGCAGGCTCTGGTCCGTCAGGCTCTGCCGATGAGGGTCCTAGCCGGGCAAAGTACCGTGCCCGTGCCTATGCCAAATTGATTGCCACGCCACTGTGGAAAAAAAAAACATGGAATACAGCGGTGTATATTACAGGGAAGTCCTTGTCAACAAACTATTACTGTACACTCCCAAACTGTACCATCACACCTGTTATACAGTATTTCCACATACAGTATTACTCCTAGCCTGATTATCAGACTTGAGACTGTCCAATCAGAGAGTGGGCTGCATTGATCAGTCTTGACCAGCCTAGCATACTCCTGAATGTACCATCACACGTTGAGGTTTATCAGGCACCTCTTTTCACACAGTAATATGGCAAACCCACACCTGCCAATTGATCACTTAAACAAAACACTTGTCACTGTCATTTTGCAGCACTCATCAGACACAGGCAGACAGACAGATACATCTCCATAATAGTATGGGCACAGACAGTATAGTTAAATTCACAACGGGCATTATGAGGTTCCCAAGTTACATATTTTTCAAGGAGGCCGGTAGCCGACAGGCACGTATAGGGTCTCGTCTTCTAATCAACAGTCTTTGCTCCGCCCACTCAGTGCGTACATACTGTGCGAGTAGTGTGCCTTTTAGTGCCTGTAAGTGGTGCCGTGCAGGGAGACGTCGACGATGGTAGGCGTTCAATTGCACTTCCTAAACTTTTAATACTTATCCGTTAACCACTCGTAATCTCTGAAGTGACCGCGGCAGCTTAATAACCATTAACCAAATCACGACCTCTGGAGTGTCCATGGGAACATAATAACTATTAACTTGAAGTGACCGTGGCGGTATTGGCAGTCAGAGACCTCTCTGCACAGTGTTGCGTTTATTGAGGAGGAGGAGATGGAGTGCTAAAGGCCCTTTCTTCTCGTCCGTGGAGTTTCATAAGCAGACACCCCCCCCCCCCCCCCCCCCCCCCCCATCTTCCCCAGGGCACTATACCACAGCGGTAGACAGACTGCAAAGAGCATAAATTAGGCTTCCGGCTGTCTGATCACGATGATGCCCAATACAAAAGGCTAATAAGGAAGACATTTTCACACGATGATGTGTGGGAGGCAGCTGTAACCCTATAGTAAGACCTATACCGAATGTGTTTTGTTTAATATTTCCCCTGTTGATGCTGCTCTTTCTTTCTCTCCCTCTGTGCATCCCAAGTGGTTTTCATTTGAATGCAATAATGAAAACAGCTCTGGCCTGTTTGTTTAGGACATTCTACCACAACACACAAGCTGTAATGCAGGGGTAGGCAACCTTAGACACGGGTGACACTTCAGACACTTCAGAGGGTGATCACTGGCACACTGGTGTGAGAGAGAAGATTTTTCTTTTAGATTTAAAGTTAAAATTAGGTCAACTCATATGTATGTAAGTTACATCCTGCACATAATTCTACATTCATTCAAGCTCAAATTCATTGAACTCTGACTGGGGTATACTGCTCTAAGAGGTAAAAACCAGCTGAAATCTGTTTTGATTAGGTTTGATTAGATTCCCTTAAAGCACAGCTAGAAGGCAACAGGTCCTCAAAAACAACCTGCTGAATAATGTTCCTCATGAAACTGATTGTATTACTGAAGCATATAATCTTAAACTTTAGTTTCTGGTAAAATGTCACCTGCGACTTAAGAAAAACATTAAAAATTTAGCAAAGAAATGACTCAATCATTTGGCACTCTTCTAAAGTTCTCATGGTCACCATGATAAAAGGGTCTTTCACAGGGCAACCAATAAAACACCTCTAATTTATTTTCAAAGGGACCTGAATTTTGTGGTGAGAATCAAGACGCTGTGCGACAAAGCGTGTGTTTACATTTGTGCGGTGCCACGCACGTATGCTCATTTTGTGCACACTTTAGCTTTTTTAAACGCATTATCACGTCCCTCTCAGTGTTGTAGTGGGACATTTAGAAGTGGGGGGATGCCTCTTAAAGGGGAATTCCACCCATTTTTCCACTCCACCCATTTTTTTCCCAAGAGTGTACAAATGTGAACCAAATGGACCCTAGCGGGTCCATTTGGTTCCATTTGTACACTCTCAGAAAAAAGGAAACTCATTAACCTTTTTACCATGCCCACACAACATCTCTATTAAGGTATATTAATGACATAGTAAAATATTGAAAATGAGTGGAAATTCCCCTTTAAGACACGTGCATGCACACTTGCATTTGCATGCACCTGCGCAACACACACAGACACGCTATTAAAACAAGTATAGCATATTGAGAAAGATTTGTTTACATAAAAGTAAATGACAAGACAAAAAAACATAGGCCTACTTTTGCCCCAGAAATATTCTAGATATGAGAAGTGGGGGGATGCTGTCCCCCCGCGTCCCCCCTCCACTACACCCCTGGTCCCTCTTGAGCAGACCTGTAAGCAGGTGCAAACACATGCGTCAGCACCTGGATCACTTGCTCCCTTCCGTTGGTTGGGGTGAAAAAGACGCCTGACTGACTGCAAGGGCAGGACATCAGTATTAGACTGGTTATTATCTGCACTTTTGGATATTGCACTATTGGCAATTAGACTTTAAAACTGCACCAGTGTCAAGGAAACGTTTTGTGTCTGAATTACCTAATTGTTTATGAAGTAAAGTAACTAATAATGACTCACTTCCATAATTTAGTTACAAGTAATTAGTTACTTTTTCGGATTAACTGAAAGTAACTTTGTTAAGCTTTGGCCTGACAGTGTGCCGCATGTTCGAGTGCTGTTTATGAGAGCAGCGCATGATCCACGCATCTTTTTGAGGGGCTGTATATATATATATATACACCAGTATACAGCTTTTGTTTGTTTTGTTTTAGAAAATGCCATAGATATTACCATAGACACGTTTATTTTGAGGCCCAAAAATTATCACTTGTTGCTTCATCTAACATTATGTTGTAATCGGTGTTGCACAATGATCAGAGGGCCTCTCACTTGATTTTTTGGGGGGAGAACATGGTGTTCTTTTAATGTCTCATTTATAATGATGACTTTTTAATAGAGGTTTTGTTTTTTTGCTTTTCAGTTTTTTATGTTCTCTATACCCCTAGCCTCACCTGATCTGAGGGAATACGATGATGATCTTTAGTATTTGCTTCTACACACCTGTGCAAATTGTCACTTTCTAACATTTGTTGCTTTTTATGCCGTATGCAGAGCATGTGTGCCTCGTATGTGTTTGACCGCAGCATTTGATAATTTGTTATGTACTCTGATTTGGCGGAATCATTTCTCCTGTCGCACTGTGATCTTGCTGGCGGAGTCTCTCTGCCTTCGGTGTGGTGGCGCCGCCCTTCGCCTTCGGATGAGGCTTGTGTGCCGCCGGACATTTCGGCACAGTAGTTTTTGGAGGTTTTGGAGGTATTGCATTCAAATGAAGGGGATGGTACGCTGCCGTCTTTAAGAAAGGGCTGTTTCTGAGCTGGTTCGAAAGGTGTGTTAAGTTCTTCTGGACCAGTTGAAACTTCTCTAGTGTCATGGCGCCGATCGTGTCCTGAGATTCTGCTGGCCGGCTGGGATTGAGGACAGGACTTTTCAAGATGAAGTGAGTGGGCTGAAGGGTCTGAGCATTCCACTTCTTTTGTGGCACTGTTAGCACAAGATGTCGCGACTGCCACGACGGGCATTGCCGGCTGCTTCCCACTTGATGTAAAGGCACCACTTCTGGCTACAGGCGCGGCGGGCTTATCTGCAGCAGGTTCCTTGGCGCGTGTGCATGATGTTGGGTTGTTGTTGGTGGCAGGGGTGCTGTTTTGAAAGGAGCTTTGGGGCACACTCCGTGCTGCCACAGCCACTTCTTGGTCGTCTTCTGGGAATCTGAAGGAGGCACTCTCCCACTCCATTGTGTTTTGTTTAGAGCTGACAAACGGCGAATCCTTCAACTCGGCTCTGGTGGTGGTCAGATAGGAGGATCTGGCACATACACGCTTCGACCTGCGCTCGATCATGCAGGCAAGTTCATGATCCTGCAGGCGCCTCCACAGATCTCTGGCCTCTTCCATAGACAGGGGCCGTCTGTTGTGGTCTGTACTCTTCAAAAGGTAATCGAGAAGATTCTGAAAAGATTCCGTGTGACCTATCACTGTGGCGCAGTCACGCTGGTCCAAGACGTCGCTGTCGACCTGGTTGGTGACAGGAAGCGGGAAGGGGGTGTTCAGAAGGGGGACGGTGGGCCGATTCGGCACCAGGGCCACATTGTCACCCCTCTGGCCTATAGATGAGGAGAGACGCATGCTGGCCTTCCGCCCCACTTGACGCTTGCTGGTCTTCTGCTTGAGATGCACGCTGGCCTCCCTCCCACGATGCACACTGGCCTCCCTCCCACGATGAACACTGGCCTTCCCTCCACGATGAACACTGGCCTTCCCTCCACGATGCACACTGGCCTTCCGTCCACGATGCACACTGGCCTTCCGCCCGAGACGCGCGCTGGCCTTCCGCCCGAGACGCGCGCTGGCCTTCCGCCCGAGACGCGCACCAGTCTTACGCCCGAGACGCACGCCGGTCTTCCGCTTGTTCGCCTGGCTGACCGAAGCGGTGGAGGGCGAGGAGGTCCCATTTGGAAGGCAGGTGACGGACAGAGCTAACACCTCTACCCCTTCATCGCGATCGCCATTGTTGGTAGGACACATCGCCCCTGCGGTGCAGGGAGTTGTCAGATTTCTGTTTGCCACGGAAGGATAGGTCTTCGCAACGGGTTTACTAAAAGCAAACACCGGGTCTGTGGGGCAGTCCTGTTCCACGACGGGTTCGACGGCAGGTGTGGCGTCTCTGGCACCGGGGGTGCTTATGAAGGGCCTCTGAAGGGATTCACCACCATATGCAGTTATGGCGGGAGGTGGGCAGCTGCTGTTCAAATGGGAGACGGTGGGTGGCTTCAGCACCTGGACCACACTGACATCAGTTGGCTGAGCGCTGCCCTGCTTCTCCAAGGATTGTAGTATGCGTCCGGCTGTGGTACTGGTCACACCACAACATTGTTTCCTGTTCCCAGGATTGACTACAATCTCCCCTTGAAGCTGTGGCTGCAGCATATCGACCATAGCAGGTAGGCCTTGTATAGAAGGATGAACCACCAAGCTGGCCGTAGCTCTTCTGCACTGTAAACGTAGCCGCTCCTTTACCCCAGCACTGGGACCCGAGGTGAGCTGCTGATGCTCTCTCGTTGTCATCTGCAAGCTGCATTGTGTTGTCGGAGGCCTCCTTGAAACGCAGCCACTCTGGGTGGGAGACAGGCTGAGAGGAGATGTCGCCGGAGAAGGTGCTTGCTGTCGGAAGTGGCTGGCCGTACTGCTCCCTGCTCTCCCTGAGAGATCTAGTTAGTCCGAGTGATACATTGCACTCCTCCCAGCCATTGTCGGATCCGGAGAGGCTGGAAGTTGTCAGGTTACAGTTTGACACATCTCTTGGGTGCAAGAGGGAGGATTGCGGTGAGCCGGTCCTCTGTCTCTTGCGGACATGCCCATCTGCACTGGCTTCTTCAGGGCTGTCGTCTGAAGTGAGGGGTCTTTTGTCGCCTCTGACCAAGTTCCAGAAAGTTTTGGCCAAGAGGAGTCCCCTGTTCTTCAAGGTGCAAGCCCAATCCCTGAAGTATCCTAGTAGCCAGGAGGGGACAGTTGGCTTGGCCGTGCCACCCCACTCCCTGTTATCAAGGGGAACGGCAGCGGCTGCTGGGAGAGAACTGCTGTCCGCTCCTTGACCGACTCTGTTGATTCGGCCCGGCTGCTGCTGCCGAATGCTCTGCTTGGGGTAAGGTGTTGAAAAGGAATCAAGACATCTCTTGGATCTTATCTTCCCTCCTTCCAGGGTTGCCAGGTATCCTCCTTGTCTGGAGGTCTCGGACAAGCTGAGGTTTGTCGGTTGCACCAGTAGGTTCTGTTGAGCTGCTTCCACTGCGTCTCTCGAATGCAATAGCCGGACGAGTAACTCCAGTTAGAAATGTATTGTTAACAATGCGTCACAGCTTTAAGAAACACATCTTGTGTTGTCAAAACATCACATGTGTTGTCAACAACCGTATTTGGCTGCTGAAGACAGGCTGACGTGGCCAGCTCCAACCTATGAACCCAAAGAGGAAAGGGAAATCACAACCATGTGAAGTGAGCGGTGCTCTTAGCCAGCAGGGGTATATTTCGCTATACAGTATGTACTGTATGTGTAGGCTATGCGTATGGACATGAGCCTATGCATGTGTTTATATGTAGCAGTACATATGTACTAAAAACCATGTCAAGGAAGGGGGGGATTTACACTGAACTGATCTTATTAGTGTGAGTTATTGTTCATATACTAACTGTATTAAAATAGTCTTAAGAAAAAAATAATGCTATTTGTCCTAAAGTGACTGCAAATTAATTGCTGCTATTTGTTTGAAAACAGCTCTGTATAAGCAATGAATATAATTACGCAACGTGACGATAGCTCTGTTTACAAAATGCTGCACCCCTCCAACTGTGTACTGCATTTGCTTTATTCTATTTTGACCCTTTGCTTTGGAAGTGCAAACGCATATGGTTGCCCAATGCCAATTAGGCTCCTTTGAATTGAAATTCAATAATAGTAAATATGTTATTTCTTTCCCCTCCCTTCAACATAGCGGTCTAAGACATTGTGCAGGAGGAAAGAATCATAATGGAATCCACAGCAATAGTCTCTCTCCCTCTCAGCCATTGTTGTCACGTTGGACAGATTCCTGCCGTCCGACACAAAAGGGTGATATTTTCTCACCTTTCTTCGGTTCAGTTCAGTGTTCCAGTTATATACACATGCAACTAGGTGGGCTGAAACGTCCTGGGTGGAGGTGTTGTAAGGGATAACACGGTGTGTGTGTGTGTGTGTGTGTGTGTGTGTGTGTGTGTGTGTGTGTGTGTGTGTGTGTGTGTGTGTGTGTGTGTGTGTGTGTGTGTGTGTGAATGGGTGTGTCCTATATTTCCTCAGTACCAGTGAAGCGCAAACAATTTGGTTATTGTGTGGTATAGAGAAGGCGCCAGTAGGATTTATCCTATTCAGAATGAAATATCTGACACCATGCCTTTACAGTTGAAAAGGTGCCCGCTTATGTTCTCCACGTCTCTCTCTCTCTCTCTCTCTCTCTCTCTCTCTCTCTCTCTCTCTCTCTCCTCGCCTTTTGCGGAGGAGAGAGAAATGCGAGCCGCACTCAGACGCCACAAGCGGCATTACGTGACTCACAGACTAAAGATTTATGCCTTCCATTTCCTCCCACCCCGAGTGCTCTAATATCATCAGTACTTTAAAAAAGAAAAGTATGTGAGGCCAAAACAGAGAGAAAAAGAGAATCATTTTTATTATTGTTTATGGTTGGAGGGGTATCTATATGTCTTTCTCTTTCCTTTGCTATTAACAGTTTTTGCCATTTTGCATTGGGTCATGCAGACAAGTGAGGCGTATAACTTGATAGCTATTTGAGATCAAGCAACCCGACCTCAAGTCATTTTGGGAACGGAATTGTCATTCCGTAGATAAACTGCTAATGGAGCCAAAAGTCTGTTGAGCGCTGTTCGAGTCCTACTCTCTATCCCTTTTTCCTGTCTATATTTCAAAAACTTCCAGGTTTGTGAAAGCCATTCTTCCGTCAAATAGTTGACAGACTCATATATGATGTGAGATCAGGCTGAACTACAGTTCAACTCATCCATTGTTGTTCCTCTTAAAGTGGTTCCGCTGTGCATTTAAAATCACTTGTATCATTAATTTAGCCCTTTAATACCTAATTAAACACGCCTTTACATATTCTCTCAGGCTGCTCTTACAACTGGAATGCCACAAATGTCCACATGGGGCATGGTTCCCTTTAATTGTTTGTGCTTCCACCACCAGTTAGTCTAGGGCAGTGCATGTCAACGTTTTAGTCTGTCGTGACCCAAAAGAAAAACGTTGTCTCCCTGGGACCCAAACTAGTGGCACTAGACCGATCTGCAACCTCTGTACTACTTAAAACATTCTTCTTAAACTTTTTAAACATTTGTTTTATAACTTAGTGGCTTCTTGGATGTGTTGTTGATTTCTTTATGAACATTGTGGGGGGACAAAAAAAAGACAAACATCACCAAACATTGCCAACATTGCACTAAGCTCTACATGACAAAATGGAAAACAAGATCTACACTAAAGAAGGCCCCAGGGCTGAAACGTCCATGCTGTTGTTGTTTGCTGCAAGGGGGAATAACAATAAAAACAAGTATCGTAAAAAGGATATAGTGCTGGCATTTATTCCTACATTCTGTATCTTCCAGAACCGTGTACCTGTTACTCAACTGAGTGTTTTTTTTTTCTTTCAAAAAACAAGACACGAAAACAAGGAGATGGACTGACACAGGGTCAGTCTCTCCCGCGAGTGAGACGGTGTCTGTCTCCCGTCTCGTCTTTTTCATCCTCTTCTTCTTGTGATTATTTATTTTCCTGTATTATTTGGAATTTGTTGTGGTAAATTGTAGGACACGTGTGCACTACGACTACGCAAGGCTACAGGATTATGCGTGTCAATTTTCCTTAAATGGTCTCGAGAGAAAACGTTTTGATTCAAATGTCAAGTTGCGGTGAAGAAGAGAAACATAGCTTCCACAGATTACGATCACCCACAGAGATTTGGAAAACATGAGTAACAACAAAGTAGCCTACAACAATAGAGACTTTAAGAAAGCAGTCAAAACAAGGACAAGGACTTGAACGAGCTCCATTGCAGTGCATTGCACTCCATTTGTACCCTCTCAACCCTCAATGGGTCTGGAAAAAAAAAAAACATTAACATGGTGAAATACATCTTGATGTCATCAGATGTATTTCACCATGTTAATGATTATTTTTTCAGACCTCCATTATTAGGAAATACAGAATTGGGGGAACTTTTTTTTATCATGTCCACACAACATCTCTAAGGTATATTAATGACATGAAAATGGGTGGAGTTCCCCTTTAAGAAAGCAAGCGACGCCGACAGGGTCCACCCCTTCCCACTGGCGTCTCTGGTTTCCATGGTGAAGCTCCTCTCAACACGACGCCAAAAGATGTATTTTGCCGTCGTAGGAGAGGGTCGAACGGCCGCAAGGCTTATCTATCGAGCACAGAGCCATTCATTACTGACGCCGTACATTGCATTTTGGACCATTCTTAAATAGGCTACACAACCACCCTAAAGACGAATCATTGTGTGTACTCTTGCATTGAGCGATCTCGGTACATAAACATTGATTTATTGAAGATTTCGACTTTCACAAGTACAACATTTCTGTCTTGATTATGTTGTTGTGCTCTTGTTGCTTTGGCAAAGGTATCCTGTGACGTCTCGATGGTGGCCAGATCAACACAAATCTTGTCCACTAAAGACGGACGTCTCTGGATGAATCAGAAAGAGTCAGACTAACTCAAATCAATCGTAACTATTCAGATCTGGCTCAGAATAAGCTTTACTACTTCAACTGGTGAAGTCATGGTCATGAAGGTCACTTTCTCTGATTCATCCAGGGACGTCCGTCTTTAGTGGACTGGATTTGTGTTGGTTGACCTCAGGTGATACTGTGGTCCAGATTTGACTAGTCTTGGATTGCCTTGACACAATCAAGACGTCACTAATTCGCCCGGGCCCTGACCGTGCTTACTGGGACGTTTATAAAAGCCCTTAAATTAAGTTTAATTGAATTGAGAAAAAAGTAACACCTTGAGCACATTACCAGTGTGGTGAGGACCAATACACATACAATAATACAATAATATACAATATATATTTTTAATTTGCGTGTTGATTGATCTTCCATTTGTTATATACAATGGATGCACTCTAAATTGTGTGCATGCACTCTCCCCAGTATTATGCAAGGGAATATGCCCTTTACTAATGATATGACCTTTATTGCCTTGAGTGTTGTATGTGCATCTGATGTACTCTGTTGTTCATATACAAACAGCTTTCATGTATACAGTATGGCATGCCTCATTGTCATTAAAGATCAGTACTGATCTAAAGGAGAGGGGTATGGGGGGAGCATGGGGTGATATACAGTATGTGTGTTCTTGCTTCTTGTCTGTCAAAACCTTTGGGACTCGTATTAAGGGGAACGCTGCCACTTGTTTGTTTGGCCCTGTGGCATGTATCTATGTGGGAGGCATACATACGAGAGCAAGTAATAATCATAATAATTCTACTGTAGATATACACGTATAAAACACAAACGCGCGCGCACACACACACACACACACACACACACACACACACACACACACACACACACACACACACACACGCACACACACACACACACACACACACACACACACACACACACACACACACACACACACTGCTTTGCAATTTAATTCAAAGGAGCCTTGTTGGCTTGAGAAAACAAACGTTTGCCAAAGCAAGTGTCACAAATACAATACAATGCAGAAGCCAACCCAGTCGACAGAGAATTCACTCTCACTGTACATTTCTCTAAGAAGAATCTTCAATGCCCCAATGTTTCTGGAACGACTTTGTGTTCTTATGTGTTCTTACCGTATGGTCAGAGATGGGTGTAACTAGTAATGTAAAATAATATTACAGTAATATTATTACTTTTCTCTGTAAGAGTAATATAACAAGATTACGTCCTACAGAACAGGAATAATATTACTTACTTTTGTCATGCTGCTGCTTTCAACAGTATTGCATTGGAGAAAGGAGATGTGCAATGAACGGGCTGCAAACTATTTTTTGAGCAATCAGAAGTTGTTTGTGAAACCTTTTTGTGGATTGAGGCGCAAAAGTAATATAAAAAATGTAATATGTTACATGTTGCTCTTGGGCCCAAGTCATAAGTAGTGTAATATTATTACTTTCCTGAAGGGGTATTAATTAACATATTACTTTTTATGTTCTCATGTTTACCCTGCAGACACTGCAGACACTGTACAAATCATTGTTATATTCTCTTTGATTTAAACGGAAACGTTTTTATGATCTCTCTTATACTGTAGGTTGTAAACTGGATCCTTCCCAACACTGTTTTTTCTGGCATGTTGCCAGCAGATAAACTACACACACCTAGACAAGGTCTCAGAAATCAGGAAATAGTGAGCAAGGCCGGATGTAGGTGGACTCAGACCCAGACTTCTT
Source organism: Benthosema pterotum (assembly GCA_039105355.1). Lineage (NCBI taxonomy): Eukaryota > Metazoa > Chordata > Actinopteri > Myctophiformes > Myctophidae > Benthosema > Benthosema pterotum. The sequence goes on along the minus strand of CM076973.1, from coordinate 39,586,251 downwards.
TTTTTCTTCCTGGAAATGAAAACGTCTGCGTTTCCGAGGCTATATAGGTTGTGACCAGGCTTTTCTCTTCGATACACTCTTTGCCTTATAGGTTTTGACCAGGTTTTTATCTTCGTAGATGATAAAAGTATACCAGAGTGGCCTAGTGCCTCTGCCTGATGGCCTCAAAGATCTAATGTCTTGCCTGGTCTATGGCATATCCCTTTGCTGTAATGGTTAATCCTATTGAATCATTCAATCAGTGCACCGCTATTGTGTCCATCCAGACCTGAGTTTCGGACGCACATGTTGTCACTGGGCTTCATAGCAGATGTGGCTAAGATGGGGAACAGAGGGAGGTCATATACTTCCTACCACAACTAACAATGGTATCACCAATGGGCCATCAAAGACGAGTGCTTTGATTAGAATTTTATCAGGTTTGATTTAGATCAGGAGGTATTGAGGCTCAATTTTTTTTCTCTAAATGACGGACCTACCAATTTATGGCAGGACTGCCGCGAAACGAAGTTGGTTAATCTCTGTCTGTTTGATTATTCTCTGTTGTTGATGCACTGCGGAACACTTTATAAGCATGGAAATCTCTGTTATTGTAGCATATAGTGTTAATATATTGGAATTTCACAACTTTGAAACCAGGGCATTGCATAAGGTATGTGATTGGGGCTACTTAGACATACAGACACAGGTGAAATAGAACTACAATGAAGACATGATTGGCTGAGGTCTGAACAGGACACACCTGAAATACACTTGCAATTAGCTGTGAGACAAGACAAGTAGCAACAATTAGATGCAGATGCTAAGGGAAAAAACTGGGAAGAGTACACAGTTCATGACATGCACGCGCACCCACAAGACACAGAGTCGCGTGCGTGCTGACATAATGTCCAAATAGCAGAGCTCAAATAGGCAGAGTTGCGATATTGAGGGGGCAGAAAATTGCCTAGTCAAGTGGTTCACGTTCTCCTGTGATCCACATAGACTCCTTTTAGTAACTTCCGGTTGTCCCTATCTGCTCAACTTACAGTTGTCACTATTCATAGAAGTCTACGAAGAGTCACCGCCATTGGACCGGCCCCATGAAGCGAACACAGTTTGCGTAACTCCGTCTATTTCGATGGCTCCGGCAGAGGATGTCGGGGGAAGAAAGCCGACAGAGATTCTTCTTCTTCTACAACCGGCTTGCAAACAGGAATACAGGCCCTATAATTTACCTGTGCTAAATACAGCCATTTAGTAAAGTACCGCGGAGACTACGAATCCCATCCCGACTCCCCCCTCCTCCTCTCCCTCCCTCCCCTCCCTCCCTCCCCCGGCTGCTCCCCTCCTGCCCCAGATTGTAATTGTCTGCTGAAAGCGCTGCACAGTAAATAAAAGCCTAATGCGATATGTTTTTTTTTCCTTCTTCTCTCGTGATGTAGTGCTGCTGCACTGTTGGTTGTGAGGCTTGTGTGTGTATGTGGGAGGGGTGGGTGGGGGGAGTTTGGGGGGGGGGGGGGTGGAATTAAGTTTTGAAATTGAACTCTGGGGCTCGCCAGATGAATAATGACTTTTTCTGAAATAGTTTTCAAGGTTAGCATTCACTGAAAAAGGACAAGGCTTTCAAAGTCTGAAGTCCATTTCCCTTGTGTGTGTGTGAGGGGAGGGGGGGTTGGGTTTGGGGGGGGGGGGGGGGGGGGGGGTTGTACATGCACGCGCCACACCGTCTTGGAATGAGGATTTTTATTTTCCTCTTTTTTCCAACCCCCAGAGTATATTCTTTTTTTTTTACTCTGGGGTCCACCCCCCACTGTGTCTGTCTGTCTGTAAATGGTGCACAGATTGTGCATTGCCATTCACCCATTCACAGACACTTTAGTATGCGCGGTAGCGGGGGAAACCATGCAAACCGACCTGTGTTCAGAGTGCTGCTCAAGTGCACTTTGACACTAACATTTGTGGAGCAACACTTCATCTGTGACTTACGCAAGTTAATTGATTGTAGAACACTTTCCCATGCAAGTAACAAGACATTTAATCCACATTTCTAATCTGTTTCAAAGGTATAGCAAGTGGTTTCACTTAATTCTAATATTGTTATTCTTTTCTTCTTTTTTGCTACTCCTCCCTATTATAGCATGTGCTGACCATATAAGGAGTTCCTCCCTGGCCCCAGTGAGCCTTCTTACAAATGTGACAAATTCTAACTGAGGTTGACTCATTGGGGAAACACTGACTTTTCAGGAGAGGAGGAAAAACTGATTTTATTTTCATGCACAGACTCTAGAGCATGTCTGAAATGAATATCGGAAGCTGAATTTGGCATGTAGATATGAAATAAATGCATAAACATGTAGCTAGGTGCAATCTTAGAGGCCACAGAAGTGAACCTTTCAAGGCTGTTTTCTCAACTCGCTGTTTTCTGCAAAACATTACTCTATAAGCCATATCTCAGACTGGTGGGTCAAACTGAACAACCAATATGTCAAATTGTTGCTATGATATCCTGCTTTCACATGACATGATAACAAAAATGGAAAAATCCTCAATGACTCAACCTTGGATGTACGGGCACACACATTATTTGATTGTTCGCAGTGTACTCATCTTTATATAAATAATTTTTGAAAATTAAAAAGGAAAATGAATTGAGAATTCTCTTCCAGAATCAGCGATGGGGCAAGGCTGCAGCACTCTATGCCGTATTCTGAATAGAGCTGCGCAGTCCCGACCCATTCATGACATCACCCAAGGCCAAGGAATTGATTCCCCATTCATTTTCCACATAGACTTTTCCAAATTGATTTATAAAGACGTTTGTGCCACAGACAAAGACAACTCGAGTTGTGACAAATCATGGCAACAAACACAATATTATCATCAGAGCTGTCAGTTGATTCAAATATTTAATCACGATTAATCTCATGATTGCCCATAGTTAATCTTTGATTAATCGCAATTTAATCACCTTTTTAATGATATAAATTAAATGAGTGTTTTTCCAATATTTTTCATATCAATGTCCATTAATTATTCTGCATTTGAGACACAGACCACGATCTGATGACTTTTATTTATAGATGTCCAGACCTAAATTAAATAATGTGTTCACAATTCAAGCTGTATTGATGTTGATTATGAGCCAAATTGTAAATTTTCTAGAATGTTTTCTACATTCTGTATTTTTGTAGATTTCTTTTAAATTAACTTAAGTAATGCAAATGTTTAACAATTATTCAACTGTATTTGGCAAAATCAAACCAAATGAACCCACTTGGCTTTCATTTTTATTTTTTGCATTTAACTAATGCTGACAGGCTTAATTACCATACAATATTTAATTAGTGGAATTAAAAAACAATTTGATCCTTCCAAAATATTCTGTTTGTTGCCATGATTTATCATGATCCAAGTTGGCTTTGTCTGTGGTGTAATCGTCTTTATATAAATCATTTTTGAAAAGTGTGTAAAACGAACAGGAAATTCTTTATTATGGGGAATTACTGTGTGCCGAACTGAAGTGGACTCAGCCCCAGGCCAGACGATTGTTGAGTTGAGTTGAGTCAGAGATTGTTGAGTTTCTTGAGACAGACAGAGGCTGAGCCTCTGTCTGTCCATCTGTCCGTCCGTCCGTCTGTCCGTCCTTTCACCCAACCTCCAGCACCTGCCATTCACCAATATCTCTCTCTCTCTCTCTCTCTCTCTCTCTCACCCCCCTCCTCCCCAATGCTGTTCTCCACCCAGTTCCCTTTGCTTTCCTCATTCCCTACCAAGCTCCATCCTCCACAGTGTGACAATGGTCACCATGGCAACAGAGAAAGGATGGAGGGTTATGGCACAACGGATGGCGTGTTTACTACAAGTTAAAGTATCGGATGGTGTTTAGTGTGTCGGGAAGGAGTTGGAAATGGCATGCACCCGTTTCTATAGAGCCGTGGACTTCAACCCTTATCGTGTCAAGGACCGTAATTATTATTCAGCGTTCCAGCCATGACATTTAGCCTCCGCAGACACAAGGCTATGTTATTGTTGGATATAAGTGGTGCATATACATTTGTACCGTATGTAGCACCTTTGTCCTGCATGGTGCTTTACATAGTGCATTACACACACACGCGCACGCACGCATTTTTCCACTGCATACGGCAGACCTTGTTGATGGATTTAAAGATTTTGAAGGTCTGGTTCCAAAAAGCCAGTATTTCATATATAAGGTCCTTTATATTGGAATGAATGAGCCCGGCTGGAAAGTGTCAAAGCCATGGTTGGGCACTAGGGAGAGGGTGGGGCTTACTTCAAGGGCTATTGTATAGTCATCTTGCAAATTAAAGTAGTCAGGTGTAGTTTATTAGGTAGGTCTTAGATACAAAAAAGAATGCTTTAAAATTCTATAAACAAACATATATAGAACCATGTTTGAATGTCAAGAACAGCTAAAATCTCTGAAACTATCTCTGAAACAAAAAAACAACAACAACAAAGTTGTCCTTTAGGTAAAGTTGATGTTAAACAAAAATGCAACTCTTGTTGAGCGTGAAATAAAATCAAATGACTCCTTTCTGTCCTTTCTGTCCTAAGGACAGAAAGTAGCGCATGTCTGCCATGGATTTTTATGAAGCAAAAACTTTGACGCTTGAAACAGAATTATCAAGATTTTGCTTTGCTTGTTGGTGAGTTTGACATTGTGTCATACAGATAGGCAGATAGGATGTTTCAAGTATGTAGTATGTGTAGTTTGTGAATTTGGCAGCTATAGCACCTCATACTGTATGCATGTGCGTGCGCGTGCGCGTGCGCGTACACACACACACACACACACACACACACACACACACACACACACACACACACACACACACACACACACACACACAGCAGGCACACCATGGGTGCTTTGTGAGAGAGCTTTAGAGTTGGGTTGAGAGGCTTATGCCATTTGAAATGGGTTTTTATGAGACTACCTGTGGATTCCCATACAAAGAGATAGAACTAATGTAAGACTGGCCTAGGTACGGTGCTCAAAGGGGAAAAGCAATTCCTTTCTTCTCCAGTCAAACTGCCATGCGGGGAGTTGTACATTATGCGGTCCAAAAAATAAAAACGGGCTGAAAAGCATGCATGTTCACTTTCCTAGTGGGGGGAAAAAGTACTTAATTGTTTTACTTGAGTAAAAGTACCAATAGTACGTTTAGAACAATGGTTTTCAACCGTTTTGATACCAGGGCCCACTATTTGTTCAACATTTGGGATGTGATTGCATTTAGCTTCTCTGAGCCAAAAACAAACAAAATTGACATAAATTCTCACAATTTCATACTGTATGTATAGGAGAGGTAACAAAAATTCTTCATTCTCTAATTGTAGACGTCTTGTAAAGTAATTCATTTAAATGTGAATTCAAATGGATCCACTTTTTGATTTCCCTGATTTAGAACAATTGAGTTACAAGTAAAAGTATGGAATGGAAAATGTACTTGATTTTAAAAGTACAAAGGTTTAAAGCAACACCTTCCTCATAGAGTACTGAAAGTACTCTATGAGTAGTGAAAGTTCAAAATGTGCACAAATTCTATTGAAAATAGTAGATCTACAAGCTCGCATTTCGTCACAAACATACATTTAATGTATGTTTTCTAATCAAAATTGAAAATTGCCAAAGTCACTATAAAGACTGTAAGGCCTACGTGTAAGCCTAACTGCCGAACACGATAGATAGGAAGATCACAACACACTCTGTGGTGTGCTATGAGGCAAGTACAACTGCAATTTTGGAGGAAATCTTTAAAAAACAGCACAAATCTTTGATTACTATATGTTCTTTCAGAGAGAACATTTTGTAGAATCTGTACTGCCAGGTCAAAATGGGCTAAATGGGTTAAGTGTTCACACATGCCTGAGTAGACCATAAAATGACCAAATCTTTTATTTATTTATTTTTTACAAAAGTGAAATGTCCTTGTGCTCGCTGTAGTAAGAGTTACTTTACACCCCAACTGTAATGGGGAGTTGTATGAACATAATATGGCAAAAAACGAGAACAGCCAGGCTGAACAGCAAGCGTGTTCTCTTTTCCAAAGACAAGCTAACGTTTCACTTACAAAGTCTCGCAGCCTTGCTTTCAACCTCGTTTTGCTTCCCCATCCCTCTATATGCCACCAATCTGCTCTAAGCTGTGTTTGACTGCAGCGGCTTAATGCGCCACTCAAACATACTGTAACAGCAATGTCAGCTCTTATATTCAATTTCATCACTCCACTCTTTCTCTCTCTCTTTCTCTATTGCGCTTTTCTCATGTTAACAAAGCATGAATGCATAAGAAAAAAAAATAAAGAAAAAATAAAAAGGCTTTGCGATGAATGAAAGATTGGTGGATGAATAAGGTTGGTGGGCCTTAATGTAAGAGAGAGAGAGAACGAATTCTGACTTGGAATAGGAGTGATAGAAAACTGAAATACAACTTAAAGCGATAGTTCAGACTCCCATGCGTGGGATTATGCTCTGGTTTTGGTCAAAATTAACTCACGACCCGCCAATCCCGTGCTCGTCACACGCGTTATGCGTGGTCCCGTCCGCCGGTAACGATGAATGCACAGAAAACAAGGAAATGTAGATTTCATTCTTTAATCCAACTATTAGTCTCTGCACATCGTCTGATAAAGATCCCGTTGCTGACTTGCATTTGGAACAGAATTGTCGCGACAACTTTTTTTTTTGTCCCATTCGCACCCATTCAATCCAATTTATTCAAACGCCTCTCCTGAGGTTCTGCCCCTGAATGTCGTGGGCGCATGGGTAGATCAACTATGGCTGTACGTCACTTCCTGACTTTTGACCCGGAACCTTTTGGTCGGATCGTCAGAGGACAGGTTCGTCAAGACACCAGAAACAGCATGACGTCATCACACATGCTGATAATACCACATCCAGTTAGGTAGCAGGCAGCATGCAGAAGCATGAAGATAGACAACAAAGTTAAAATAAAGGTTAATTTACAAAAAGAAAATTAGTATATCTGCTTTATGCCATGAGGGTATTACAATTATTCCAAGAAGAGTTCCTACAGCATCTAAAGCGTAGGAATTAACACTTTTCTGGTGGAATTACTTTTAATAGCTACACATGGATATCACAACGTCGGGTAGGTGATTAATCAATAACTTGTGTAACAACAAGCAGATTTGAGACCTTCCTCCATCTCTCTGTCACTTTACCACTGCACTGTGAAGAAGCTGTGTCGTCTCAAATTACAACTCTGTATGTGTGTGTGTGCGTGCGTATGTATGTATGTATGTCCCTAACAAACGTTGCTCCGCATAGTGGATTAAATGCTGCATTTTTTAAATTGTGGGCCCTGGTATATCAAAACCACTGACTAAATGGGCTGCAGGAAGGGTCTGCAAGACCGAGGCGTATGTGTGCAGGCAGGCGGGTGGGAATGCGCTTGCAGACGGACATGCAGGTATGGGCAGACAGACACTGAAGAGACAGAGACAGACACGTAGGCTAATGCGATGTCAGGTAGAGATCAACAGGCAGAGACAGAGGCAGATACTGATAGACAGACTGTCAAGCAGGTATAGATGTACAGTCTACAGTACAGGACAGGTACAGTGTATACTCCTGCATGCAGACAGGCAGATATGCAGAGACAAAGAGATTGATATACCGGTAGACTGGGTGGTGCATCATAGCACACAGGAGAGACAGGGGGAAGGATAGACATGCAGACAGGGTTTTCAACCCTTTTCATATCTTACTTACCTAATCGTCTTCGTGCTAGATAGCACATAAGGTCTTCACCATTGAACGCAAATGCTATTTGTCTACTGGCTATTGATGCACTTGGCCCTGTGGGTCCATCCCAGTTTGTAATCTTTTGTGATCTTTGCTTTGTGTTGTGGGAACTTGGAAGTACTCACAGACCAGGATCTCAGCAGTCAGTGAGTACATTTATTAAGGCGAAATAGACGACATAGAGTGTCTGCCCTGAGACTGGGAGGTCGGGGTTTGATTCCTGGCAGGGTAATACCCACAATTCTAAAAATGGGACCCAATGCGTCCCTGTTTGGCACTCAGCATCAAGGGTCTGGATTGGGGGACGGTAACTGTGACAACTGACATACTAGCGTCATGTCCATGGAGTGTACTTGTACGTCAAGCTGCCTCGCGCTACAGAATCAGGAGATAGACTCCTGACCTATATGAGCCTCACACTGGATAGCAAATAAGCAAATAACAGACAGCATTGGCTTTCATTGGCTGAGATGGAGTCTGAAGAGGTGCGTTTTCAGTCTGCCGCGGAATATATTTATTGGAAAGTAACAGGACACAGTTACAGCCATACATACATGATTTTTTTTTTTAAGTTTTCAAATCATCGTAAGAGTTAAAACAACATGAACATAAAAGGGTTCCAGGAGAATGGAGAAGTCACTATAGTATGGGGGATGTCATTTCCTCTCCCCTTGGGGTGCTGAAATGTAGATTTTCAGACCTATAGGACTCCAGGGATTTACTCTTTTTGAGTGAGGGAGTCGGAGCATTCCACACTTGAGTGGCAGCACTGTAGAAGGAGATTTTTTCCCATGTTTGTTTAGAAAGTGAGTGGTACCAGATTGTTGTTCTTGCTTCCTTGTGTGTTGTGGCTGTGGGAGAGCACTAACTTGTTTTTGAGGTAGTTTCAGGTATGTCTGTGATAGCCACAATCCTCGCAATATCTAGTGTACACACAATCCTCGTAATCTCTAATGGCTGAGAGTTGTTGTGCTCCGTCTGCATCTAAAACAAATCACCACTAAAGTCCGGCGACTCGCCTCACTCACACAATCTCTCATTGCTAAACTTCTTGCCATCAACTTTCACATTTAGAGTTAAACAAAAAAAGTTCAATCTGTGACATTCAGACATTTCAGTAATGCGATATTCAGCCAAGTGAAATACCAGAAAGTGGAAAAAAAAGTGGGTAGGTAACAAACGGCTTTTTGGTCCGAGGCGCTCTGCGAAGGCCCTTTCAGATCACGTACTCACGGTTCAATCAGCAGACCTCATCAGAAGCCTTGAGAAAGAGTGTGTGTGTGTGTGTGTGTGTGTGTGTGTGTGTGTGTGTGTGTGTGTGTGTGTGTGTGTGTGTGTGTGTGTGTGTGTGTGTGTGTGTGTGTGTGTGTGTGTGTGTGTGTGTGTGTGTGTGTGTGTGTGTGTGTACGAAGAAGACAATAATGGGAGACAATCTGCTGGGAGAAAAGGTAGAGCAGGAAAGAAGAGGAAAATAAGTAGAGAGAGAAAGGATAATCAAAAACAGAGAGGGAGAATGAGCGAGAGAGACAAGAGTAAAATGGAGTGGATGAGTGTGCGTGCATGTGTGCATATGTACCTGCATGCGTGCGCGTGCGAGAGAGAAAGAGAGCGTGAGAGAGAGAGAGAAAGAGAGATGGGTTTTGGAGGGAGGGGAGTCAAGGCTATGGGAGTGAGGGTCCCAGTGGCAAATCTCTTAAGAGAATATGATGTGATTTATGGAGGCCATTTACACTGAAGGACAAACAAATGGGGGATATTAGCCGTGTATCAACAGATGTACACTCGCGCGCACATACACACACGTGCGTGAGTGCGCACGCAAACAAGCACACTCACGCACCTCGCACAGGGACAGTAAGCGCTGATCAAATGTTCCATATGACATGAGTGTGTGTGTGTGTGTGTGTGTGTGTGTGTGTGTGTGTGTGTGTGTGTGTGTGTGTGTGTGTGTGTGTGTGTGTGTGTGTGTGTGTGTGTGTGTGTGTGTGTGTGTGTGTGTGTGTGTGTGTGTGTGTGTGTGTGTGTGTGTGTGTGTGTGGCTGGCTGTGTGCTGGTGTTCACAGGCGAGGAGTAAAGCCCCCACAGGTTTTGGGACCATGTTGTTGGTTTTTGCGGTGTAATTACAAGAGGAGATAGGATATGTGTAAACAACTTTGTCATCTGGTGTTTCTCAAAAGGTGATTACAGAACAGGATAAGGAACGGGTATAAGAAGAAACACAGTCTGTCTGTTGTGTGAGGTTGAAGCTTGAGTCGACACAAACACGACACCTCCTGACACAACACATGGTACTTTTATTCAAGGCACTCCACCGACAATATAGTTGCCTGGTTCTAGCCCTGAATGGACACCTGTAAAAATACTACCTTAATTTCTTTCCCCTGCAATTCAGAGTGTGTTTTACTGCTTTTGTTCACATGCTACTAACACTCGCCGGCTAGAAAAGGGTTAACTCATTAGCTGCATTAATGACAACAACATTGCCTGCTTTCCCAATATTTTAATTGGTTGGTATCAATCACCGAAGACTGACGCTTTGACAACGCTCATTCCAAGAACTGCTTTTAGAGTGAATAATGAAGTGAAATGAATTGATAGTTCAGACTGAGCATCATGCAACTACATTAGTGCATTACACTTATTTTTTGAGAGAATCGCCAGGGAAAATAATTTAAGGTGTTAGTTTTTTTTTTTTTTTTTTTTTTTTTTTTTTTAGGTGGTTATTCAGAGATGGAGCCAGGTAAGCAAAAGACATGATTATAGCAAAATGTACCTTAAATAATAATCAGTATTATGGGTCCATAAAACTTTTATTCAGCACTTTTCAAAATTGCATAAATTGCATTAAATTGCATATATTTTGTGCCAAATTGGGCCAGAAAATGCCAGAAAAAAACCCACTCAGGGGTTCTCTTTGAGTCTTAATTGCTCAAGGGCACCTCGGCAGTGTTAAGTGTCATGACATGATGTGCATTATGAAGCTAAACCTGTAGTGGGTCAGCAGTAGGATAGTTTGGAAAACGTGGGAAAAGGTATCCACCTTTTCCACGTTTTCTGTGTAAACGTACGGCGGCCTCTTCTGCCGCTATATTTGGCTTTTTTTTTCAGACCCTCTAGCACCAAAGTTAGTGAAAAGCTCCTTTTTGGCTGGTGAGCTGGGGCGAAATTGATTGACAGGCGGCGGAGATAAATCCACCAATTTTTCACCTTTTTTCTCCTATGACCGTGGTTTTCAAACAGTGTGGTCTCCAGGCTAAATGATGGGCGATTGGTTAAAGATGGAGTGCCATGATTTTTTTCTACCCTAAAACATGATCATCAGGTATTAAGGTTATATGAAAAGTAAGATTTTTTTTTCCCAGAAATTGTACAGTGTTTGTTAAACTGTCATTTTTATGATTCCACCCTACTAGTTCATTATCAAGTATGCCTGGTTTGCCTGGTGGGTGGTGATGAGTGGAGATCCACCTGAACTGAAGCTACACCCACAGCTTTAGTTGCATGATAAAGGGGGAGGAGTTAGGGGAGGTGCTGACACAGGGATTAAAGTTCTCAGTACTGGGTACTGCTGAGCATGTGATGTCACTATATTGAAGTTTTTTTCATTGGCACATTTGACTGGAAAGATTTAGCACCCAGTAAGAAACCCCAAATACAAAGGGAAGACACCATTGCACATAAAAACACACCAATGGGGCTATTTACATACTGTCACCTCTTAAACATGTACAAAATTGAAAAAAGAAAATACAAAAATCACGGCACCCCCTCTTTAACCAGATGTAACGCTTTGAGAATGTAAAAATGAAACCAAATGCACCATGGTCTCATTTTTATGCTCTCAAGAGTTAGACCATTCATCATGTGAATTAGCCTGCACAAGTCTACACAACTACAGAATGTAGATTAATGGTCATCTTGATCTGTATGTTTATATACAGTATATATAGTGCATTCTAGTGCACTTTTGGAAGTGCCACTTGTGCATTTTGGATTTTGGCAGTTTGCGACACTGGCCTCTTTCCCCCCTTTTTGAAACCCCTCCCTTAACTTGAAGGGCTCTTTCCCTCGTCAAGAAATGCCCCTCTGGATGAACCAAGTTCCCTTGATTAGGGTATAAAAAGCCTTGAAAAAAAGCCCTGAATGTACTCACCCTCCATGCCTAGCTTCCCTGTGCAGAAACAGGAAACACCATTTGTTGCCATGGTTACCATCAGGCCATTGTGTTATACCTCCCGTCAGTTATATTACATTACATTGTGTATTTGTTTGCGTGACGTGTGGATTCCATTAATACAGATATTTAGAAGGAAGACAGGCAGCGTGACCGTCAAAGAGGACATCCGGTATTACTCCACGGCGTTTATAATTCATTGCACTAAAAGCTGTTTTGTTTGTGTCGTTTCATTGACATTTTGTTTTCACAGTGGAGTAAATAAAAAGCCATTTATGTATATCAGACAGAGCACTATGTATTCTGCATCAGTTTAGGAGCACAGAGCAGTTATACACTACACAAATGCCATTTATTTGTGGTGGCACTTACATTTTGTATGTTGCGGTTTCCATGCAGACATGTGAAGGGGGGCTGCGCGCGACAATCGAATTTAGATTGACAGACACTCAGTTGGTCGACGACAGAGCTCCTTCCGCTCAAGGCTGCTTGGTTTCGGATGACGCTTACACTAATATGGCGCAGCCTTGCGTCAACGTGCTAGCGTGTAGGACAGGGGTGTCAAACTCAAATACAGAGTGGGCCAAAATTTAAAACTGAACAAAGCTGCGGGGCTAGGTTTCAGGTGGTCTCCAGCTAAGTTGTTTAAACGGATGTAAACAACTTAGCTGGAGAGCTAACTGGAGAGCTAACTGGAGTGCTAACTTAAGAGCGTAAAAATGAAACCAAATGGACCCTTGCGGGTCCATTTGGTTTCATTTTTACGCTCTCAAGAGTTAAAATATTCATCATGTGAATTAGTCCTAATCTACACAACTAGAAGATTAATGGTCATGGACAGAATCAAAGGAAATCTTTAGTTTGGGGGGGTCTGTGGAGCAAAAATATCCTCAAATGGTGGTCCGTGGCTCAAATGCTGAATAAATGGTGGGCCCTGGGATGAAAAAACATTGAAAACCACTGCTGTATATTACAGAGCAGACGGCAAAACAACAGCAGAGCATTATGGGATTTGTAGTATTAGCGGTGAATGCAGTGTTACAGCGGCGCCACGGCTGTATAATACCGGTGGGCTGCTCTAATGTTAATTTGATGTTGCCTCAAGGGCCAAAGGAAATTACACAGCGGGCCAAATTTGGCCCGTGGACCAGAGTTTGACACCTATGGTATAGGACAGGTGCATACTTGCAGGACGAGTGATGAAGAGATGGTCTTCCAAAATGGCTTGTGTGTGTTACTGTACTTTGCTTCCTTCAGGCAGTGTTGCTTGAAGTAACCTTATTATAAGCAACCTTTGACTTGTTTATTTTTGACGTAAAGTAAATACTTGCAAATACGTTATTGCTTGTTGCTGGCTGATGTTTTTGTTGGTGGGGTTTGATCCCCGGGTTTTGTTTCCTGACCTCCAGAAAGATTTTCCAAACAAAGAGAAAAGTTCCCCTCGTCCGTTATCATGACAATACTAAGCATTTGTTGGCGGACGCGTCAGCATCTAGTTTATAAGCGGCTTCGGTGACGTCCGTGTTGCTTCCATGTTTCATAACATATCATTGTCCTTGGTACCTTTATTCTTTACTGTATTCTGTACTGTACAGCAGCAGCACAGTCTGGTAAAAGCTGATGCCTATTTGATAATGATCACACTAATGTGACAAAACACTACGAGGTGACAAATTATTATTTCATGTCAAAACATTCATTAAAGAAGTTAACCCAGGTAAAGTGCTGTCACTCATGTTTAAATAAAGGTTCCACGTGTCCAAAGTGATTAAAAAAGACAAGCCTAACTTGTTTTGTTTAAATTACTATCATTGTTTATATTTTATATAATGTCATTTACCCCCCCCCCCCTGCCGGTCCGTGAACATTTTTATAAACTGTCAGCCAGTCTGTGGCAATACAAAGGTTCCTACAGTGATTCCTACATTTCCTTCCCTCAAGGATCCCTAGATTAATATACAATTGGTCTCCTGGTGTCACTATAACGGGTCATTATGGAGAATTTGGGGCAGAGGTTTATGGTTGGCATCCAGTGGGAGTGTGTGTGCAAATTCTGACAATCAATCGGGTTAACGGTTTGGGAGATTAGCTGGTAACAGATGGACACACACAGATTTTTGCAAAAAATAAAAATAAATAAGTATTAATGAAATCGATTACTCTATATGCATAGAAAACGATTCCATACCGATTATCAAAATGATCCGATGCAATACATAGTCAAAGACAATTTCTTTCCTTGCAGTTACTCCATCTTTACACCCCTAGTCGCGATGCATTTAGCGCCGGTCGCTTCCGGTAGCAAAAAAAGGTTGCAGCATATGCAGCAGTCGCAGAGTGATTCCACCGTTATAGAGTCAAAGTGTCCTCAAGCAACACTGTGAAGTGTGAACCCACTTGTTCCTGATGAGCAGCAGCAGGTTGGTGCCTTGCAAGCATTGGTCGGCGTGTGAATGCGTGCCATGATGAATGCACAATCTACAAAGTAAAGTGCTTTGGATGAATGCGTTCTAAGGCCCGTTTGTAACAGCACCGTTTACCAGGTCTATCAGAGCTCTCATCAGGCTCTATGCAGTGTGTTTGAGCTGCGCCAACAAGCATACGAAGTGTAGGAGAAAAAAAAAAAAAAAAGCAGGAAGCGATCACCTCCATGTACGCAATTTTATTTTTTTCTCGTTACCCACATCAGTATACCGCTCTCAGAGTGTCACGGCCTCTATATAGTAGGAAGGAAGAGTGGAAACAATGTGAGGAGAGGAAAAAACGAGAGAGAGACTGAGAGAGAGGGAGCAAGAGAGAGAGAGAGAGAGGTGCCAGTTTGCAGATGAGAGGCTTGGAAGCCAGAAGGCTATTTAAACAGGCTTGGCACACTCTCAGGCATGACAGACTGCTCATTCCCCGTCCTGACACACACACGCACACACATACATGCACACACATACATGCACACACGCACATGCACACACAGACACAAGTTGATGTGTGCATGCACACCTACTCACACAATTGTGAAGGAAAAGTTAAACAACTGGCAACAGTCAGGAGAAGCAGCATCAGCTTGCTGCGAGGTCATCCACACACACACACACACACACACACACACACACACACACACACACACACACACACACACACACACACACACACACACACACGCACAACGATTCACACATGCACACACACTCACACGCAGCAATATTCAAAAGGCTCCTGTCTAACAGAGACATGCATGGCCAGTGCATGTCTGCAGTGCACACACATCCACACCACTAAATAACACATCAACAATGGATGAACCATAATAAGCCGGAACTGCAGGTGCACGCTCCTGTGCGCGCACACACGCACGCACACACACACTCTGTCTCTCTCTCCCTCTCTCTCTCTCTCTCTCTCTCTCTCTCTCAGACACATGACCTCAATCATTCTAATTTTGCAGCGTGATAGCAGAGCGCAGATTGATTTGGCCACTGGAGCAATAATGGACAAACCAGTGGTTATTAAGAAAAGCTCGATGGAATAAGCTCAGTTTGGGCTAGACAGATACTCACTGCAGCCTCCACAGATAATAAGATTTTTTTTAAGGCCTGCTGCTGTGTTATTGTCTTCTGCTCCGGAAAAACCAAAATGAGAGGAATGGGGAAGGAAGAGAGGAATGAGGGGGGGTCAACCTGGCGTAACCTCCCACAAAACGCAGAGGATTTACTCACGTCAACATCCGACTGGCCAGAGATTTACACTGCTACCTGACTCACTGACTGACTGACTGTCTGAGTCACTAGCTGGTATTATTCTTGAACGCTATGGTGTAGCCAGGTATGGTGTAAGTCTTCGCATTGGCTGCATGGCAGCAAATCAGGTCTAGGGCCTTGTGTGTAGGCCAAAAGCCTGTGCCACCAGACCTGGGCCTGGGCTTGCCAAATAATTACTCATAATTAAAACCAGCCATCAAGACCTTCAACTAATGATGAAGAAAGCAGGGTAGTACAGTAACATTTTTAATTGGGGCGTCAGATTATTTCTGGACTTTTTGAATTGCAGGTTTTAATTATTCTGGGTAATTATTTGGTAAGCCCAGGCCCAGGTCTGGTGGTACAGGCTTTTGGCCTACACGCCAGGCCCCTGACCTGATTGGCTGTCATGCAGCCAATGAGAAGACTTACATCATACCTGGCTACACTAGAGTGTTTGAGAATACCAGCCATTGACTGACTGAGTCATTGACTGACTGACTGACTGACCGACCGAGTCACTGACTGACCAAGTCACTGACTGACTGACTGACTGACTGACCAAGTCACTGACTGACTGACTGACTGACTGACTGACCAAGTCACTGACTGACTGACTGACCAAGTCACTGACTGACTGACTGACCAAGTCACTGACTGAGTCACTGACTGACTGACCGAGTCACTGACTGACCGAGTCACTGACTGACCGAGTCACTGACTGACTGAATAGTCTTGTGTTACCAGCCTGTTGAGTCTCGCACTTTTCCAAATGCTTCATCATACAGTCTGTAACAATGGAAGTCTGTTCATGAGTATTTGAGAAAGCGTATGTGACGCATCCCCTCACTTGGTGCGGCCGCCAAAACTAGTCCTACTTGAAGTAAAGCAGTGTGTTGATTTTTGCAATTGTTGTCCATTATGCTTGTGCATAATATTTAATATTGTCCATCATGCCTTTCTTTATTTGCAAACAACATGAATCTCGCACTCATTCCAACGGCATTACAGTTCGGTGAGCATCACGAACTTGTGATCGGTCAAATACCTTTGCGACCTGAGCAGCAGATACTACCTCCATTATTCATGGGAGCTGTAGTTGTAATCTAGAAGCTATATACCATTCGGGGGCGGCATCGGGACAATGTTGCCGGTTCGAACCCGGGCTCCCCTAGACTTACCGTCGAAGTGTCCTCGAGACAGACACTGAACGCCTAATTTCTCCTGATGTACAGGTTGTGCCTTGTATGGTTTCCACTGCCATAAGTGTATGAATGGGTGGATGTGATGGATCTATGCAAAGCGTCTTGGAAAAACGTCTATGTCTAACTAGGGGTTTTTCATGATGCTGAATTCATGCCAAAACATTAGTTTTGCTCAGGCAACACTCCCTAAAAACGCCATTGTGCCAACACAAATGTGCTTAATCAGCACATTTGGACAAGCGCTATGGTGGCCGTTCTCTGCCCAATGCAAAACGAATGCTTGGAATGGATTCAGCGTCATGAGAAACCCTATAGTTAGATATATCACATGATACATAAAGCATGATGAAATTTAGCATGTTGATGAGTTTTCCCAAAGGAGTTGAATTTCATTCAATTAGTTCATGTTATTAGACACCAGTAGCCTAGAAACACACAGACAATGAAGATATTTCTTGGTAACGATTTTGGTTCCCAGAATGGTCAAATACCTCATATAATATAAATATAGACTGTCTGTATGTCTCCGCCTCAGTCTTTCTCTCTTGCTCTGTGTACCTCGATGCTTGAGTGTCATTAAAGAGGGATTATCTATTATGTTCTTGACGGCTTTCTGTGTTTTGGCACGGCTTGGATCAAACTGTGTGAACAATTAGACATGTATGAGCACACACACACACACACACACACACACACACACACACACACACACACACACACACACACACACACACACACACACACACACACACACACACACACACACACACACACACACACACACACACACCGTCGTGCACCGGGCTGAGGCCGGCCGGCCAGCCAGCCAGCCAGCCAGCCACACACAATTAAATTTGCAATCCAGCGCTCAATTACAACACGCTTTTATGCTAAGCAGCAAAGCCAAGGAGAAAGCGATGCCATGGTCAACAACCATGTGGTGTGCACACGCACTAATGATCTGCAGTCGTCATTATCAGGCTCCGTGCATCGGTGCAAGCGGCCGTGAGCCGCACGATGCGCGCGTGTGTCTGGGCTGCATATGCCTTGCATTAGCACGAGGGTCTGCGAGGTTAATGAAAATAGGTTGTGGAATACACTAACATTCATGCCGGTCGGTTGGTGAGAGAGGATGGAATTTTGGATTATGATCGCTTGGCTGCCTGACAGCTTCCTATTAAGATGTCAGTGCAGGCTTTTTGTCCGCTGATTGTTTGACTGAGTGGCCAGTGACTGATTGTTATTTCTGCTTGTCTGGTCCACGATGCTAGTCTTACACTGGGACAGGTTGCGGGGACCACCAGTGGACCTTAACCCCATGGAAGGCTTACTCCTTTAATTAATGACTAGTTAATAGATTTATTTCACATAAACAGCATGCTGGATGTTCATTGTTTAGTCTTTTATTGCCATTGGTCTTGACTATTTGCATATAAATGCCTCCCACTGTCAGTTTTAACCTCTTAAAGATTTTTAACCTTTGACCTTTAACCCTGATAAAAGTAAGTAAAACGCCCGCAATAATATTTTTTGTGGTCATTAGGTGTCTAGATCATGTACATTAATTATCCTGAAAGAAATGCACCCCCCGTCCCCCCATTTTTTTTTATTCATTCTGATTATTTTAACGATTATTATGAATTTTAATTTCATTTCATTTTCAAATGTCGGCACCAAGTTCTACCGAGAGACCCCAGCCAGCCAGCCAGCCAGCCAGCCAGCCAGCCAGCCAGCCAGCCAGCCAGCCAGCCAGCTAGCCAGCCAGGGAGACGTTAAAGTAGACTTTATGGCATAATATAGCTGACGAATTGACCAATTACCATTTTATTATTAACTTGTGTTCTCTCTTGTGAGAGAGAGAAAGGGAGAGAGACACAGACAGACAAAGAGAGAGGTTCCCTGCAGGAGATGAAATGAACGAAATGGACCATTTGTTTGTTTGTTTGTTTGTTTTTTACACACAATCAACAGAGTTTTAGCAGATACACAAACTGGCTGGATGGAATATTATTATTAACAAGCCTGAAGGTGTCACACTCAAGGCAAAACAGCTCCTACTCGTTCCCCTGTTTATCTACCGGTATATGTGGGGAGGAGGATACATTTTTATGCACAGGACAAGGCTTTTCTCCCAAAACCCAAACTGAAACTAGGGCTCACTGGGGACAGGGAGGAACTTCTTATATGGTCACAACACTAATTAGTAGGGAGGGTTAGCCAAAAAAGAAGAAAAAAATAACAATATCTGAATTCACTGAAATCATTTACTCTACCTTTAATTACAATCAAAACAGTGCTTTGAAAGTCGCTTTCAGCACAGCACAGCCATCTGAGTGATTATGATAAAACCCAAGCCTGACAGGTCTCAGGTCCACTCGGGTCATTTCGGACACAGGGAAGACCTCTAACACACACACACACACACACACACACACACACACACACACACACACACACACACACACACACACACACACACACACACACACACACACACACACACACACACATTTTAAGCATGTTTGCAGATTTTCTCTGCATTAAGGCCTCGACACACTTGGGTGGTAGTGAAACCTATCTCTCAACCCAGCAGTTATACTCTGGTTCCAGCCTTAGAAAAAAACTGGCCATAGTAAGATTGGCTGTCACTGTGCATTAACTTATACTCCCAGAGACACCTATAAACCTCAGTGTGAGGGAAGAAACAGGGAGGCTTTTGAAGGTGGCGAGCAGGGGAGGAGATAATGCAAGCTTCATCCTGCGACATTGGATTTAATCCACACTGTAACACACACAATACAACCAAATGCACGGACACTTGGTGTCGCAAGATATCGTATATCGTTGGATGTATTTCTATGTGATGCGTACAGGAACTGCAGCTCACAGTCAGTTCAGTCAGATACTTGAAGAGGTGCATGTTGTGCTCAAGGGATATAAAATGTATTCTAGCGCCTTACTATTGGTTGTACGCAGCATTTGCAAGATCTGCTCGTCATTCGCTGATGTGGCAGTCAGCTGACCAATTGGGTGGGGTATTTAAGGGACCACTAAAACACTTTTCAACGTAGCTAATGACTCAATGGAGCCTGTTTTTTTTCTAGCATCAGTATTACTCAAATATTAATGTACATTGTTTACAAGAGACGGGAGAACGATCCCAATGTTTTTTTGGAGATACTCATTTTGTCGGCATCGACCGGGATCAAGTGGATAATTCAATGGTCTAAACAAGTTACTTATTATCGTCCTTGGCATATGTAAACAACCGTGTTTACAACAGGTTTTATCGTCCTTGGGGTCTAAGGAGTTAAACTACATCCCCTGGACATGACGCTATAGTATACACATTTCAGTGCCAAGCATGGAGAGGCTTGGGGTCCCATTCATTCATCAGTTTTCAAGCTGCTCCCACAACTCCAGTCATCCGTCATTCAGACAGTCATGCAGGCTTTTGATTGACAATGGGTGATTTTTGGTGGGGATTTGCTCTTTTTTCTGACATGCTTTTTGCTATAGGACAATATAATGATATAGAGAAACATTGATTTTCCTTACACTCACATTTTCAGATATGTGTGCCCAGTATTTATTTATTTGCTGTGCGTGTGTGTGTGCGTGTGTTCCAAAAACTTAAAGGGAGGGACTATTAAAATTGGTAGTTTTAGTGACTTCACTAAATAGGATAATCTGAGAGTGCCCATTTATGCGCCACCATTCAGACACACACACACACACACACACACACACACACACACACACACACACACACACACACACACACACACACACACACACACACACACACACACAGACAAGCACAGATATCCTAATTTTTGGGGTGTAAAAATACACTGGGGATGATAACAAATAATACAAACATGAAAAATAAATACATCTTGAAAATAATTTATGGTGGAGCCCCTTTAACTTTATATGACTGCTATTCTCCTTCTTCCCACCTGATTCCTAGCTGTACCGCGACACAACAAACATTAACATTTATAGACGCAGCGTCTGAACTATCAAATATTCATAGCAAATATAACCTTACGTAGGCAGCCTAAAGCTAACACGCGCTGCCAATGCCTCTTCATTGCCGAACATTTACCACTTTGTCACTTTTACTGTTGAAGTATGAGGCAATATTGCTCCTTATCCCATTCTGAGCGGCAATGCCTTTCAGTGTTCCAAGCATTATGTTGGACTTCAGCTATTTAAAATAGCAAAGAAATTGCAGAAAAATGGGCGGCAGTGACTCAGGGGTAGAGTCACCGGATGGTGACCGCAAGGTTCAATCCCGGACCTCTCCAGAGTTAGTGTCGACGTGTCCTTGAGCAAGACACTGCACCCTAATTGCTCCTGATGTGCCGGTTGTTCCTTGCATGGTAAAGTGCCTTGGATAAAGGCTCTATATAAATGCACCATTCACCATTTAGCAGACCTACAAACTTGTAGATCTCATCTCAGGTACACAGATGATTTTGGCGGTCCTTGGAATGAAATATTGAGGACACCACTGACATAGAAACATTTTTACAGTATATGTTCTCTGTTGTTTTTAATGTAAATGTTGCAATTAAAAAGTGTGTCTGTGTATTGACAGCTAAAAGACAGTTAGTGCCATGAGTCATTATGTGGAGTTAATTATACCTATTGTCACCTCCCACGGTTACACAACCTTCTGGCCAGCGATAGCCGATAGGTGTTAAAAATCTTCTAAACCTGCAACAGGCTTGTTCTCAGTTTGGGTATTGTGGCGCAATCAGTATAAGTGGTTCATCCAAATATGCTCCAATTTCACACCATTCAATGGTCGGAATCATAGTTTCAACATAGTTATGAGCTTAAATGTTCTAAGAAAAATAGTGTACAGTATCTGGTAAGGGTATTATAGGCAACTGTATTCAAAAATCAAAGACTATATATATCTAGCCTATATGTTTTTTTTTTGCCTTTTTCCGCTCTACGTCGCTTCTGCTTTGATGCTGCAGCTGTTTCCCTGCAGACAGACACTTGCTTTGCCCTTTGACGGTCCAGTACTTATCATTGTCAACAAATCATATTGTCAAAACATTCGTCAGGCTCAGGAGAAAGTGGTGCTAGTGTGTGAGGGGGAGGGGTTTGTGGGGGGGGGTGAAGCACGTTTTTGCCAAATCACAGCGCAGCAGTCTCCGGCAGTTTCACAATGAGCCAATAGTGTGCAGGTGAGGTGGAGTTAGATTCAAATCTGTTTACAAACACAGATTTTGTACACACTGAAGTTCTCTTTATTACCTTTAATAACCTGTAAAAACAACAACAACAGAAAAACAGAAAGGGTCTAGTTGAACCTCAAAGCTCAAGCTTCGGTCGCATACGGGTTATTGTCCCCATGCATGGAGCTGGAGCCTCGACCGGCCGTGGCATAAATCCACCGCCAAGAGAATATATGCAAGATCATCTGGTATGTATGTTATGGGAATATTAAAGTAAAGGGATAAGACTCTACAGAGGTGAGGAGGGGGACAGGGATCGGTTGCAAGGCCCGCCGCCAGCGCAAGTGTTTTTTTTTTTCTTCTTTTCTTTTTTTGTTATGAATCCATGCTTTACTATAGCGCCGTATTATTCAAAAGTCCTCCAGGCTATATCCACCCATGCACGGCTGGCTCAGCCAGCGCCCGTCGCCTCCTTCACGTCGCTCGCATTCATCCTAATTCTCTCTCGCTGCTCTTTTTTCCCCCCTTACTTCCCTCCGTTCGTTTTCCTCCTTTTCTTTCCTTGGCGGCGATAGCTGTTGTCGTCCATCACTCGTGCCCTTTGCCTCCCCCCCTCCCCCCTCCTCCTCCTCCTTCTCCTCCTCCCCCATTTGGAAAATATCCTTCCACGCCCGCCTCGTTGTATAAAGAGGAAAGCCCTGTCTGTCCTTAATCCAGTCTATGGTATAGTTGAGTGACAATCCTAATTGGCCGGCGGCGGGAGAGTCGGACGGTAGGGGGTGGGGGGAGATGTGGGCCAGACTGCTACTCGCTATCTCTGTGGACGGCGAGCGTTGCAGATAGAGAGGCAGTGATATGTCCAGTCGACTAGATCAGGGAGAGAGAGAGATGGAGGGAGAGAGAGAGAGACGGGGGGAGGGGGGCCATGAATGAATCAGTGAGTGAGTGAGAGAGTGATGGCTTGTTTATATATGCCACGCATGGGTTGTTAACCTCGCAGTGACAGCACCACGTCACACTTAAGCACCGCATGTATGTATAAGCCGCAGGTGTTTTCAAAGTGGCTGCCAATTGGAGTAGGGCAGCAGGAAGATGGGGTGCTCTCTCTCTCTCTCTCTCTCTCTCTCTCTCTCTCTTTCTCTCTCTTGAGAGTGTAAACATGAAACCAAATGCTCCAGCCCTCGACCAACTGTTCTATTTTGGCCCTCTGTGTATTTCAGTTTGACATCTCTGTACTAGAGCCGTAGAGTACAGTGCAATGGCGGCTCTTCTACATAGACTTTTATTGAGAATGGTGACAACAAATAGGGACAGGTTCTGGACTGGAAGTAGGCAGGAATGCACTGGAACACCCCCCGGCTTCAATTATCCTACAGTAAATTGCATTATTTTAGATCATGTACAACAAATACATTGCAGAAACTTTGTCAAGGCGTGGCCGTGGGACCCTCTTGTTTTGCCTATGTTGTGGTTGGATAAAAATCCTTTCTCTCCATTGACTAGTGTTTGGGAAGTTACTTTTAATAAGTAAGAAGTTATAGATATAGGTTAAGCTCAGGAAAATAACATAGTACTTCAATTGTTACTAAATTATAAAAGTAACTACTTTGCTTTACTTTATTCTACTTTACCAAAAAAATAACAAATTAATAATGATTCAGACATATTAAATTGTTTTCAAGAAAAAAACACATTTTTCTAATGACACTGGTCTAGTTGTTCTAAGCTCTACTTGCCAATGCAGGGGGGGATAGTACTTATGCCAATAGTACAATATCCAAAATCACAGACAATATCCAGTCTAAAATGATAAAGATACAATACTGATGTGCTGTCCATGCACATCCTATTACACTATGCTGATGCAATCATCATTATTAGGATGATGACGTTATGCTCTGGAAGACACTTTCTGTTTCTCATGTGAAATGTGTTTCACTCTCTGGGTGAAATACATGTCGGTTTAGGAGATTTAGGAAAATTTTATTACATATATTAAATGTATGTAACATGGGCAACTACTAAATAATTACTTTACAAATTAATGCAAGAAGTATAGCCTAGTCCCTTACGTAAATGTTAGTCCACTGCCATTGACTACCAAAATAACAATAATGTGTTTTTAATAACGCGGCCAGACAGTGGTCTTGTAGTTAGTGTCCACCCTGAAACTGGGAGGTCGTAGGTTTGATCCCCGGGCTGGGGCATATCCGAAGACTGCAAAAATGGGACCCGATGCCTCCCTGCATTGTTGCTGAGTTCCAGGCATTTGGCAACAATGGGTTGGATTAGGGTGTCAAATAGAGCCCGACCGATATAAAATTTCAGGGCCGATCCGATATGCCGATACAATATGGAATACAATCACCGATAGCCGATTTGTGACCGATATAGTTTTTTTAAAGCTGGAATGAAAATAGACTTTTTTCTACTTTGGATTGTGCAAAGATTTGGTGCCGATATGATTATGCAGTGATACAGTCACATTGACAGTAGTACATGGTAGACAAACTGCTGTCTTAAACCAATATCTTTATTCAAGACAAAACAAAGAGTAGTAGTAGAAGTAGAGTCAATCTCAGCACAACAGCTGAGATCTGCTTGACGTAGAACTAGCATTACACACTCAGGGTCAATGTCCCACTTCTGCAGCATCTCCAAAAACACAAGAATCTGTCGTGAAAGCTATGTGTTCTCCAGCTTTTTCAGAGAGAAGCTCTTTGACTTTTATCACCACTTTGTCATACACTTCATGCAGCTTCTGTGTGCGGAAGAACTTCTCAGTCTTCAGGGTGTACCTCGGCTCCATGGCAGCTACAAGCCTCTTAAAACAAACACCTTCAACCATGTTGTGTGTGTGTGTGTGTGTGTGTGTGTGTGTGTGTGTGTGTGTGTGTGTGTGTGTGTGTGTGTGTGTGTGTGTGTGTGTGTGTGTGTGTGTGTGTGTGTGTGTGTGTGTGTGTGTGTGTGTATCAGTGGCAAGCATCTCCAGCTTCTTTGCTCTTGGAAATCCAGTGTCCTTTCTCCTTTTGTCAGCCATCTGTGTGATGAAGAAAACATTTTATTAGGATTTTTAAAAAATATATTTAATCATGTATACGAAACTTCAAACTTTTTTTTAATGTGATCATATAGTATTTTGCATGAATTGTTCTGAAGGGGCAAATAATTGACAGTTTGTTTAAAAATAGAAAAGAAACATCTATATTATCTATAAAGCAATGCAATGTGACGTAACTGCATGCTGCAATTACAGATTGAGTTGGCTAATTCATAACCCTCATTAACACCACACTATATTTTAAATGATCTTTCTTCCTCCTCCTTTCTCCTTCTGTTTGTCACAATGTTGGCTAACTAGCTACTTACCAGGGGCGGATTGGCCATCTGGAGTACAGGGAGTTTTCCCGGTGGCCTGCGCCACCTAGTGGCCTGGACAAGATCCAAAATGCACTAGAATGTGCTAGATGCTCACCTGGAACATACAGATCAAAATGACCATTAATCTTCTACATTCTCTAGTTGTGTAGACTAAGTTGGGCTAATTCACATGATGAATATTTTAACTCTTGAGGGTGTAAAAATGAAACCAAATGGACCCGCAAGGGTCCATTTGGTTTCATTTTTACACCCTCAAGAAACCAAATGGACCCGCAAGGGTCCATTTGGTTTCATTTTTACACCCTCAAGAAGGTTTACATCTGGTTAACCAGCTGCCTCCACCAGGGTGGCCTGGCAAAGGCAAAATTGTCCCGGTGGGAAAATATGTGCCAATCCGCCCCTGCTACTTACATAAATACCAGTAATGCAATAACATGATAAAGAGAACAATGCAAGTAGGCTAGTTCAATATGAATGAATGAATGAATGAATGAATGTAAAGGTAGGCTCTGCTTGGAACACTAAGCCACTGTATTTGCATCTGTATGGGTGGGTCGTGTGACTTGTGTCGTAATGAAAACTGCCCAGTGACTGACCACGCAAGTAGGAGAACTGTGAACTGTCCCTCTCTAAGTTTCTTTCTCGTCTTGAATCAAGGTAGGCTAGGCAGAGATTTGAGTAGTAGTATGGCGGAGGACACACACACGCACGCACGCATGCACACACACACACGCACGCACGCACGCTATGTAGCTATGTAGCTATGTAGCTATGCTTCTAAAATAGTTGCGACATTGATGGGTCAGAAAAGAGGGATCGCGCGATCCCATAGACTCGGTTACATGCTGGTATTTAGACATCCCCCTATTCAGACATCCCCCTATTTAGACATACCCCCACTCAGACATACCCCTATTTAGACATACCCCTATTTAGACATTCTAATTGTTAGCATTAGCATGTTAGCATGTGTCAATGCTAATGCTAGCGTTAGCATGTTAGCATGTACCATGCTAATGCTAGCAACATGCTAATGCTAACATACCAACATGCTAATGCTAACATTCTAATACGAACATGCTAATGCTAACATGCTAATGCTGACATGCTAACATGCTAATGCTAACATGCTAATGCTAACATGCTAATGCTAACATGCTAACATGCTAATGCTAACATGCTAATGTATCCAGCGTGTTAGTATCTTTAGCATGTCAGCATTAGCATGTTAGCATTAGCATGTTAGCATGTATGTAGCGTGTTAGCTTCTTAACATAATCATGCTATCATTAACATGTTAGCATTAGCATGTATCAATGGTAATGCTAGCATTAGCATGTTAGCATTAGCATGTTAGTATGTACCAATACTAATACTAGCATTAGCATGTTAACATTAGCATGCTATCATTAGCATATTAGCATTATCATGCTATTGTTAGCATGTTAGCATTAGCATGTTAGCATGTACCAATGTACCAATTAGCATGTTAGCATGTACCAATGCTAATGCTAACAGTAACATATTAGCATGTTACCATTTTAACATTATCATGCTATCATTCACATGTTAGCGTCTTATCATGCTACCATTAGCATGTTAGCTAGCAGCAGCATGATAGCCTGCTAGCATTAACATGTTAACATGTTAGCATTAGCATGTTAGCATGAAATGTTAGCATGTTAGCATTGGGCATTGGCAGTGGTATTAGCATGTTGACCGACAGACCGACCCCCTCCTCTCCTGCGATTTTTCAGTTGCCACCCGAAATAAAGCAGCGGGGTTGGGAAGGAGCGTTTGTTTTATCTGCCAGCTACTACTAGTAGGGCGGGGCGAAGGAAGTTTTACTAAGGTTATGGTTAGTAGCTAGGCGGAAAAATGGTGTTTTTAATGCATGATAGTTCATTTGGTGATAGAAGCATGACATTTGACACAGATGATCTTCATATGACCCTAAACAATAATCAACCTCGGGCCACGCAGAATTCCAAGATGGCGGCAGCCAAAATCCAAGATGTCTGCCCAGAAATGTGTTTTTCCTTCATAACTTGAAATGCATTGATTTTATGCCCCATAGATGTATTGAAAGTTAATACAAAGTTGGCACGTACCTGGTACAGACACGTACCAAGTACGTGTCTGTATCTCCTACGGTTCGTGAGATACAGCATATAGGTACTTTCACAGATTGAGGAGAGCAAGACATTTGTAACATTGATTCTTGTTACAAATGAAGTCAATCAAATGGTGATACAGGCATGAAAATTGGCACACACACTCTGCAATTTCTAATAGTACTGCATGCCCTGCAAAATTCCAAGATGGCAGCCTCCAAAATCCAAGATGTCCGTCCAAAAATGTGTTTTTTCCGTCATAACTCGAAATGTATTGAACGTTAATATGGGGTCGGCCATTACAGACATTTGATCTCAAGTACATGTCTGTATGTACTATGGTTCTTGAGTTACAACATATACGTGGTGATGAGGCACCATAAGTGTAACATTTTGGCACGTTTCACTATTTAACTCACCATATCTTCTATTTTCAGGTAATGGACCTACATGTATCTGCTATCATAAACAACCTCAAGTTTTTCAATTAATGAAACGGGTCGGGAGTTATTAAACCGATCGTGAAGGGCTGTTTCAGTGCTAAATTTGCTGTGTATATTTTGCGAACATAAGCCACCCAGAAATTTCTGTCTGTACATCTGTCCTTCACAATAAGTGTATATGTGACGCATACACACCAAGTGTAGCATGTGTCATAGTATAATGGTATAATATGCTAATAGGTGTAATAGTGTAATAGGGCTAATAGTGTAATATATGTAATAGTGGTATACTGTAATAGAGTAATATTTGTAATAGTGTAACAGGGTAATATGTGTAATAGTGTAATAGGGTAATATGTGTTATAGTCTCATAGTGTAATTTCTTAATATGTGTAATAGTGTCATAGTGTAACATGTGTCATAGGGTAATATGTGTAAATGTGCCATGGTGTAACATGTGTAAAAGTGTAATAGGGTAATGTATTATAGTCTCATAGTGTCATAGGGTACTATGTGTAATAGTGTAATAGGGTAATATGTGTAATAGTGTCATAGTGTAACATGTGTAATAGGGTAATATGTGTAATAGTGTAATATTTGTAATAATTGCAATATGCTAATAGGTGTAATAGTGTTATATATGTTAATTAGTGTAATCTTGCAATATATGCAATGGTGGTATAGTGTAATAGGGCAATAATGCTGTTGTGTATTATGTGTAATAAGTGCAATAGGCTAATATGTGTAATAGTATAATGTATGTGCAATAGTGTAATATGGCAATTACACTATACCACTGTTGCATATATCACACTCTTACCCTAATGCACATATATTACACTATTACACGTATTAGCCTATTACAAAATCAGCATACTACGCTATTACACATGTTACACTATGACACTATTACACATATTACCCTATTACACTATTACACATATTACGCTATTACACATGTTACACTATAACACTATTAAACATGTTACACTATGACACTATTATACATATTACCATATTACACTAGTTACACTACGACGCTATTACACATATTACCCCATGACCCTATTACACTATGACACTTTTACACATGTATACCGCTGTTGCATACATTACACCAGGGGTCTCAAACTCAATTTGCCTTGGGGCCACTAGAAGCAGAGCCTGGTTGAGGCCGGGCCGCAGCCACAGCGCGTCACATGGACAAACGTTTTTTTGCCATTTCAAGCCTATTTTTTCGCCATTTTCGCCTTCATTTCACTTAAATTTAAGTAGATTCAGACTCACCAATGTGGGATAAAGAGTGTGTGCATAGGTGGTGTTGTGTCGCACAAAAAACAAAAATAACATTTCTATAATAATATTTCTATTCCTTTCTATTTCTATTCCTTCCTTCCTTTGATATACCACTGTGCTATCTGTTTCATTCAGTAGCACATAATAGGATTATGATAATAACTATAACTGAACAATATTAAATGAACTATTTACTGGACAATAGAACCTACAAACAATACAAAATAACCGGACCAGCCAACCCATCAACAAAGTGGCTCTGATTTGATTGTGATGGCATGTTACCATTTTAACATTATCATGCTATCATTCACATGTTAGCGTCTTATCATGCTACCATTAGCATGTTAGCTAGCAGCAGCATGATAGCCTGCTAGCATTAACATGTTAACATGTTAGCATTAGCATGTTAGCATGAAATGTTAGCATGTTAGCATTGGGCATTGGCAGTGGTATTAGCATGTTGACCGACAGACCGACCCCCTCCTCTCCTGCGATTTTTCAGTTGCCACCCGAAATAAAGCAGCGGGGTTGGGAAGGAGCGTTTGTTTTATCTGCCAGCTACTACTAGTAGGGCGGGGCGAAGGAAGTTTTACTAAGGTTATGGTTAGTAGCTAGGCGGAAAAATGGTGTTTTTAATGCATGATAGTTCATTTGGTGATAGAAGCATGACATTTGACACAGATGATCTTCATATGACCCTAAACAATAATCAACCTCGGGCCACGCAGAATTCCAAGATGGCGGCAGCCAAAATCCAAGATGTCTGCCCAGAAATGTGTTTTTCCTTCATAACTTGAAATGCATTGATTTTATGCCCCATAGATGTATTGAAAGTTAATACAAAGTTGGCACGTACCTGGTACAGACACGTACCAAGTACGTGTCTGTATCTCCTACGGTTCGTGCAATAGTGTAATATGGCAATTACACTATACCACTGTTGCATATATCACACTCTTACCCTAATGCACATATATTACACTATTACACGTATTAGCCTATTACAAAATCAGCATACTACGCTATTACACATGTTACACTATGACACTATTACACATATTACCCTATTACACTATTACACATATTACGCTATTACACATGTTACACTATGACACTATTATACATATTACCATATTACACTAGTTACACTACAACGCTATTACACATATTACCCCATGACCCTATTACACTATGACACTTTTACACATGTATACCGCTGTTGCATACATTACACCAGGGGTCTCAAACTCAATTTGCCTTGGGGCCACTAGAAGCAGAGCCTGGTTGAGGCCGGGCCGCAGCCACAGCGCGTCACATGGACAAACGTTTTTTTGCCATTTCAAGCCTATTTTTTCGCCATTTTCGCCTTCATTTCACTTAAATTTAAGTAGATTCAGACTCACCAATGTGGGATAAAGAGTGTGTGCATAGGTGGTGTTGTGTCGCACAAAAAACAAAAATAACATTTCTATAATAATATTTCTATTCCTTTCTATTTCTATTCCTTCCTTCCTTTGATATACCACTGTGCTATCTGTTTCATTCAGTAGCACATAATAGGATTATGATAATAACTATAACTGAACAATATTAAATGAACTATTTACTGGACAATAGAACCTACAAACAATACAAAATAACCGGACCAGCCAACCCATCAACAAAGTGGCTCTGATTTGATTGTGATGGCATGAATTACAACCAATAAGGAAGCAGTAACAAAATCTTTACTTTAGCTATCAATTTATATTCCTAACAAAGCCAACTACAGCTTTTTTGAACTTATACAGCCACTACAAAGCAGCGCCATAAAATAAATAAAATCAAAAATATAGTTTGTCAGTGTCACTCAAAAACTAGTCTTGCAAACATGACACTAGAGTAGACCATCAGAAGCCCAACTAGCAGCATTGGTTTCCCAATAGTTGTCATGTTTTACACGTGCCTAAATAGGCTTTTATTTATTTGCGCTAGCCTCTTTGAAAACTATATCCCAGTTGCGCGACGTCTCATCTTTGCTGGCAATGCTGTCTGCAGTGGTCGCGCATTGGGGCTTTGAAAATAATTCAGCACTTTCGGTTTCTGACCCCACAATGTCGCAACTTTTCTACTAGATGGCTATGATTCTATCCAGCGCAGATGTAAGCCTGCCCTGGAGCAACGACAACACCGTTCACTACGGGCAAGGGGGACACAACAGCTCGTTTTAGGCTACTCACCTTAGCTCAGCGTGCTGCTTTATAATCCATGCATCCGCCCGTATCGGGCTTTAGAAAACTGCTACGCTGTCATTATTTACCAAACCGAACGCAGTCCTTGGTAAAAAGTTTTCTTTTCCCTACGTGTGTTTGTAAACACGGAGCGGTGGATAGAGAGACGCCATGACAGGATCTCGCCCGTACTGCAGCCAATGGCGTCATTGCATTTCCTCAGATTGACAGTTCAGCGACAGAATGAACTAAACTGCACGGGGGGAGGGGCGTGTTTCAGGGTGCAGATCCGGTTCCTCTTTGCTATTCTGTGCAAATGGCAAAGCCAGTAGGCGGGCTTTAAACAGGATCTCAGTAATGAGCAGTCAATAGTAACAGACTGTTCTCCCGCAAATGCTTTGGGCTGCCTGGTCGGAATTTGACGGGGGAACTCGCGGCCGTCGCGGGCCGCATTAATATTAAACGTTCATATTAAGGTGGGGGCCACAAAATATCATCTCGGGGGCCGGAAATGGCCCGCGGGCCGGCAGTTTGAGACCACTGCATTACACTATTACACTATTAGCCCTATTTCACTATTGCAATTGCATACACTACACAATTACGCCTATTAGGATATTATACCATTATACTATGACACATGCTACACTTGGTGCGTCCGCTTCACATATACACTTATTGTGAAGGACAGATGCACAGACAGACATCAGACTGGGTGGCTTATGTTACGCAGCAAATTTAGCACTGAAACAGCCCTTCACGATCGGTTTAATAACTCCCGACCCGTTTCATCAATTGAAAAACTTGAAAAGGTTTATGATAGCAGATACATGTAGGTCCATTTCCTGAAAATAGAAGATATGGTGATGAAGCGATCTTTGAGTTAAAGAGTGAAACGTGCCAAAATGTTACACTTATGGTGCCTCATCACTATGTATATGTTGTAACTTAAGAACCGTAGTACATACAGACATGTACTTGGGATCAAAATGTCCGTAATGCCCGACTTTATATTAACGTTCAATACATTTAAAATAAAATAAATTTAAAATCTTTGCATTTCGAGTTATGAAGGAAAAAAAAAACATTTTTGGACGGACATCTTGGATTTTGGGGGCTGCCATCTTGGAATTCTGTGTGGCCCGAGGCTGATTATTGTTTAGGATCATATGAAGATCATCTGTGCCAAATGTCATGCTTCTATCACCAACTAAACTATCGCATCAAGTTTCCGCTTAGCTATAGCGTTAGGTTAGGTTTAGGCATATGTTTACTGAGGTTAAGTTTAGGGTGAAGTTTAGATTAGGGTTAGATTTGTGGTAAAAGACTTCAATGTTTTTTCTCTTACAACATTATGTAGGAGTACAATACAGAGAATGTTTGCATTCGCCATCTTTGTTGAAGGAGTCTATCTAGGTCTGAGATAAATAATCTTAATTATCTTTCATAGTGGTTTAAACCCTGTGGAAATGTTGTATTAAGTTTTAAAATTAGGTTAGGGTTAGAGTTAGACGGTGCTTTATGCGGTAACTAACCCTAAACATAACCTCAGTAAAATTATGCTTCGCCCCGCCCTACTAGTAGTAGCCGGCAGATAAAACAGGCGCTCCTTCCCACCCCCGCTGCTTTATTTTGGGTGGCAACTGAAAAATCGCTCCTCTCCTGTCTAGGGCCTCCCTCTCTTCCTCCTTCTAGGGCAGGGGTGGCTAACCCATGGCTCGCAACCCACATGCAGCTCTTTGGCTGGTTTCATGTGGCTCTTAAGGGCCGCAGACCGATTCAAAGTTGACTGCATAGGTGTAAAAAAAAAAAAGAAAAGATTGGTGGAACACTGCCTGCCTGCCTGTCTGTCTGTCTGCCTGTTTGTCTGCCTGCCTGTCTGTCTGCCTGCTATTATAACCACCATTACCATTACATTGAGTTTTAACCTGGGTTACATATGGCTTATTTGTGCTTGTCGCACTGCCATACTGTTAACAACAATGAAGGAAATTATTCAGTCTGGATAGTTCAGTCAGTAGAGTGGCAGTCTGACTTCGAAACAAAATGTTGTGATGTTTCTATGGCTTGTGCATATTGTTCTGACTCCTTATTGCTGCTTGCTTGGTCCCGTCTTATTACTGCTTGCAGCTATATTATTGTTCTTGTTCTTATTGTTCTTAAATTTGTGTTTTTCTAATTGTTCCAAGGGCGATTTTTGTTTTGCATTATTATTATTAAAAGAGTGATTTTGTTGATTTTGTTTTTGTTTAAGAGACCCCCCCCCCCCCCCACACACACACACACACACACTTATGTGTGTGACTTTACAAAAGACAAACACTGCCAGTGCAGTCGTACCACAAACAGCCAGTTTCAAGTTGTATGTTTAGGGAATTAGGTCATTACTGTTCAATCACAGCAGACAACAATCATGGGAAGCTCTTCCAAATTTGATTAACTATAATAGCAGACAGACAGGCAAGCAGGTAGACAGGCAGACAGACAAACAGGCAGGCAGGCAGGCAGGCAGGCAGGCAGGCAGGCAGGCAGGCAGGCAGGCAGGCAGGCAGGCAGGCAGGCAGGCAGGCAGGCAGACAACAGTGAGAAGTGAACTGCCTTATTAAAATGAACCACCGAGAAAAGTATCTACTCTGCTGTCCCAACATGCACGACATACGTGGACGGGTCGGGTGGACAAACACATACATGCGCGCGCGCTCGCTGCGCTGTAGACGGTAGAACAGCGGCGCGCCAATCCACCAATGTTTTCTTTCTTTTTTTATGGAAGTGCCCCGCATGAAACTATAGCCAAAGAGAGAGCCGCGGGTTGGCGACATGACGCTGTCGCTGGTGATCAGCATACATACATACATACAAATAGTAGTAGCCTACAAATATAGTAGCCTATAACACACACACGAACGTGCGTGCGTGCGTGCGTGCGTGCGTGCGTGCGTGCGTGCGTGCGAGAGAGAGAGAGAGAGAGAGAGAGAGAGAGAGAGAGAGAGAGAGAGAGAGAGATCGACACTGGGAAGTAAATTGGGGGAGCATGGAGGGTCTGTCCATATATTCCAATCTGCAATCTGTGCTGTATATTCCGTGGGAGGGGGCGGGGTTGGAGCGCATTTTTGGCCGAGTTGTGAATGGCCGTGCACCCCCCCCCCCCCCTGTCTGAATAGCGGGACGTCTCCCTTGTCTAAATAGCGGGACGTCTCCCGTGTCTAAATAGCGGTACTTTATATTTTTTAGAAACGTCCCGCTATTCAGACAATTACAAATCAATGTCGGAATAGCGGGATGTCTAAATAGAAGGCGGTCCCCCATAGACTCCAATGCATTTCATAACTTCCGGCTGTCCTATTTTGTCCCTATTCTCAATAGAAGACTATGTAGAAGAGCCTCCATTGGGCTGGCCCCATGGAGTAAACAGAGTTGACGCACCTCTACATTCTGACAGAGTCTTTGAGGAGGAGAAGGATTTAGTTTCTTTTTCATAATAAATAAACCAAGTAAACGACAACAATGCTGAACGTAACTAACAGTAGCCCGTCATCGTGTCTTGGGTTCGATCCTTTTAGCATTTAATTGTGTTAGTATTGAACAGGAACTTTTAGTCAAACATGTCGTGGCCACTCTTCAGTTCATCATAGTTACAACGGGTCGGCTGTGGGTGGTGTGTTGGGGAGCATGTTTTAAGTTGAACTGAGCAATGAAATGTTGCCAATATGTTCAAATGACACACAAATAATTATTTCATGAACCAGTCATGGTTAGATTGAACTACTTACCGTTGCATGTGGCAAAGTAAATGCAAAGTGGTCCCTCTTCAGTCGCAGTGTTGTTGAGCTCTCTCTGTCTCTGTAGTGTACTAAGCAGCATGGAGGGGGTGGGCTGACTGTCACAGGCAGGCACAGCGCACTCTTGTGGGCAAAATAAATCATTGCAAATATACACTATGCAATGATATTTAGTATTTCAGCAACGTGTTTTCGCTGCTTTTTTTTTTCTATCGGCGAAAATTTCCTCCGATACGATAGAACCTCCGATAGACGGGGACCCCTTATATCGGCGGCCGATAAAAAACGCCGATTCTATCGGTCGGGGATTAGGGTGTCAAATCAAATAATGATTCCTGCACACACTGCGGCTCTCCGTTATCCAAGAGATGGGTCAAATGTGGAGAACAGATCTCACTGCGGTAACGGGAGTGACTGATCGTACAACTTTGACTGTCAATTTATCTGTCCACACGCACACATCTGCAGTAGCAACTTCAGCTCATTTTGTTCCGTACATACAGTATAAATCCTCCAGCATCATCGCTTACAGTAATTGTATGAAGAAAGACAAGGACAAATTAAACAGTTTCTTGACAGAGCATGTGGTTGGAATGGCAACAGCACAGCCTACTAGTGATGCGCGGGCCGGCCCGAACCCGGTGGGTCCCGCGGACCCCCGCGGGGGGCGGGCGGACGGGTTCATTATTTTTAAGTAATTATCACCCCGCGGGCGGGGCGGGCTGACCCCGCTG
The DNA here is from genome assembly GCA_039105355.1 of Benthosema pterotum. NCBI lineage: Eukaryota > Metazoa > Chordata > Actinopteri > Myctophiformes > Myctophidae > Benthosema > Benthosema pterotum. The sequence continues at coordinate 39,550,207 of CM076973.1, read as the reverse complement.
CACATGCAAAAAATAAAACAAAGAAATCACATGCTCTCGTTTTGTTTTTATTACCCTCTCAGTGGTGGTCCTCAGACCACCTGTTGAAAACCCCTGAAATAGACGAAAATATGAGCCTAAATTGACAGGTAAATAGTGATGACGGGCAGTTGTTTTTACTACCAGAACTTGCATTGAGAAGACGGAGAATGTTCATGGAGTGGGACACACCAGACCTAGTACAGCATTAGTCCTACCTACAGCCTCACTTCACCGTGGAACAGTGCCATCCTCACCGCTTTACATTCCCGCTCCTCTCCCTGCTTGCTAGATGCATGTTGTGCATTCCAGCATCTAGTGAGCGCGCATTCAGCTCAGCTGGTCGTGTGTTTGAACTTGAAGCACGTAGAAATAGATTAAATCCTGGAGCCCTTGATTCCATTCTTTTTCTGCACAGCGCAGCCGGCCGTCGCAAAGGAGACTGGCTTGGACGCACAGCTAATAGAGTATTAAGCCGTATGGTTTCGTATGTGCGTTCTCGGCTGTTACGCACGACACGAGAGGGACCCTTCACATGCTGTGGCAATGCGTGGCGATCTGGTTGTTTTGATTAAAGAGATGGCAAGACGTCTATCATCGCTGTATGCTCTACTTTAAATGTAGCCTATGGTTCATTGTTAATAAATCAATGCGAAATAATCGCTGCATAAATGTTTAAATGACCCATTACTGTATAAGCGACAGGTTTTAATTGTTGATACAGAGTTTAATTTGTTTTGTGTTATATAGGCTATTCTGTTTTATCATTTTCGATCACCGACAGCCGCCTTTTATTTATTTTCCATGCGTCTTAGAAAGACATAGCTATTTAGAGCCAAGACTGTCGATTTTGCTGTCATTACAGAACCATTCTGAACAACATGCTTGTTTATTCAGCCCATGACAATATCATTTATAAAGCTGCTATAGTATCTTAAAGCTGGGGGTATTCATAAGAACATGCGCTAATCATTATATCATTTTTTGGGGCGGGCCGTTGATTAAAATTTTGCAGGGCGGGCTGCTGCGGACGGGTTGGCAGAATTGGCGCCGCGGACTGGGGCGGGTTGTGAAAAAAAGCCGGCCCGCGCATCACTACAGCCTACATTAAAGGCCTACAAGATGTTTTGCTTGTTGGAGTGCATATGCCAAATAAACATACAGTACCATATTTTCCACACTATAGAGCACACCTAAAGGTAATCGACTGGAGGCAACTTTAGTGTGTACACCTATATATTTTAGGGGGCAAGTGACCATGAGCTGAGGGCAAGTAGAACCTGACTTGCACTTGCCCGATGGGCAAGTGCCTCCGAGACCTTAGTGTCAACCCCTGCCATCTTACTGTTAGTACGCCAGGCCAAACACACACTCATCCCTGTAAAGTTTTAGATAAGTCATAATACCACACACACACCCACACAACCACACAAACTTTCATTCAATGATAGATGCATTGTTAAGCCTCTAACTAAAGTCCCATCAAACAGGACATGCACAGCCGTGGTGGGCCTGTGGTGGTCTGGAATCTGTAGTGTCTGTAGTGGAATTTAAAAAGCCAAACCGAAATCAGCGAAATATAAACGAAGAGATCCATCAAAAGATGTTTAATGAAATAATTACCTGTCAAAAAGCAAAGGCTCCGGAGGCTTGGCAGATAATCCATCAGGTGCAGCCAGGGAGGGACAGTCAGATCTCTGGGTTTATGTTTTAATGCAAGCTTTTCAGTTGGCGTCTCGGACTGCAGGGTGGTCACTGCTTTTTTTTTCTTTCTTTTTTTTCATAATATGGAGCTGTCAGAGGAATGAGAAGTCCAATAAAAGCTCATTGGGTTCAGCTGTGTGAAGTCATGGCACAACATAACAGAACGCTGGAAATCTGCCTGGGTTAACAACATGGGTCACACCACAGCAGATGTGACAGGAACCAATCTGACCCTCTTTGTGCCTATTGTGTGTGTGTGTGTGTGTGTGTGTGTGTGTGTGTGTGTGTGTGTGTGTGTGTGTGTGCGCGCACGCACACGTGTGTCACTAACAATTAAGTGTGTGTGTATGTGTGTCAGTGCAAAAAAGCTAACTATTAACTGTGTGTGTTGTTCGTTCTTGTATCTGTGTGTGTATGTGCGTGCGTGTGTGCACGCACGTCCATGCCTGTGTGTCTTTGTGTGTGTGTGCGTGCATGCATGTGTGTGTGCGTGCATGCATGTGTGTGTCACTGCAAAAAGCTAACAATTAAGTGTGTGTGTCTGTGTGTGTATACGTGTGTACGTCGTATATGTGTGTGTGTGTGCGCATCCATGAGCGTGTGTACAGTGTGTGTTGTATCTGTGTATGCTTGCAACCTTTTGTGGCTGTGTGTGCATGTGCATTGTAACGAGTAAAGAGTAATATTACTACTTTTTCAGGTAATGAGTAGTGTAACGACACTACCTCCTAGAAAACAGTAGTAATTACAGTTACTTCTACTAATATTACTTCGTTACTTTTGTCATGCTGCTGCTTTCAACAGTATTGTGTTGGTGAAGGGAGATGAGCTGATGACACTTTACTTTGATCTAAAAAAGTGTGGTGAACAGCAACCTATTATTACAGTCAGATGTAGAAAGCCATCAATAGTGTCAAAGCTGTGACAATGAGGCGTAATAAACTAAGCGTCCCTATTTATTGTCCCGGTCCTCATTAAAAGTCTATGTAGAAGAGCCGCCACTGGACTGGCCACATAAAGAAACAGAGTTTGTGTTGCTGCTCTGTTCTTACCTTTGAGAAAGTCTGCAGAGATTCTGCTGAGATTTAAATCGAAAAACTCTCAGGCCATGCTCATCCGATTCCAATAATTCCAACTGTGGTCCAACTATATCCAAGTATATTTTCATTTGCTATATTAGTCATGTGTTTATAATATGCGTTTATCACACACACAATACGAAAGGAAAAACTGATCGGCTCCCTCGGTGTGCTCTCTATCTGGGGATTTTCATTATAATGTGGAATGTGACAAATGAACAACTTAGATGATGCCAGTCTGTTTGCACAGTATAATCAATTAAGCCACTGGAGCCATCTATAAGCCCTCATATACTCCATATTAAATCAAATAGATCTTATGCGTATGTATGTGTATCATACCTTTTAATTTTGCATTAAAACATAGTTGACAGGAACTGCAATCAAATAACAACCCTACTGCAACTATGTAATCTATGGTAGGCTATGTTAATCGTGTGGCATAGTCTATAAATGTTAATATATTCTAGTATTTTTTTTCTAGGGTGGGATGTCTGTATTCATCTATCTAAATACATTTTTATCTAAATACATCCATTCATCTTCACCTGCTTATCCGTAGTCGGATGGTGGGGGCAACAGCTCCAGAGAGCTCCAGAGTCACCCATTTGTCACATAGTAGTCACCCATTTGGCACATAGCAGCATGGTTGGCTGATTGGTGACTCTTGTTATTATTCTTCACATTCAAATCAATTAGATTCAGCTCTAAAAGAAGCTGACAGATTGTGAAGTTGTACTTCACTAAAAGTAATATAAAACGTAATATGTAATATACTACATATTACTTTTGTGTCCAAGTAATAAGCAGTGTAATATTATTACTTTTCTAAAAGGGTAATAAGTAATGTATTACTTTCCTAAGTAATATTCCACAACACTGGTTGTGTGCAATGCAGGTGTGTGCTCGCATGCCAGCATCCGTGCATTTGTGCATGAGTGTGTGTGCGTGTGTATGTGTGTGTGCGTGCGTGGGTGTCTGCATACATGAGTGAGTTGCTGGGTGTGTGTGTGTGTGTGTGTGTGTGTGTGTGTGTGTGTGTGTGTGCGTGCGTGTGTGTGCGTGTGTGTGTGTGTGTGTGTGTGTGTGTGTGATATCCGTTCAACTCATAATAATGCATTCTTTTGATGAAGTCTTCATACTCTTGTCAGAGCATCACGTTGGCTCATGGTTAGACACTTTCATTCTGTGTCTTCTCCTGCCAAAGCCTTGCTGGTTGTAAGGCTTCACTCCTACTCAGTGTTAATGCCAACGGTGTCTTGGATCAACCTCTTACCTTATACCACAGTGGTTTGCAAACTTTTTGATACCATGGGCCCACTATTTATTCAGAGTTTGAGCAACGGACCACCATTTGATGACATTTTGGCCCCACAGAGCCCAAAACTAAAGGTCTGTCTTGTTTTTGTCCACAATTCCATGCTGGATTTTGGAAACAAAACAGTCAAACATACAGATCAAAATTACCATTAATCTTCTACATTCTCTATTTGTAGTATAGGCTAATTCAGATCGTGAATATTCTTAACTCTTGACAGTGTAGAATGAAACGAAATGGACACACAAGGGTCCATTGCGTTTGGCAGTATTGACTTTGTATCAAATCGCTTTGCAATTCAAAGAAGCTGTATATCGAAATGTTTTGCTACACAGTTAATTATAAATATACTCATATTACCGTGTGATATTTTGCAAACTTTAGAAAGAGAAAAAAGTGTTTAGTTACTTAGTTTACAATAAATCAATGTCAAAGCATTTGATCGTATTGATTTCAAATCAGCAAATAGTGTCGGATCACCATAATGAACCAATATCGCCCATGTATCGTATCGTCAACCATGTATCGCGATATGTATTGCATTTTGTGTTTTAATAACATTGAAAAATAGTTCAAATAGCTGATAATTGGCTAGTTAAAAATACGCCCTATATGCTAATTTTGCTTTCAATCCATTTTAAGCATTAGCTTTTTTTCTCAGAAAACAGCTCCTTGGGCTAAAAACAGACATACCCGTCATCATAAATGTTACCATTTTCAGCCCAATGTGTTTTTTTAAGTTATTGTTAGAAGTATCACTTACAAAAATGCATGCTTTATCCTTTATAGGTTGCGACTAGTACCTCAACTTTGACCTGTTTCCCACAGGAGTTAGATTTCAACATTTTATTTAGTACATGTTATTAGACACCACATTGGTGAAGAAATGTCCTGGTAATGATTTAGTTCCCCCAATTGGTCTCATAAATGCCCTAACTATTGTCCCACAACAACACAAGACACACACACACACACAAGACACATGCATGTGTGGGCATGTTGTGTCTCCAGTTTGTGTGATGTGATCATCTCAGTTCTTACACACAGCAGAGGAGGTTCTTCCTGGATTCTGATTACACTCCGTTGTGTTCCATGTCTGGGGCAAACCTTTAATGGAACGTAAAAATAACTGACCCTGATACCGGCTGTTGGTGGTCCAGTGCATTATTTAATGTTTCTACTCTTACTCAAGGCCCACCTCCCCCTCCTGGGATGCACAGGGGAGGAAGAGATCAGGCCGTTATGGTTGAATGAGGGAGACAGTCATCTTCTTGGCAAAATAAAAGTCTTGGATAGTGGTGGGGAGCATTATACACTGTACAGCAGCTCAAAGTGGGGTCCAGCTAGGCCAGGCTTTCCTTGAGAGAGTTCCAGGGGAAACCCCAGCTAAATAACCAACCAAATGCACCCTTGTGGGTCTGAGAGTGTACATATGGATCTAAACAGATCCAGGTCCAGTAGGTTCCATTTGCACACTCTCAGAGTTAAAATACAATCTTTTTTTCCTTAATCATTTCTGTTTTTAAAGGTGCAGTGAAATGGTTAATTTGGGCATTTTATTTTGAAGTTTCAACTCCAAACGGAGAGTCCTTAGTTTCAGAACCAGTCAGAGCGCCACGTCCCTCCAGGATATGGAGGGACCTCTGGGACGGCACTTTTGTCGCTTTTGTCTCGACCCATTTTAGTTTGTAAACAAAGTAACAGAGAGACGTGGAACAATGCCAGGTGATTATTTCTAACCTATACACACAACTTATATTAACAGCCTGTCAATAACATTCAGAAACAAATTGTATAGCCAAATTAAGATCTGTGCTAAAATTACTGGCAGGCCGGTCGAGGCCGTGCTACACTCATTCAAAAGAAACCCACAATAAGAGCATGCTCAGACTGGCAAATAGTATTTCTTCTGACCCCTCACATGTCCTGAATGAAGAATACCAGCTGTTGCCATCCATGAGGCGGTTCAGAGTTCCTAAATTTAGGAAAAACAGACTAAAGAACTCTTTTGTACATCAGTCTGTCCTACTTCTAAACCAGAATCGTTAAATCCAAGGTCTTGTTCGTCATGTCCTGCTCTTTGTTTTGTTTCCGTTTTTGTTTTGGTTTTCTGTATTGTATGTTGCACCTGTATGTTGTCTTATTTGTGAACGTTGTCGCCATGGAGACAGGACAAATTTCAGTGCAAACTGACAATAAAGTCGTATCGTATCGTATCGTATCGTATCGTATCGTATCGTTATATACACATTTTAGCATGTATGATTAAGTTTAAACTGAGCAATACACTGTCTGGATATCATTGGATGGGGTTTTAAGACGGACTGATTGTTCGGTCAAACCCAGCTGTGTTTGGAAGGCAATGCAGAGATGGGACTCAAGCAGTGACCTTAATTTCTATAGGCTTTTATTGATGCGGATGTGGTTACAGCTTCACGCAACACATTTTATGGACTTTTGATTAACAAATACACAAAAGTGGGGAAAAAAGTGCTGATCCCGCAAGGATCCATTTGGTTTCATGTTTACACTCTCAGAGTTACATCTGGTTAACCAACTGTCCATCAATTTAGCCTGGGGACCACCTCTCTCAAGGACCACTCTTGGTCCCCGGGCCACTGGTTGGAAACCCAGGGGCTAATTAAGTGTCCACGTGGGGGTTGTTAATTGACATGGAGAAAAAAGAAACTCTCTGAGAACCACTAGCTGTGTCTGTAAGTACTGTCACCCTGCATCCATCCAGTCTTCTCTGGACAGCAGTGTGACATGTTTAGTCTGCACTCAGCGCCAGCGCCGTACTGCTGCTGCTGCTTGGGTAGTCGTATAACTCTTAGGCGGTCACCAGGCGGACATCTTGGCACAGTCATAATTGGTCTCGGGTGTGCAGATCTTTCCGGAGCATTCGGAATGCCTCCAGGCTGTGTGATATACGCGTGTGTGCGTGCGGGCACTCGCACACTCACGCAAGCAGTGTTTGTGTACGGCGCACGCACGTTCCGCCGCACGGTTCGAGTGCAGCCTAGGTACTTCTGGGAGGGTATTTGTGTGTGTGTGTGTGTGTGTGTGAATAATATGAATACAAGGTGCTGTAGCGAAAAGCTTTGGGTTCATAGAAAAGAGAACCATATCCCTGCGTCGTGCGCCGCTGTTGTGTTGATGTACCGGCGCACATAAAGCTCTCTCCGTTTCATGAATTATTAAAAGTGGACTCTCTTTTGTGTTCTGTTGGTATACAACAATATAACAATGGAGACAAATGAAGAAAAGCGAGAGGAGGGGAAATGGAACTGTGTGCGTGTGTGTGTGTGCGTGTGTGTGTGTGTGTGTGTGTGTCGGAAAGTAATATTGGAGGAAACAGTAGTGTGGGTGCAAACCCCATTATGCCTGGCAGAATGTTGATGTGGTGTTTTTAGGTGCCGTCATATTCACCCATAAAACCTCTGCACACCTCCTCCTCTTCCTCCACCTCCACCTCCCACTGACAGCTGTGTGAAAGAAAACCAAACAACTCTTTTTCAGTTGGGTTTATTTATTTTTTTCTTATCCCCTCTCTCTCTCCCGCCCGGATGAATAATATAATAATAAAAAAGGAAAAACACCTCTAAATGGCAACTCGGTTCTTTCTCAAACCCTCTCGCTGGCTTTGCTTCATGTTTCTTTCCTTAAATGTCATCCGGGTTTGTTTGTTGTTGTTTTTTTCTTTCCTCATCTGCCCTCTGTCCGTCTGGGGCCCTTGCGCCCCCTAATGGTCTGTGCTGCCATTGCAAGCTGTATGTGAAATGATATCATATTTGAATTAAATTAATGAATGGTTTTAAACTTTGAATGCACAATTTCATACAGTACAATTTAACACAACTCGGTACAAGGCTGCTAACTGTGAATAGACAGCAGGAAGTTAAGCATTACACTCATGCAACTAACGGTTTTTGGCACAAACAAGGGACTTGGGGACTAATTTTCGGTGCGCTGTCCGTGGCGTGGCCTGCAGCCCGTAACGAATACCCTTATTGTTCTTTTCATCACCTTTCTTCTTCCCTTATCACTATTCCTCAAGTTGACTTCTTTATTTGCGACTGTTTGTCACACAGTCCCTTAAGTTGTTAATTTCGTCAGATAGATTTTGGAAATAGATAACAGGATAACAGATTGACTCTTCACATACTACTGCAGGGTAAAATGTCAGAGCTGAATTCAAATTAAAGGTAGGGGAAGTGATTTCACTTTTGTCAGATATCACCCAAAAAATATTTTTTTCTGTTAAAATGCTCTATTATAAGGTGTGGAAACCACATATGGAGTTTCCCCCTCCCCCACGTTAGCGGAGGAGCTAATAAAAGTTCCCCAGGTCACCACAATTCTCCTCCAATCAGGAGAGAGCAGCAGGTTCACATAGTGTAGCTACTTTTGGGGGGCCCTAGTGCACCAGGCTGGTACTACACCATGAATTTCAAATCACTTCCACTACCTTTAAAGTACAGTAAATATGAACTAAATTCTTCAACATGTAGGCTAGCTATATGTGGAATGTTAGAGGCCACAAAAGTCAACCATCACTCTATAAGCAATATATCTACAAAACTGCTGGGCCAAACTGAACAACCAATATGTCAATTTTGAAGCTATGACAAAAATGAATAATTCCCTAAAGTCTTAGCCCCAGTTGCGAACTGTCACATATAATCGCTCATATATAAAACAGTATAATTGATGTGAGATGTACAGGCAGTGCCAGTGCACTGCGTACACAAACTACGTGACCGCTTTGAACATTGAGAAGATGGAACTTCCCGTTCCAAACGGCCAAAGCATCTTGGAAACAGACACTTTTGCCTTTTTATTCTTTAATAACTCCCCATGAGACCGTGCTGGCAAAATTTCCACGACACCCACGACTCACCCATCTCACTAACTGTGTGTAAAAGTGCATTGAAGTTTTGGGAGGAGTCAGCCAGACAGGCCTGGTTGTTTCTTTGTATTATGCCCTGCAGGAGAATTTGGAGAGCCTGGGTGAATACACACATGCGCGTACGTACGCACGTGCCACGCACGCCCGCACACTCACACGCACACACGCAAATTGGGACCCCAGTGAATATCAAGTCACCCTGCACTCCGCCTGTATTCCAGGCAACAGGCAACCTTGCACTCTTTCTTTCTCGTCTTGCCTGCACTTTTCCCTTCAGTGTCACCAAGGGGGGAATTCAGTTCAGATTTTAGGTCCCTCGATGGTATTCTGCTGTCTTTAGCCGTCCATTGGTCTCAGCTCAGGTTCTCCACCCTCTCTCTCTCTCTCTCTTTCTCTCTCTCTCTCTCTCTGTCTCTCTCACATTACTTTTTAAAGTGTCTTTACTGCCTAGTATGTCACTACTTTTAGGTAATTGTTTTACCAACAATCACTGCCGTCGTCACAGGGTGCCCACGCACCAGTTCCAGATTGGCCCAGTATACCAACCCACCCCAACATTACTTTAATGTTTTACCGGTGTCAAAGTTGTTTGTGAGTATAATAAAAGAGTACACTGTCGATAGAATGCAGACCTGTTTTATTGCAGGACATCAAGACAAACTTTGGTCGCAACCGGTAGTAAAGCGGTCGCAACTGGCCTATTGGTCACTGGTTGCTTTACTGCAGTTGTGACCATTCTTCAGCGGTCGTTAGTAAAGCTAGCCCTAACCCTTAACCCCATAGCGGTCGCCACCAGTTGGTCATGGTCGCGAAATGACTTTGGGGCGGTTGGAAAATAAGCCGTGACCAGTTCCTGCCTATGCTATTGTTCTAAAAGAAAGGTGCATTTTAGCCAAAGCGCTTGATGCGCTTTTGCATTGTGCTTTGTGCATTGCATTCTCACATTCACACACACACACACACACACACACACACACACACACACACACACACACACACACACAGAGCGATGTTGGAGGAAACCATTATGCAAGGTCACAAACCTGCATATCGGGATCAGACAGGAGTCGACACCTGGGATCAAACTGTGAACCTAGCCTTTGTTTCCCGTCCGCCCACTCTACCTCTGATCCACTGACACTGCCCTAGTAGTCCACTTGATAAGTCCTGTGATAACAGGAATGACACACCGCTTTACAGTCTACCTGCTTGTCCGTAGTTGGTTCACGGGAGCTGCAGTGCAGATCTACCTGTATAGTGACAATCTCCCGGGGGATCCTGAGAAGTTAAAAAGTCTGAGTCAACGCAATCCGTCCATCCGGTCCTTGGTCTCCTCCCAGTGGGGCGTGCATCAAGTACCGACACTCGAGAGGCATCATAACCAGATGCCCCTAAACCACATACCTGTAAGCCGTCTCCTTTCCAGGCGAGGCCAGTTTTTCCCATGTGACCGAACATTTCACTTCATCTGGCATCTCCACCTAAGAGTGCTTTATGATTATGTGAGTGGTATTGCCACACAAGGGTGACATGCACACCTGCAACATCTGTGCATTGGTCAAGATGACGTAACAGACTGACATATTAGTCTGTTATTGCTCATACACACTGCGCACTAGTTGACCCGTTTATGCTGTTGGGGACCATTCTTTGCACTGACGCAATACTCCTGATCTGACGCAATATCGAACTTTGATCACTGTGGTTTGGCTCGCTGTGTGTGAAAGGATCTACCAGAAGATGTAGGAAGATTCTCTGTCTGTTTGTCTGTCTGTCTGCCTGTCTTTCTGTCAACTGTATCGATAGATCATCATGATAATATAACCTCAATTCCTTCATGGGTGAATCCCTGTGTCGTACATACTGATAGCTCTATTAGTCTGCTGTTAGATACTTAATTATACAACACAAAACCATTTCACTTGAATGATAACACTGCGTCAATATTGATAGTGCAGAGTGCGTTCGCCAGAGAGATACATGAGTTATTTAATGAAAATCAAGTTTTTAACAGCCTTGCACATAGGTACATGCTACAGGCGTTTCTCACACCTGGCTATTACTGTGTGTGTGGTGTGCAGAGAGAGAGAGAGACGTGCTTGAGATGTCAAAATGAGTTGGAATTAAAAGGGGAAAAAACGACAGCCTGCATGTATTGGGTCTGGATCGCATCTTGGTGAACTCTTGCAGTGTGTAATGCCTGGTCGGTGATCAATCGTTTTAGTGTAAAAGCTACCCTGATATAATGACAGTCGATTAAAAAAAAGACTCCTGTAGTGTGAAATACATGATGACTCGCCGACCACTTTAAAACCCACTAGGGGCCATTACTCACATTAAAAAAAAGTTTTCTCACCTGCATGTAGCCCAAATTCATTTTGCAGTTTTCAAGCCACTGAGTCAAAGTATGGAACTGTACGACTTTCAAAATAAATGGAAGGACGGACGCCCTCATAAAGGCCTTTTCAGACAGGAAGCCGCTGACGCGCCTTGGTAATTATTTCTCAATGAGAGACTGCCGATTGTTTTGGACTGAGGAGGGGGAGAGATTGGGTTGGGGGGGGGGGCAATAATGAATTGCATTGTTATAGCGCTTTTCCAAGTGCATTACTGTTCATTTATTCACACATTGGGAGGTGGAGTGGTGAACAGTCAATGTCACACACACACACACACAACCACGTACACACCCCAATGCTGGGTAAGCTCAAACCAGTCTCTTGCACCAGAACACACATAATGTGGACAAGAGGAACAGGGATTCGAACCACTGACCAGCTGCAGCTCCTGAGCCACAACCGCCCATTGAGGAGTGTGGCCCTGGGAGCAGAGTTGATCTCGTCGACTAAAACAAAACCTTTTTTCCATGAAAATGGCCATAGTTGTCATCACAAATGCGATCATGTTAGCGCATTTGGGCAAGTGTCATTTGTAAAAGGTTACTTTGAGACAGAAACACTCATTCCGTCCAATTCTGCAGCAAGCAAAACAAGGTACAGACACTTACAGTACACTCTCATAGAGTGATGATGACGTCAGAATCAAAAAATGCCTCTCTACGAGAGAGTCTAAACCTTAGGCTTAAACCTTAGGGCACTCAAAATGTCTGGGTGCACAAACTTCACACTCTGGCAAGTAAGCTATAATGCCTGCAGCATTGATCTAGCTGAGTGTTGTTCTGTCTCTATTTCACATTGTGCAGCCTGCAGAGATGTCCTTGATGTTGAGAGCTCAGTGATTGTGATAGAGGCCTTCTCACTGCAAAAAGCCTGAATGTCAGTTTAGTTGTCAGAGTGTATAAAAAATCACTTTTATTGGAACATTCTTTTCCAAGAGTTGCATTTTTTTTACTCTCAGAATGAAATGCTACTAATACATTCCAACATTCCAACACTAAAACATTCCAGGTGACTAACATGTGATCTAAAAACGTAATTAAAACAACTCGAAAGACAATGACAAAAAAATAAAATCTAAAAATTTGTTGTGCTGTGAAAGTCAGGCATCGGTGTTCCCACTGAAGACCGTTGTGTTTGTAAAAGCAGGCAGTGGAAAAAATAGACCAGAAACGTGGTTTTGTGCAAATGAAATGCAATTATCCCACAGCATATAGACTTGGCTGGTATAGATCTGAATCGAGACATCGAGGTCAAGGCCTTTTATTCTCCACCTCGACACCAATATGAAACAAACTGATCTAGGAGCACGATCTCACAATAATGTGTCAGATTGTGATAACGTAGATCTGCTTTTCCACAGAATCTTCACTTATGTCCGCAACAGGGACATTATAGCGTTCATTCTTGTTATTAGCAGTAATTGTTTGTGCACACTGACACGTGTGCACACTACATGTACAGTATGTGTGTATGTATGTACGCTGTATGTCGGAATAGTTTGTGCAGAATGGACAGAAAAAAATGAGATATAAATATGTTTGCGCTGATGGGGACTGGAGCACACATGTTTCCATGCAGTGTTGCCATGTCTGCTTATTATAAGCAACCATTGACTCGTTTTTTTATGTTGGAAATCACTTTTTAAATTATGGGTAGTTACTGGTTAATAACTAATAATAACTTTCTTTATAAAGCACCTTTCTAGACAGAGTCACAAAGTGCTGTACAACAAATCTACAACAATAAAAGGTAAAGTGCATTATACAACAGAAAAAAAACACAATTAAAAACAGAAACAGAAAGTTCAGGGGGTCCGGGGGGGGGGGGGGGGGGGGGGGGGCTTTAGTGAATAAGTATGTTTTTAGAAGGGATTTGAATGTAGTGATAGAGTCTGCTTGTCTTATGGAAATAGGAAGGGTGTTCCATAGTTTTGGGGCACGGACTGAAAAGGCTCGTTCGCCCTTGCCTACCAGGTGGAACTTATCTGGGACCTTTAGGAGAGCTCCATCTGAGGACCTGAGGGTGCGAGGGGGGACATAGGAGGGGAGGAGATCAACAAGGTATTGAGGTGCAAGACCGTTACGTACTTTAAAAGTGGTTAAAAGTGGTTGTTGTTTTTTTTTGCTTGTTTCTAAAGTGTACAGAAGTTGTTTATTTGAGTGAGACAGTGATTTCCCACATTTTGTCACTTCACGGAACAACATTAATATGTAACTGTTCACAGACAATCGCCAGAAAATACTTTGTGCCTTTACTATTCAATATATTTAAAATATTTCGTTTTATGCTCTATTTGTTTTAAATGACAAATGTACAACATACAATGTATTGCTGTGTGCTTGTAGATCAGCTATGTGTATTTGTGCATGGGCTTTATAGTCCTGGTACTAGTCCACTAGTTTCTGCTGAAAACCTGGCAACACAGCAAGAGAAAGAGGAACTTCTTGCACACACAAATACAAAGACATATTGGTTGTATGAAAGTTGTGGCTATACTGCTCGGCCCTTGTCCTTTAAGCTCTAAATTCCACACAGCTTAGTCTCCTCCTCACAAATATCAACTTGGTTTATCTAATTGCAAGAGGCAACTTCTCAAAATCGGCGAAAACTTCATCTAGAAGTTGCATCATCGCATGTTGTGCCCCCCAGACTTTTCTACTGTGTGTGTGTGTGTGTGTGTGTGTGTGTGTGTGTGTGTGTGTGTGTGTGTGTGTGTGTGTGTGTGTGTGTGTGTGTGTGTGTGTGTGGTGTGTGTGTGTGTGTGTGTGTGTGTGTGTGTGTGTGTGTGTGTGTGTGTGTGTGTGTGTGTTGTGTGTGTGTGTGTGTGTGTGTGTGTGTGTTTATGTGCATAAATCTAAGTCCCTCAGTCATGGCCTAATTGGAATATCTGAGGCAGGGGACACAGTTAGATGTGAAGTGCTAATTTGATTTGTGTTTGTGGCTTTCCGAGAATGCTTGATGGAACTGATGCAATTAGTCGTAACACAATTGTGATGTTGTTTGTTGTTTCTGTGCGCATGTACAGCCTAGCTGGTGCACGCCAGCACTGCTAGGCAGCAATGTGTGGGTGGCTTGTGGTCCCCCCCTGTACTGTAGTATATTCGTCAGCATTTATGAGAAATCAGTATTGTGACTTTGACTTTGCACTTGCTTTCACTTGATGGGTGCCGTGTGGGCATGCGTCTGCGGGAGGGAGTCAGGTGGTAGTACTCAAATGTTTTACTTTTAGTTCAAAGTGTAAAAGTAAAAGTAGTCTTCAGAAGTACCAGTATTGTTGTAGTTAAAGGGGAAGTCCACCATTTTTCAACATTCTAATACATTCTAATTAGTATACCCTAGAGGTGCTGGGTGGACATGATAAAAAAAAAAAAAGTTCCCCCATTCTGTGTTCCCAAGAAATGGTGGTCTGAAGAAAACCACTAACATGGTGAAACATCTTGATGATATCATCAAGATGTATTTTCACCATGTTAATGGATTTCTTTAGATGCTTCTTTTTTTCTGAGAGCGTACAATGAAACCAAATGAACCCGTTAGGGTTCATTTGGTTGCATTTGTACGCTCTCAGAAAAAAAGTTGAAAATGGGTGGAATTCCCCTTTAAAGCACAAATTAGACACGTCCCTAAAATTGTTTTTAATACTTAAAGGACCACTTCACTGCATTTCAACCTATATTTTATATTAGGTCCTCACTAATGTGCATGATAAAATGCCACTACTTTTTCCACTCAGTCTGTGTCTCACAGAAGGACTGTGGGCAGTCCAGTCCTCCTGTGTGGGCAGTTCAGAAACGCATCCTCCAGTGACATCATCGGGGGAAGCTAATAGGAAATGCAGGTTTTATTATTCATGAAAAGTTGCAATGTTGAAAACAACAACAAAAAAATATATATATTTTTTCAACAAAATATAGAAATAAAATAGAAATCTGACTGGACGACGGATTTCTGAATTGCCCACAGCCCTCCTAGATCAGTGTTTGTCAATATTATTTAGGAAAGTAACTTCTTTACTTCACTTGTTACCCCTTAGGCAAAGTAATATCATTACTTTACTTATTACTGGAATTGAAGAGTAATATATTACATATTACGTTATTACTTTCCCAAGTTCTGAACTCCCACCTTTGAAAAAATAGAGATGTACAACATAATCTGTTTTAGCAAGCTCTTTTTAGAACTGAATCCAATGTATTGGAATAATACTAGTCTCTTTGTGTCTTTGACTTTTTAAACTTTTTCACAATCGTTGAGGTCAGACAGTTGAGATCTAGTATTTAAAAATGAAGCGATTTGTAGTGTACATAACTGTGCGCCGGATATGCTGCGTGTGGACTGGATCTACAATCTAGTGCACATTTCTGTTGTTACAGTACCTGTCGATAGCTTGTAAATCTGTTCTATTGTTGCATGCAACAACAAGCTCATTTTAAGCAAGTAACTTGGCGTTACTTGCAAAGTAATGGATTACTTATTACCCATTTTTGCAGAGCAATCTCATTACTTTACTTTTTGGAGCAAAAGTAATACAGTAATATGTAATCTAAAATTTGTTACTGCCCAACACTGTGTGAGACACAGTCTGAGTTGGAAAAAAAAAAAAAGATAATTGTATTTTATTTTATTTACATTAGTGAGTACCTATTACATGAAGATAGGTTGAAAAGTGGTGAAGTGAGCCTTTAATATCATTTTGTATGTTTGTTTATTTCTAATGGTTTGAGCCTCAATCACCTCTGATATAATAGTGATGCTAGATAAAACCAGTCTTGTTTCCATTCCATGCCAGCCTGGAAAATCAACAGTGGTGGACATTGTAAACAAAATGCAAATACACATTTGGCCAAACCCAGTTTGGAAGAAGAGGAGCAATTATACAAAGACGGGTGACATCAGAAAGACCAAACTCAGACTACTATCTCCCTTCAAAGTACTAACAGTAAAAGTACCGTCATTGCAGAATGTCCCTTTTCTAGTTCAAAATGTACACCGAAGATCAAGTGGGAGAATATGGCAGATTCATCTGCTGTTTACCTCTGAGTAAGGTGACAGCCTCCATAGTGTCACTAGGTGACTGCTCTGAGCCGTGGAATATACACTGTTTTGACTAACAAGGCGAACGGCTGTTAGGGCTTCGGCAATAGTCGTTAATTGTGTTAATGTTATCAGTTACATTACACCACTGCCTTGTGTGAACATGCAGAGTCGGAAAGGCTACGGAGGAACATTTCCATTCGCAAAGTTTGTTGCACTGCGACAGCGACGTGAAGGTATAAACATGGCTTACATCTTGTCTTAATTGATTTGTTTGTGCTTGTTGATTGAGGTGAGACAGATGCAGCCACAAAGTGGAAATGTTCGAGTTATGAATAGCTATATACTCCATAATTACATCTCCCAATATTTCCCTGTGGAAAATGTGCCTATGGTGGGTTGAAATAATAGTTAAGACCCTGCATGCACAATAATAACAAAGTATACCGGGGTAGATAAATAAAGTTAGGGGGGGGTAAATCATTAGACTTCTCAGGGTTGTCTCCGCTCCCTGGGAGACTAAGACTGGATTAGATTCCAACACTGGATTAAATTAATCTGTCCAACTCGGGATTTTGGATTAAAGGAGTTCAGCGTTCTGTGAGATTGACGACGCCCTTACATGATCGGGTTACATCGTTTGCACGGGCTTGAAAAGCATTATTAATATACTCACCGCGGCTTTGGAAAAAGGGAGAGAGACGGCGAGGCGAAAGGGTATTTCAAAGTGATGGAATGTTTTATTATTGTTTTTGTTTATGCGTTTTTTGCCACAGGAGTGCACATTCCATAAAAAAAAAAAAAAAAAAAAATCTGACAGAACGGTTTGCCCCCGAGACACTATTCAGAGATTTATGAGTAGTCCCTTTTCTGTCAGAATGAGTAGTGTGTCGGTGGGAAAAAGTGTCAATAAGTCTGTACGATGATGAATGCATTATTTAACATTGAAATTTGATACCTCGGCGCAGGGACAGATGAGGTTAATTGGACTCAAATGCTCATTGAACTTGCATCGGTTTCCGTATCTTTCGGTACAGTTCGAATTATAGAACTTAAATGGCCCTCATTCATTTTGCAAGCCCCATATGCTAAATGATTAAGGTGAACTTGAAAACCTCCTCGTTTAATCTTTCTAATGCACATTAAAGCATGCAGGGGAAAAAAGGGGGACATTTTTAATGTGAAAGGGGCGCTCAGTGGAGCGCCGATCTCTGCCAGGAGGCCATCCTATATACAGTGATACCCTCCCTCTATCTCTGCACGAAATCCACCAGCGACTATCCACCTGCTCGCAACGTGTTGGACTACTTTACGGGTCACGTTTGCGGCAATAGTTGCTTGTGGTCACAACTAGTTACAACCTGGTCCCGCCAACTTGCTTGTGGCCATGACTAGTTAGTAGTTTATAGATTAAACATAACCGCAAGCAGGGAGCAGTGCATAATTGTTCACTAACTTGGTCGTCCCACGGAGCCCAGGAGGTGCAGGGCAAAGTTCCCCCATACCCCCTACCTTCACGCGTCAGTTCCGCGACCAGTAGATCTGGTCACCTCTAGTAAGCAAGTGATGGTGACCTGGTGACTAGTGGAGTTAGTGGATTTGTTGGTTGCTAGTGGAGTGAGTGGATTTGTTGGTTGCTAGTGGAGTTAGTGGATTTGATGGTTGCTAGTGGAGTGAGTGGATTTGTTGGTTGCTAGTGGAGTTAGTGGATTTGATGGTTGCTAGTGGATTGAGTGGATTTGTTGGTTGCTAGTGGAGTTAGTGGATTTGTTGGTTGCTAGTGGAGTTAGTGGATTTGATGGTTGCTAGTGGAGTTAGTGGATTTGTTGGTTGCTATTGGAGTTAGTGGATTTGTTGGTTGCTAGTGGAGTGAGTGGATTTGTTGGTTGCTAGTGGAGTTAGTGGATTTGATGGTTGCTAGTGGAGTGAGTGGATTTGTTGGTTGCTAGTGGAGTTAGTGGATTTGATGGTTGCTAGTGGAGTGAGTGGATTTGTTGGTTGCTAGTGGAGTTAGTGGATTTGTTGGTTGCTAGTGGATTGAGTGGATTTGTTGGTTGCTAGTGGAGTTAGTGGATTTGATGGTTGCTAGTGGAGTTAGTGGATTTGATGGTTGCTAGTGGAGTTAGTGGATTTGTTGGTTGCTATTGGAGTTAGTGGATTTGTTGGTTGCTATTGTAGTTAGTGGATTTGTTGTTTGTGACTAGCGGAGTTACTGAATCTGATGGTCACTAGTAGAGTTAGTGGATTTGTCGGTCGTCTGTGGTGCGTGGATGTGTAACATGGTCGCTAGTTGATTTGTGACCTAGTGGATTTCTCACCGGGTCACTAGTTGGTGTGATTTGTGACCTAGTCGCTAGTAGATTTGTGATCCTGTCACTAGTGGATTCACGGCATGGTTGCAACCTGGTTCTTCTCCGCTAGTGGATTTTGCCCTTTCTGCTCAGTAGTGCATGCAGTGACAATGACATTGTTTTGGCTTAATGAAAAGGCACAGGGCAATGGGGGGCAATATGGACCAGATTGTGAACAGAAATTAGGTTGGGATTATAAATCATGGTGGCCCTTGTGTGTCTCCAAATTGACATCATAAAACAATGTAGTGGTGTACTGTAAGGGGGGCAAAGTGCAGCAACCAGCTGGAAAATCGGTCTACTAAAGTAATAAAACAATATTTAAAGGGCCACTTTGAACGCCTTTTGTGATCCGATCCTATTTTAATGCTGTTTGGGACACAAGCAACACTTTTAGACCACATCCATAGTCATTATATAGCAATATACAGTACATGCAAAAAATGGGAAAAGTTTCACTTTTGGGTATGTTTTAAATAAAAACAACATAAAAGTTGATTATTAATTACTTCCTGAAAACGAAAATGTGCTGTGTGATGACATATCCACTATCAGCTGACCTTTATTTATCCCATTCCTGAATCCTCCATGAACACAGGTGTCCTGATTACAGTCAGAAATAGTCTGTTTCCCATTCCCATTCTGGCGTACAGACAGTGTATTACTGGTTTTAAACTCACTCATCACGTGTGTCTGTCAATAAAGACAGACACACAGCGAAGAGAGAAAGAAAAATGTCATAGCACAAACACACACACCCACATCCGATTGTTCATCCATTGACATGGCATTTAAAGATGGACTGGCATGTTATTATTTTACTTTATAAAGGACAGTTTTGTGTTTCCACATAGAGTTCTCAAACTCTGCCCGAACCCGACCAGGACCGAACCCGAACAGGCCCGACCCGACATTTAGGGCCGGATAGGGCCGAAAATATATCCTAATCAATAGGGCCGGGTAGGGCCTCGGGCCCCATGAAAAAATAATATTGAATTATTTTAATATAGTAAGAATAATAGTTATTTTCTGTATTTACCTATTATGAAGATGGTGCTGATTGCCATTTCAATTTTAATCTGTGGCGAATTCTCAAATTTTGCCCAAACCCGACAGTTTAGGGCCGGGTAGGGCCTAAAATCTATTCCATTTAGTAGGGCGGGGAGGGCCTAGGGCCTGAACTGTTAGGGCCGGTTAGGGCCAGGCCTTAATTTTCAGGCCCGTTGAGATCTTTATTTAAATTCCACACCCACTAAAAATCCGGCCCTATGAGGCCTCAAAGAAATGTTTCCAGCCATCCACATACAGAGCCGTACCCAGCAGGAACCATACTTCCAGGGAAAATGGAGTGATTTAGAGAAACAAACAAATGAAGTGGTCCATTGAGCACTTCATTATCACTGCATGAACGCTATATTTATTTAGCCGCGGGCGGTATAAGGATATACCACTTTTGAACTGAACATACTGCCGTCTTGTCACTGTGAGTTCCTGTCAAAAATAAATAAAAGGAAGTTAGGCGCTGGCAAATCGTGAATATATCACTTCCCCATGCAGCCTGTTAACCGGCGCTTCCCCAATTCACTATGTTATAGCATCCTCTGTGTTTATTTCACCCTGGGGGGTTTCAGGGTGTTGAGGTGGAGAAAGAGAGACAGCGAGTGCAAACTCCGCTGACGGAAGTCGCCAGCGTTTCATGCGCCAGGGTACACTAACTAAGCCATACCCCTCAGGGGCGGATCTGGTCATGGGCATGGGGGGGGGGGGGGGGGGGCGGCAATGCCCCCCTAAATGTCCAGACTGTCCCACCAAACAGGATGGCATGCAAAACAACCCATAATATTTCAGTGCTTACATTTAAAAGTATTTGAAAGACTATTATACTGCTACTACAATAGTCTCACCTCTAAATCAACAGTATTTCATCATTGAAAACAGAAAACTCAGTCAGAACTTTAGCTTTATGCATTCTGTGTGTCTGTTGCAACAACTGACGTTATTATTGATGCTTTACTTGCCTAATAAATGTCCTGTTTCATGCCACAGGCGATGAAGCCGCACCCATACCCTTTTTTCCTGCCCCCCCAATTGGGAAATGTTACATTTCCCAATACAATAAGGGGTATGCTACCTCTTATTCTAACTCCATAACCCAGTGATTTTCAAACTTTTTCATACCAGGGCCCACTATTTATTCAGCATTTGAGCCACAGACCACAATTTGATGACATTTTAGCCCCACACACCCCAAAACTAAAGATTTGTTTGTTTGCTTTTGTCCACAAAATTACCATTAATCAGATGATGAATATTTTAAGTCTTGAGAGTGTAAACGTGGACCCGCAAGGGTCCATTTGATTTCATGTTTACACTTTCAAAGAGTTACATCTTGTTAACCAACTTTCCATTTAGCTGGGGACCACCTGGAATCTGCTCAGGGACCACTGGTGGTCCCGGAGCACCTGTTGAAAACCCTGCCCTAACCAAACCCTTACCTGACTGAAACTGATGTGTAACAGGAAACATAATGTCCAGGATTTAAACTCCACTGTGAATTTAAAATTTAATTTATCATGCAAATGCTGCTCTTTAAAGCTCTGCTGACATGACCCTTGGGGAGATAATTGGCTAATCAAATTAGCAAACGTCATTGATGTCAATTAGGGAGTGCAAAATTAACCAATCAGATTCATCCTTTCCCCGGGCTATGGAGCTCTACTGTATTGAGCTACTGTCTCTACTGTATCTTCCATGTAGCACCTTGTTGCTAAGCTAGCGTTTTTACAGTATACATACTTGCCCAACTGTTGCGTCATCACAATTTCACACATTCCTCCGGTCTCTCTCTCTCTCTCTCTCTCTCTCTCTCTCTCTCTCTCTCTCTCTCTCTCTCTCTCTCTCTCTCTCTCTGTCTCTCTCTCTCACTCATATTATTATTATTCATGTTCCTTGCCTCTCAGGATGCTATTCCAAGCAATTTCAGCTGCAGTACCACACATGTCCACACCTCAGGGGGCACTCTTGCCCCCGGTCATCCTACATCCTTATCTCCGCCCACAGTGGGACTGGAATGATCCATGCACACCAATGACTTAAAGGTGGGTAGCAAAGTTAAATTGAGGGAAATGCGTTTTTTGGACTTACTGTGCATTACTCAATGGATGAATGGCCCAGGCAGACACGCCACAATGCACAGAAAGTCAACGTCCAATTCATGGTGGGACGGACCCCTTTAAACTGCAAAGTTAAAGTGGGAATAAGGACTAATAAAAGCGGTGTCTTTAGTGACATCACTAAAGAGAAGAATCAGACAGATACACCAAAGGGATATCCCCATGGACCAGGGAGAAATATTAGACTTTTGAGGCTCTGCTTCACATAATAGAAAATAATGGACCAGAATGGTATGGGTGAAGCCACACCCATACCATTTTCAGTTACAGGACTTTTATTAGGCAAGTAAAGCATCAATAATAACATCAGTTGTTGTTGAAGTTGCAACAGACACGCAGCATGCATAAAGCTAAAGGTCTGACTCAGAGAGTTTTCTGTTTTCAATGATGAAATGCTGTGGGTTTAGTGGTGCCACAGTTGTAGTTAGTTAGTAGCACTAGTAGTGTTTCAAATACTTTTAAATATAAGCACTGAAATATCTTTGTTTGTTTTGCATGCCATCATGTTTGGTGGGGCAGACTGGGCATTTAGGGGGGCACTGCCTCCCCATGCCCATGCCTAGATCCGCCCCTGACACACACACACACACACACACACACACACACACACACACACACACACACGCGTGCGTCACAGGCCGGCCGGCGGCCCGGCCGGTGGGCCCAGTGGTCTGGGGCCATGCGTGGACCACTGCAGAGACATGACCGTGTGCACGGCCACAGGGCCCAGCGGGGCCCAGCAGCCCCCCCCCCCTCCCCCCCTTCACTGATCATTACTTCTGGCATTGAACGGTGGACAGAAAGTGCTTAGTAGAAAACAACAGGGCTCCTTCCACTCCACCTCCAACGAAATCCATCAGCCATACTCTGCGTGCGCTACACTGTGTGTGTGTGTGTGTGTGTGTGTGTGTGTGTGTGTGTGTGTGTGTGTGTGTGTGTGTGTGTGTGTGTGTGTGTGTGTGTGTGTGTGGTGTGTGTGTGTGTGTGCGCGCGCGCGTGTGTGCGTGCGTGTGTGTGTGTGTGTGTGTGTGCGCGCGCGCTTGAGAGAGAGAGAGAGAGAGAGAGAGAGAGAGAGAGAGAGAGAGAGAGAGAGAGAGAGAGAGAGAGAGAGAGAGAGAGAGAGAGAGAGAGAGAGAGAGAGAGAGAGAGAGAGAGAGAGAGAGAGAGAGAGAGAGAGAGAGAGAGATTTCTCTCCTGTCACTGCAGTAATGTGAGCCAGGGTGCTCCCAGCATCGCTCTGACCTTCATGCTCAGTTTCAGCACACTTACATCACCCATGTCAAACACAGCTCTCCATCACCCCTAGGTATAATCGTGTGTGTCTGCGCGTACACGCGTGTCTGTCTCTATGTGTGCGTGTGTGCATGTGCGTGCGTTTGTGTCTGTGGCTTAGGGAGACCAGTCATTCTAGCTCTCGTTTTTCCCCCCTCCTCCGCGGGACCATTGGTATTGATCTGGGGAGCGTTTTCCCAGCTCTGTTTGCTGTTCATACTCTCTCTCAGTGTGCAGTGCTAGTGCAGCGCCTCCTCTCCTCCTGAGCAGAGAAGTGTTTTTTTCCTTTTAGTGGCACTTCTCCTATCAGACCTCGGTTTAATTCCCACCTCCACATGTCCCGGGGAAGAGTCAAAGTATACTATATACTGGTGGTGCACAGGAAAAAGTAGTCAAATCATGTCTCTACAAATTGCAGTATTCACACTTCTGCAAATAACATGAATTCTTAAAATTGCTTTTAATACTTAATATCCCACTGTATATGTCACTTATTTCTAATGGTTAGAGACATTTTTTCTGGACCCAAATGGACCCTTGCAGGTCCATTTGGTTTCATGTTTACACTCTCAAGAGTTAAAATATTGTGAAGTCTACACAGCTAGAGAATGTGAAAGATTAATGGTCATTTTGATGTGTATGTTTGACTGTTTTGTTTCTGAAATCCAGCCTGGAATTTTGCACAAAAGCAAAAGAAATATTTAGTTTTGTGGGTCTGTGGGGGTAAAAATGTCATCAAATGGTGGTCCGTGGCTATAGCATCACTGAAACTCAACCATGCAAGGCACCCACGTGCACACCAGGAGCAATTCAGGGTTCACTGTCTTGCTCAAGGACACTTTGACACTAACTCTGGGGAACGGAGGAGGGTTCGAATTGGCAACCTTGCAGGGTTACCAGCCTGCCGCTCCGCATGGAGCCAAAACGGTCCATTTATTGGGTTCCGTTTTGGGTTTACTAGTGCATCATGAATGTGACAGTCACACAGTCTCTGCACGCTGTGAACAGCAAGGCAGAACACCTGAGACTTCAGTGGATCGTGTAACACAAGTCACAAATCTTTGGACAGCACTGAAGCTGTGTGTGTGTGTGTGTGTGTGTGTGTGTGTGTGTGTGTGTGTGTGTGTGTGTGTGTGTGTGTGTGTGTGTGTGTGTGTGTGTGTGTGCGTGCGCGCGTGCGTGCATCTTCCGACACAGATAGACATATTCTAAAGAAAAAACAACTCCTAAATGCCATCTCGCTGACACAAAACAAACACAAAAACAAAGATGAAAGGTGTAAATTAAAAAAAAATAATAACGTGAAATATAAATAACAATTCAAAGGCTCAAAAACACATGCCAAAAAGATGCCTACCTCGTTAAAAGTTCACCATGGCAGAGTGAAGACAGATTGGAAGAGGAATTAATGTTTGGATTTTTTTTTTTAAATCATGAAAGCAATAAGAATCCTAGCTTCAAAATGACATATGGGTATAAGTGGTTGTTCAGTTTGACCCAGCAGTTTTTAGTAGCGTAATGTCTTGCAGAAATAACAGCGAGTTGAGAAAACGTGCAGGGCTTAGAAGGTTCACGTCTCTAACATTTCGCTTAGCTAAATGTTTAAGAATTTATTTCAGTTACATGTCGAGTTCAGCTCTGACATGTATTTCAGACGTGCTCCAACAGTCTGACCCATGCTATTAACTCATTTTGAAGAAAAAAAGCTGCAAAGCTGAAGGTTGCGATGGCAGGCTCTCCGTCAAATCTGCACACGATACTCAGCTGCTCCCCATCTTTTATTTCAACTTACAAAACAGTACCATTTTTATCAAACAATATATCCATTTTCATGCCCCGATTGTGTAACCCATTTTTCACCTAGTGCCAATTGCTAATGTGATCCTGGGCTCTACACACCCTCCGCCAACCTGGAGAGGCAGCGAACTGGCCTCATGCTTCCTTCAATGCATGAGGAGTCCAAGCTGCCTTCTTTTCACCTGACAGGGGGGAGTTTCCCTGGTTGGACGTAGCGCGTGGAAGGAACACGTTATTGCAACCAGTTCCTGTCCCCTCCATCTGGCCAGGGGGAGGCAGTTTAGAGCCCAGGATCACTGCATGTGTTTGTGAGGGTATCTACCCTAGTGGTCACAGGAGAACATGCAAACTCCACACAGAAAGGCCCTTTTGCCAACCCCGCCTCGGGTATGAGCACTGATGACGCGGAGGAGGAGACACGTCACCAGCACCCACAGTGGCGTCCCTAGCGGGATACCAAACCCAGGACCTTCTAGCTCGGCACTAACCACTGTTCCACCGTGTCCGTGGAACGTTGTTTTAATCATCACATGGTGCACATTATTTCCAAGATGTTCTTACTAAAATGAGTTCTTTTAGCGAGACAAAATCAGAGTTAAATCCATGTTGTTCGTCATCGATCTTTCTTTCTTTGTACCAGCAACAAATCCTGCAAGATTTTGTCAGGAGTCAGGAAAAGCTCAGTTCATCTGCAATTTGACGGACAACACAGAGGGGACATAGGAGAAAACCTACTTAGGAGACCATTTGTAGGATTTTGCGTACCATTTCACCTTCAGTGGCACCAATGAAGTTCTTCAGTAAGGCTGTTCAGCTGTTAGAAAGCTTCCATAAACCACCATAAGAGGTTATGACTAATACTTACCCGCCAACTGGAGTGTGCAATGCATTATGGGCCTCTTCCTTTCATGTTTGTAGCAGTGACAAGAGCGGTGAACTCCAGCCAGTTCAAGTTCAAATATAGACAGTCTTCATTGTGTAGCAATGCTGTGCCAGTCTGCGCCTTTGACTACTGTAGTTCAGTGAGACCTGCTGAGAGTTCTCATTTCTACAGTATATGCTATTTGCGACGCTGCTGTTTCTGTATGTTTATTCCATTGCTGGTTTGACTGACAGCTGCATGATTGGTTCACATTACCTTCATGCCAGTGCTCTACACTTCTAGATTTATACTTTCTGTTTGTGACAGAACTAAGAGAATGCATTTCAGGGCCAATGCGTTTATGTTTAAAGGTTAATTCCACAACAGAATGCTTTCTAACACAGATTTTTTTTTCTGGCACAGAAAATTTAATTAATAGATTTTCAATTTATTAATTATTTTAAAAAACATATATTAACTATTTTTTATAGAAGTAGGTTGCAAGCACTTTTTTGTAAGAAGAAATCTGCATGGGCATTGCAGAGATATGTAAAGTGACAGGTATTATAAGACTAACCAAAACCTAATTTCATGTGAAATGAAACATGTGCAAGGGAGAGATAGCAGCAGCTGGGTACATACTACAGGGTCTTCTTTCAGAGCAGACATTTTAAACTAATCCTTGTTTCTGGGGATCACTAGAACAACATAATTTCAGGTGGGGGTCCGTAGCCAAATACAGATAACTCTGGGGGTCCTGGACATGAATTATTTTGAGCATCATTGCTGACACTATAACCTTTCCGTCCATGCTGTGGAAAAAGTGAAAGCCTGGACTAAATCATTGGCCACAGTGGCATAGAAGAGGAGGGGCCGGTGATTGATTCAGACACATAATATACAATATGATACAATATGATATAGTAATACAAACAATTTTTGAATGCATGTTATTTCCGCTTTAAATGTAAACTGTCCACTTTTGGAATTACGTCACAGCTCGGTAACTAGCTACACACACACACACACACACACACACACACACACACACACACACACACACACACACACACACACACACCACACACACACACACACACAACACACACACACACACACACACACAAATCAACAAAAGTGGTCTTAGCCTTTAGGGGTCAGGGTCCACCCACTCTGTCAGTGTGTTCATTACTACACCAACACTGTACAAGGAGGGATGGCTGCGGAGTGACTGTACAATATCTTACCTTGGAAGGAGGAGGAGAGGAGCGGAAGTGAGGCGTTGCTGTGAATTATCACTGGCACACAGACCGAATAAAAGGAGGCCATAATGAGAAGCGGAGCGGACCAAGAGGATGGAACGCCGGGAATGTTTTATTATGGGGGGGGGGGGAGGGGAGAGAGAGAGAGAGAGAGAGAGAGAGAGAGAGAGAGAGAGAGAGAGAGAGAGAGAGAGAGAGAGAGAGAGAGAGAGAGAGAGAGAGAGAGGAGAGAGAGAGAGAGAGAGAGAGAGAGAGAGAGAGAGAGATTGCAGCAGCCTTTCCTGTCTTTTGTCCTGTAGTGTATGTATGTACAGTACAGGTTTGGTTCTATTCTTGTTAAGAGATTAAAACGCCACACTTATTGTTTAATAGGATTGCTTGGCACAGGCACAAGAGAGAGAGGGAGAGAGAGAGAGAGAGAGCTGTTATGGTGGTAGTATGGGAGGGCAATCATACATTGCCCTCCCATACAATGTACATGGGGGTCACTTCTGTACTAAATTGCTGGCACAATATTAATTATGGTAGCATGATTTATACTTCAGGGTTTCACTTTGTATTACATTGATTTGCAATGTAAAAATTCCCTATTGAATTGGTATCAAATCCCTACCAATACTAAGTACTGTATTTAGCCATTTTAAGAAGAAATGCATCTTGTGTTCAAATACAATGTCCATATTCCAGATCACTGTTTTTACTTATTTGTATCAAATATCAATTATAATACATTTTCCCTTAAAAACAAACAAATAAAAAAACTGCAGTAGGCCTACATATTTCAGAAATATTTAATGTATTGTGTAAACAGTTACTGTATCGATTTTAGGCCATTGAATCAAAACATATCATTTCATCAACAATGTATACAAGCCGATATCGGTGATATTGTGCTGCGATAACGCCCTGCGTGATAGAAAAACATGGCCGTTATCTGCACTCCACAGACCTAGAGTTTGTCCCTTTTCGAGATCGGTTTCTGTCCCCCCAATGTTGCAACTCCTGACACTGGGGTGAACCAGGAAGTAAAGGTTTGTTCAGTTGCTGATCATGTAAACAAGTATGTGCCATGGTGTCACAACCCAAGTTAGCTCTGTCTGTGGCGTATTTGTCTTCATATGAATCATTTTTGAACAGCCTGTGAGGAAA
This sequence comes from Benthosema pterotum, assembly GCA_039105355.1. Taxonomy (NCBI): domain Eukaryota; kingdom Metazoa; phylum Chordata; class Actinopteri; order Myctophiformes; family Myctophidae; genus Benthosema; species Benthosema pterotum. The sequence goes on along the minus strand of CM076973.1, from coordinate 39,521,880 downwards.
ATTAAAGGGGATTCTCTTTCAGAATCAGCAAAGGGGGGGAGGGGGGTGTGCTGCTCTGTTCCAGAGAGGAGATCCATGGGTAGGGTAGTACATCCTGGACACAAGTTGGGATCTGGGGTCTAATCAACTCCGACTGGAAGAGAGTGTATGATGCTAGAAAGACCCGAAACACTCAGTCCAGGTATCATCACTGGCGATGTGCCCAGGTTGCATCACAAGTGATACCTTGGTTCAGTGGACTATCTCTCTCTCTCTCTCTCTCTCTCTCTCTCTCTCTCTCTCTCGCTCTCTCTCTCTGTAATTGACTGTAGTATAGTAATCTTCTTTAAAAAATATATATATATTTTAGGTGCATGCATGTGAGTGAGCTAGTGTTTGTGTGTATGCGTGTGCCTACACAGCACCCATATGTCCACAGTTTTGTTTCCATCTCTTGTGAACACAACATAAACGAGACAAAGGGAAAGCCAATTAAAGTATGAAACAAATAAGTTTTGCCTAGTGTGCAACCCATCTCAGACCGATCACAATAAAGGCTCATTAAAGAAGCATTGTCCGTAATGAAGAGCCACTTTGCATTATTTTGATCAGCCAGTATATATGCCCACGGTTGTGCATTGCTTGAAGCCACATAGTAATGAGGTGAAGAAGTTATGTCCCTATTAGCTTAGAGATGCTACGAGTCGCAGTCAATTATTCATAGTTGTTTGCATTACGAATACAAAAGTGTGAAAAGTCCAGTATTGTGTCCCAGTATTGTGTGGTGTCTCAATTCTGGCACAGTTAAAGGAGAATTCCACCCCAGAAGACTTTCTTACCTTTACTTGCAGTTGATTTATTTCCAATAACGTGGTCCAGTTGTTATTTTGTGGGGAAAAAAACAAACAAAAAAAAAACTCCTTATTGGCTGTTTCCCCTACCCCTGGTTCACTCCAAAAAGCATTTTTTGCTACTGTATATATTCTCTCTCCACCATGTCAGTACTATGTTGACTAAATTTTGGTTCACTAGTGGTTCAGCCATAAACCTTTTGCCATGCCCTCACCTTTTGACAGCTGTACCATTGCTGACAATTCTTATCAGAGCCCCCCTGTGCCCCCCTACAACTGTCTAACTTTTCCCCACGCCTCGACAGTGTCAACACACTATTGACGTGGTGGAGAAATAATATATAGCAAGAAATTACATTTTGGAGCGATGGAAACAGGGAATTTGAACAACACCCCATAGCCCCATACTAATCCCATGTTGTGGTAGGAAAAACAGACAATAAAGAGCTTTTCTCACAAAATAACAAATGGACCACTGTTTTTGGAAATAAATCAACTGCAAATAAAGGTAAGAACGTCTTCTGGGATGGAACTCTCCTTTAAACGGACATTCTAAATGCTCTTTTTTTCCAACTAAAGGATGCCAGTGTTGGTCAGTTCAAGCTTGGCTCGTCTTGGTTTATCTGTTAACAGAAGCATACACACACCATCTTCACTTGGCTCAGTGCAGTACCGTACAGTCAAGGACCTTCCTCCTGCCTATTTTATGATATTATTTTATTTAACATCTGCACTTTGTCCTTGAAACACACTCACATGGTCACTCGACAGCGAGTACATCCTCAAGAAGGAGCAGCAGCGAAGATTTTTAAGGCCTTGAACATTTTGACTGTGTGCTGAGGGACTTGTGAACTTTTATCGCTGTATAATTTAAAGTGTCTTTTATCCCTCTCCCTACAAGTTTAATTAGGCTTATTTGCTCTACTATTTTCATGATGTTAATGTAACAATTCAAACCCAATGAATTAAAGCAGGGGTTTTCAACAGGTGGTCTACCATCAGTGGTCCCTGAGAGGATTCCAGTTGGTCCCCAGGCTGAATGATGGAAATTTGCTTAACCAGATGTAACTTTTTGAGAGTGTAAAAACCAAACCAAATGGACCCACAAGGGTCCATTTGGTTTCATTTTTACACTCTCAAAAAGTTTCATTTTACACTCTCAAGAGTTAAAATATTCATCAACTGAATTAGCCCAAGTCTACACAACTAGAGAATGTAGAAGAAAAATGTTTTGATCCGTATGCTTACCTGTTTTACACTGTTACGCGGTGTGTGTCACACACTCCATACACTGTCTGGAATTGTCAACA
>CM076973.1:39472240-39517240 GCA_039105355.1 Benthosema pterotum | reverse complement strand
TGAAATAGTTCAAATCCATCAGGCATTGAACATGGCAGTTCTTCAAGCTCGTTGTGATGTGTAGTGGAAGTAAATGAAAAAAAAAAGTTGTTTGAGGTTGGCATGATTTTATTTATAATATTATTTTGATGTATTTATATGGTTATGGGTATTGTATAGTACATTTTGGTATGGTGCCGTTCAAGTTTAGTACAGTACATCACAGTGTGTGATGTGGATGTGAGTGTGGTATATTTCCCTAACTGTGCTATATCATAAACTGATTTCTGCAAGAAATGCAGCCACAGAACATCATCTGTGGGGACTACATGAACATGCCATATCTCTAATGAAAGGTTATGATGTCCTCTTGAATACAAAAGAAAAAGCGAGTTTCTAGCATGTACCATTTTGGAGTTATCAGTGATCAAAAACAGATTGATGTCACATAATTCAGTCACTATTGAGTAACAATGCTGCTTTCCAAGGCTGATATTTACATAACGGTAGATGCTATTTTATTATTTATTTTTTTTAGATTCAAGCAGGCATCATGAGGTTTAATTTGATATATGGCATGGATGTGTAGCAGTAATATTACCTAATGTTAAATGCTAAATAAAACTTTGAATTGAGTTATTGAAATGGCCTCTGGCCTGCTGCATCATCTGCCATTATAACGCACTGTATTCAATTGCTAATATCTACAAAACAGAACATGTTATCAACTCACATTTTTTTTTCCATGAAAGCAAAGAGATGGGGGATTTTTTAAGGTATTCCGTGTCTCGAACGGCCCACCATAGATTTTTCCATAATTGTCTAAAAGTCAGGTATTTCTGGCAGTGACACTTACTGTCCCCCTTTCTTGCAGCAGCGGGTGGGTTAAAATAATCGCCTAAGTCATTTTTTCCAGTTTTTTCAGGAAACACACAAAACTCCCCCCAAATTTTTTTGGGGGTGTTTTGTGTGTTTCCTGAAAAACCTGGAAAAAAATGACTTAGGCGATTATTTTAAGAAGGTGACGATATGATAAGCTCCTCTTTCCTACCTAGAGCATAAAATTAAACCAAAGTGTATTCATTTTACGCTCTCAAGAGTTGAGACATATTTAATTCTGAATGGCCTGATTTTTAAGAATCTACACATTTAGAAAATGTCCAAAAATTGCTATTTGGACCAATATTGCCAGTTATATCTCCTAGTCCAAGAGACCAAATTCAACATCAAATGATGATCTGTGGCTAAAATGCAGAATAAATAGTGGGCCCTGGTATGGAAATGGATGAAAACCACTGCTCTAGCACATTTTTTGTGCATTTTGGAAGTTACACTATTGCATTTTGGACGAATTGGTGACATCTTGATTGCAACCAGCTCAAGGCAATCCAAGACTAGTCCAACCTGGCCCAGAATATCACCCGATTTCAACCAACACAAATCCATGTCATGTCCACTAAAGACGGACGTCCCTGGATGGATCAGACAGAGTCAGATTGAGTACTGCCTGGAACCAAACCTATTAGTAAGCATTAAGGCAACAGGGAAACAGCCCTGCTCCACCCGTGACTCCACCACCACCACGTACAGCTGGAGATAGAGGAGGACAGATAACATCCACTTGAATTACGCCACTGGAACACGGCCTTGTTTTTGTTAGATCTGTATCAGCACGCGTCACGCGCACAGTCTCACACACACACACACACACACACACACACACACAACACACACACACACACACACACACACACAGACTCCCTTGGGGTCACTTGTGACATCTTAGTCTGTAGACTCACTTCCGGGATCCACCCTTTCCAGAGCTCGTACAGCTCCCAAAAAAATCAGGTGTCATTAGTAACTATCAGATTTGACAAAAATATGTTTAAATGAGCGAAAATCCACTTCTTAAAATTATCGTCACTTGTGGGGTCCTTTCTTAGGCTCCACCCACTTCTCCTCTCTTTTGAGTTATGAAACCCTCCTCTCTTTTGACTTATGAAATCCTCTAGTTTTCTTACACACTTGACTTAGGATAGTCACTTGTCAGAGCCTATTTGGCAATACTCCAATTTTGACTCATTAATGTTCATGAAATATTCATTGCGAGTCAAAAGTAGTGGTAAAAGACAAGACAGACCAAATCACATCCTCTACTTTTTATAAATGTATAATTTACGTGTACGATTTTGTGATGAAAAAGATGACCTGTTCCCTAACTATGGAAGGAACTCCCACAATAGGGCACCCGCTGCCAGCCGTTCGTCCGACACAAAATTCCACAACATTAAAACATCAGGGGGAGATCGGCCAATAGCGTCTCGGTGCGGTCTCCCCCCCTAGAAAATTCCACCCGTCGGAAACCCCACCTAAAACATTAGAAAAATTCTAGACCAATGGGCGTGCGAGGGGGAGAATTGTCTACGCCCCCGACCAATCGCGTGGCACGGGTTCCCCGGCTATAGGATCAAGGTTCAAGGTTCAAGGTTACTTTATTTAGTCATGTGAGAGAAATTTGTCTTGGACATACAGACTTGCAGCAACAAGTAAGACAATGCAGGACAATACAATACAGTACAACACAATAGTAGTGACTCGTGCACCCCATCAGGCTTGCATAGCACCTTCCATAAGTAGTGCTTCGTTAAGTAGTAGTAAGAATATAAATAGAATAAATACAGCGGCACCAAAAAACTAGTACAGTTCCAGCAGCATCATAGCAACATTCACAGTCTTCTCCTTCCTCCCCTTGCCCCTCTGCAAGAGAGTTATTGAGGAGTGAAATGGACATAGGTACAAAAGAGTATTTAATTCTATTATATCTCCATTTTGGAGCCTCGTACCTCCTACCTGACGGCAGTAACCTAAACTCAGGGTACAGTATATGAGAGGGATCAGACACAGTTTTCTTTGCCTGCCCTTGGGTGGCTTGCTCAAAAATGGTCTGTGGGGTGTTGGGAGGTGTTGACATCCCCATAATCTTCCCCGCCGTTTTAGCCAGTCTCAGGAGTTCTGACTTAAACTTAACCGTCAGGTTTCCAAACCAATTGGCGATACCGTATCTCACTATCACAGCTACTCAATTGGAGTAACACAGGCAACACAGTTTTGACACCATCACAGAAGATCCGCAAGCTCATATTGCACCAAACTTCACAAGATAGTTGCTTACTACTACCGCAATGTTCTTAGCCACTAATTGCGCTCCTACTGCGTCCACAGCGGCTAATATACCTAAGTAAATTAATTCCTCGGACTATCGTGATGTCAAAAAGCTACGGTCCAGACCTAGCACAACTGGGTGCAACTCTACCAGAGCCATAGAGAAAGGCAGAGTTGCACCATACAGAAAGGCAAATAACCCAGAGCTGCGACATCTCCGTTCACTTCCATGGAAAGGTGTAATGGCGGCTGCTCTACATACTTTTATTCAGCATTGGGACAGCTATCTGTGACAAGTTCTCAGGCGACAGCCCAGATTTAATTCTCTGAAACCACTTAATCCATGTTGCATGGGCACGGCCGCTGTACCACTTTACTTTAAATAGTTTTGTAGTATGCCTAATAGTATCCATGTTACACGAGCATGGCCGCTGTAAATCACGCTTTACTACTGCCCGTAACATCGTCCCCTCCCCTTCCTTCATTCATTGTAGCCGTAAGCTGACCAATTTTGTTTTCCGTGGAGTTGGACAAGAAAGCGACCATCACTTTCGATCGTCGCGGGCTCGCGGACCTGAGTTTTATTTTTCTACGATGGTGCGGGATAGTCCTGTGCTTACAGCGAGACCTATGCACCGTCAGACGCATGACCGCGCCAGAATTTATTGTCGAGCGGTGAAAGTGTGTGTTTTTGTGTAGGAGATTTGAGCGCACACAGGACACAAAATCTCCCATCGTAATGCAGACGTGTGGTTTTGAAAACGTGACTGCATGTATCCATGCAGCAATTTGCGTGCATGCTTACTGTGTGCTTGCGTGGCCAATATCAAGTACATGCATACACGTTTAAGCAGTGGTCGGTGGTCCCCGCACTGATGTTGCCTGTATGGAGCAGTCTGTCATCAAGTTGATAGATTGATTAGGTCGACAATAATTATAACCAATGACGGTTGTTGTGTAGGAATGAAGAGACGAGGTCAGCGGCAGCCCCAGGAAAATACAACTTCATTTTAGTAGCCTAAAGCAGGGCTTTTCAACAGGTGGTCCGTGGACCTCCAGTGGTCCATGAGAGGATTCCAGGTGTTCCGCAGGCTAAATTATGGAAAGTTGGTTAACTAGATGTAACTCTATGAGAGCATAAAAATGAAACTAAATGTACCTTTGCAGTTGCAGGTCCATTTGGTTTCATGTTTACACTCTCAAAAAATAAAATATTCATCATGTGCATTACACAACGACAAAATGTAAAAGATTAATGGTCATTTTGATCTGTACGTTTGATTATTTTGTTTTCTCCAAAATCCAGCCTGGAATTGTGGACAAAAGCAAAACAAATATAGGTGTAGTTTTGGAGTCTGTGGGGCTAAAATGTCATCAAATGGTGGCCCGGGGCTCAAATTATGAATAAATAATAAAAGGTTGAAAACCACTGGCCGAAAGGAATTAAATAATTGTGAGGCCAGCATGTTTGTGGAGTAGACCTGCAGCTTTAGTGGCAAGTCCATGTGGTCTGTGATTCAAGCTTGGCTGGTTGGGCCAATATACGAATGGATCAGCATAATAATAACAATAGGCTAATAATAATAATAGGTAATAAGCTCATAAGCAGCTAAATCAGGGGTGGACAATTATTTTTTCCCAAGGGGCCAAATGAGATACAGAAAATATTGTGGAGGGCCGGGCTTAAAGGCTGTACTAAATTCTGCATAATATTAATTTAATTTCTATATAAAAGTAGTAAATGACAGTGTTTTGACACTCTAATAAGAGTATTATCATTCTTATTATGCAATGAAAAAGTGTGGTTGTTAGGGTAAGGGTAAATTTGGATTAAAATTGTCATTTAGCTGGGGACCCCCTGGAAGTCGTGTTGTGAGCTTTCAGATTGCGGGTACAAACTAATGGGTCTATGTGTTCCATTTGTACACTACAGTAGTTACAGACCGATAAGGGTGCATTTGTTTCCAAACTATCATTTATATATTTTGCACAGAACAACAGGCCTACAGCCAGTCAGTTGGAAAGCCTCACTGCATGTCGCAGCTGCGGTCATGTGCAACCTGTTTCAGATTGATTGAGACACTAGAAAGAAACTACTAGGCAAATGTGTTTGCATGTATGCTATGTCCTGCTATGGCAAACGTTCAGGGCAGGTCAGATCCAGGCAAACCAGTAGTGGTGTATACTAGGGCTTAATTTGCCCTTCGAACATCGAACAGCAAATTCAGGCCGAGCTTCGAAGCATTGAAAACAATGCATTTCCAACTGCAGTAACAGCGCGTTTGACAGCGAGTTTCTGACCCCTCGATGTCGCACATCTACTAGATGGGGGGGGGGGGGGGGGGGGGGGGAAGTTAAATAAATAAATAAATGCGAATGGTTCGGGATCATTAATATTCGTTCGCGTGGCGACCTTAGCGAGCGAGTGGTTCGAATTTCGAGCTTCGGTATACAGCCTTACAAACCAGCACAAATAAAATCTGTCCTAAACCAGCAGGGCCAACCAGAAGCCATAGTCAGCTCAGAAAGCAGAATAAATGACATTCAAAAGCTCACTTGGGTTACTTGCAGGTGTGTTGATTTAATTATTTCATTAGTAGCCTACTATTGGGTGTAATGGGTTGTATTTATGTATTTTATTGCGTAGGATAATATTAGGACAAATGGGTAAGTATGGTAGAAGTGTTTGTTTTGGTTTAACTTGCCGACTATATCTTCATCAATCAGTTCCACACAGCGTGTCACTGTCCTGCATGATATATCATGCAGGACAATATAATTTGGACAAGTTTGGCAAGCCAGATTAAAAGGCTTAACAGGCTGCATGTGGGCCCCGGGCCGCAGTTTGCCCATGTCTGATTTAGACAGTAAATGAACTGAAAAATGAGTGCTGATTCTAAAATAACAGAAAGCTATGTGACAAAAATGTTTAGGGGGGAAGGGACTAATGGAGAAGAGATCCAGAAGAAATAAAAGACATGCCATTGTATGCTTGACTGCATACTGAAAATATAAGCTCAACACATAGTGAGCTTGTACATTGGCTATGTTGAACATGGAAACAACAGTAAAATCAGCTATGACAATGCCCTCAAGCTCTGCCAACATTCTTGTCTACTAAATCCCCCCACCCTGAGATGACTTGGAATTGTAGGAATTCAGTTGAGATATTACATTGTGTTTTCAAATATGGTGAAAACAACAGATCTACAAGCGCACGTGTTGCAGAGGCGACACATTGTAGGCTTGCAGATCAGCTAATCTTAAGGAATAATTTCATGGTACTCACTACTATTACAATTCCTCTTATGTCCAAAAATTAAGTTGCCTTTGACGAAAGATGCAGTGTTGCAAAGTGTACAAAAATACTTGACTCAACATTTTCCACATTGGAGAGAGCACAGGTCGCCTCAGTCTCATGTGAACACCCCAGACAGGCTTCTGCTGTTTTTGCTAATTAACGACCCAATCAATGCAGTGCAAGGGTGGGGGTTATTCTCCCACTCTCCTAGGGTATTATGATGGCCGGTCGTTAATTAACTGGGGGAGAGGGGGGGGTGCTCTCTCCTGCAGCAACTCTACTCTACTCACTGAACTGATCAAACTGGATCTACTTAAATAAGAAGTTCCCTTTATTGAAATACGGAATGCACCAGCTTGATTATATAATAATCCATTTTATTATGTTATTTGGATACCCATAAGAATCATACAAATTGAGTTTGAGACCCTGTCCTACTGCGTGTTCCATGCTGAAAATTTTCTGTTAAAATGCTTCATTATGGTAAGGTAAGGTGTGCACTTCACCCCACTGTAGAGTATGTGCATGTGCACATCTTGTAACCAGTAGGACTGGAGGATTTCCCAAATCACACAAATCACTTACTATACCTTTTAAATGATTGTAGTGGGTCAGTGGGCCTAATGTTTTAACAATGTTTGGCTCTGAGATGTAGTGGAGTATAATTTCTTGTAATCAATGCACCTGCACAGTTCAACTCAGAGCATAAGCTGTTGAAGAGATCAGACCAACTTTACACACAGCTTCAGTGTATACTGTATACTATATAATATGTTTCTGTTCTATAAATGGAACAGAAAAATATATGGTCTATAAATGGAACCAAATGGACATATCATCTAACCTGACACAATGATGTTCATAATTAATTAGGGATGTATACAGTCAAGATTCCCTGGAATCCAATTTGAGAACCACTGTGTAAAACAGCATTAATAATAGGAATATTTCTACACAACAGCTTGGAAGCTAGTTGACTCAATACTAGCTCTGTAGAATATCAGCATTATGTTCGTACTTACTCCAAATAGTCTTAGGCCGTTTCTCAATTCTACCCTTGTCCCTCGCCCTTGGCCCTAACCCTCGCTGATGCGCGTTCCCGTGAAAAAGTAGTGTTATCCCAATTCTCTTAGCAAGGGACGAGGGGAAGGGCTAGGGCGGGGATTTTACCCCTTGAAACGGAGCCAAACGGCGACCCGACTTAAAACCAAGGGACATCACAGAGTGCGGAAGTCAGACGCGGTAAGAAGCGTTTTTTTCTTAAGAAAAATATGACAATAGCCGATGCTATTCCAACGTGTTATCAATCTGCATTGCGAAATATCGCAATCTCTAGAAGTGGTTAATGTTTACCTAATGTGAACTAACGATACGGGCCGACGCGCTGCATTTCTACAGCGTTGGTCGCTCGCTATACAACTTGACTGTATTATCAGCTGTATCGGCTTTACTATTTTCTGGTGCTCGTGGTCAAAGAACTCTTTCTTCTGCAAGCTAACAGCACGTATCAGTCCGACCTCGACACCCATTACGATGTCAACATTCTGTAGTTTTGAACTATTATTACGTGCATGATGCTGCTTAATATTGGCTACTCGGTATGATATGTTATGCAAATCCGCATGTCCTGACCGCTCTGTCATGTGTGGATGGACGCACAAACGATCCCTGAATGTTGTAGCAAGTTGTAAAAGTTGCAAAACGTATTATAAATGATGTTTTTTTTTTTTCTTCCTGCAGGCAAACCAGCTATGGAACAGACTGCAAGCTACTGTGCAACCTGGAGATGAATTCAACAGCATTGAATGTTGTTGAATTTGAAATGTTTCATCCATACTGTACAAAGCACAACACTAGCTTGTCATAACATATGAAATGATTGAAAATGACTCCAGTTATGAATCACTTCTTAATTATGTTAAAAACAATAAACAGTGACCCCAGGCCCTTAATTCTATACTGTACATTGTTTTCCTTTTTCTAACCCTGTATGGCATTTTGCATAGTAGGCTACAATTACAATTCAGGCATTGAGTAGATGATGAATGTCTTACAGCTAGCAAGAACACCTGGTTAATAACTGTCCAAGAATCATTAATATAATATATAACTGTAGAGAGCTGTAATGTACAGCTGTGGTGAAGGTCCCTCAAATGGACACTAATTTGCCTGTGGACCCCGAAGGAATATGCTAGAGGATCCCATAAGGGAAGATATTTATTTAACTCTGAGAAACAGACATAAAGGTCCATTTGGTTCCTATAATTTTCATTAAGCAACCCCCTGGAACTCCTCAAGTGGGGCCTGGGGACACGGTTGAATTAACAAAATGAACCCTTATCCCTGTCTGTAACTCAGAGTAAACAAATGGTCCATAGAGTAATGCATGTCAAACTCGGGGTCCTTAAAGTAAAACGATTTGAGAATCACTGCTAAAGCCTTCTTTTATTGGTCCATGGGCAAATTCGTTTTTTGGGGGTCCTTGACATAAAGTTTGGGAACCAGTTGCCAATAGTGAGCTTGTAGATCAGCTATATTCTGAGAATATCACCTATATCATGGGGTACTGTATAAGGGGCAATCGATATCTAGGGACATTCCAATTCCTAGGGGGATGATTTATCCCCCTAACCCTTGGCACTCATTTTGTAGAGGCAAGGGGAAGGGACAAGGGACAAGGGCTACGGTTGAGGGTTAAGGGGTAGGGTTGAAAAAAGGAATTGAGAAAGGGCCTTAGTCTTCTAAGAAAGTGCAACCGTTGATGTATTCTAGCACACAGGTTTTTCTCGCAGTCTCTTCTTGTACTGTTGGATTCGCGATTTTATTTATGCAATAGGTCTGCTTATAAAGGTTCGTTCTGGTCGGATACTCGACTGGAACCATTTCTGTAAATATAAAAAATGAACGCGAACAGCAACGTCCACGTTCGTTTTTTATATGTGCATCAACGTGGTGAGCACGTCACCACAGAGGCATTTACCTTATAATGCAACATAACAGCACTACATATAGTATGTTTAATATATACGTGTTGATCTGGTTAAAGACACAAGAGTAATGTGGTCACACAGAGCTATACCCTGTTGTCTTCAATCGTTTCAGCAATGTGCATTACAATGCAGCGTTTGCTACTATTATCATGGGCAATTAGTCACTACGATGGATTCATGTATACATCAATATGGGGTGTGAAATGTGTACAATAGTATGTTCCAGCCAAATACTTGCTTCTTAAAGATGACTTGAATGAGATGAATATATATTTTAGTGTTAAAGAATATAGCTGGGGTAATTATAATTATTTTGATGTGAGGACTATGTCATGAATGAATGAATGAATGAATGAATGAATGAATGAATGAATGAATGAATGAATGAATTTTATTTGTGCATGCAGTAGGCCTACTAGTCAACTGAAAATACTGAATCTACACACCATGCATTATACTTAAGGCCAACTTGTTAATTTCATTTAGAGATGTACAAAACATTTACTTCTATAAAGCCAGAAGCAGCAAACCATAGTGAAAAGGAGAAATATACAGTACAAAGAGGGGAAAGTAGGTGGATTCTGTGCAAACTATCCTGAATGTACATGGCAATAACTGTATTAAACTGTAGGCTTATTCACATGCAAGTAAGGTCAAAATGTCACAAAACATAGCCAGCTTCTGCTATTTATACAGAGTGCAAATCTATGTGGTGTAAATTCTCCTGCATCATGATGCATGTTTAGCCTACATCAAATTCACAATTTCAACAGTGATAGGCGCAGCTTACCTCTGCATTTCATACAAAGAGCACTAGCTCTAACTAAACACATCAAACTGTAAATAGACTCATTTCACTATCTTATAGCAAACATAATGGTGGTGATGACAGCTGCTCTGTTTGTTGACCTCTGTCCCAGGCCATCATCTCACCAGGTTCAATCCTGCTCTCACCAGGGCCAGGCACCAGACTATCAGATTCTTGAGCTATTGTATTGCATAATTTATTTACTGTAGAAATATTCAATAAGTCAGTGTCTTAGACTGTTGCTTACTTTAGGCTGCATTTCATACACACAGCCTTAGTGTATATACTCTAAAAATGTCAGGCATGGTAAATCAATTGATTTAGAATCTGGTAGCGGTGATTATGATAAAATAGTAAGCATAGCTCTGATGTATTTAGGTACTCAGAATGAATAGCTTTTATAGCTGTGGCCTTTCCTGGCACTTAAATAAATAAAGCAATCATTGGGCCTTAGTAGGCCTATATGGATTAATGAGATGCCATTTACACTGCTAACCATTAAGCAATAACAGAACAACTAACCAGCACACTGATAAACAATGCTGGGTTAAAAAGCAATGTGTTAATTCTTATCTAAGCCTGCTGATATCCTGCACATTGACAGTAGAGCCAAACACCAATGTACAGTATACAGTTAATTGATTTAGCAATCATGTTTATTATTATGTTTTTATCTTCCCGCATGTCGTGGCCGAAAACAGTGATGTCATGACAGTATAAATCAGATTAGAAAGCATATACAGTTTAAACCTATGCCGAACTGTGGGCATAGGTTGCTTGAGTATAGTTAAAATGGGGTGACATGTACAGTATGTTATGCGTTCCATGCCAGCAGTGGGGATTGAACCACCCAACGTACATACAAGGGCATGTACGTCACTATGCCACTAGTTACACAGGGCTGTTGGTTCGAATCTCATCTGTTGCACGCAGGTCCGTCACACAACAGGAATAAACTGCTGCAGTGAAGCTGGACTCCTCTTTTTCCTCTCTTTCTCTCGGACTCCTCATTTTCCTAAAATCTATGTGGTGTAAATCCCCCCGCCTGCCGAATGGCCCCCAGCTTGCGTGGCTACTCACTCCCAATCGTCCATCATAATCTGAAGATCACGTCTTCATTCATACTCCAACTTAGCCCGTAGTAGAACTTACTTTAGCACATGTCTACCCTCAAAATCCCTATAGGCTTATGCAAAGGCAATTTATTGCGAACGCATTGAGCCACTTACTATGTCACAGAGCACGGAATATTACTGCACTAACAATCTTAGACTGATGACAGTTACTGTACTCCACCACAGATTACTATTGCAACTCATTTCATGTAGTATTACCAATGTGTTGGCTTTGCTTAATGCAATTCACTCAAGTCTGTCTCCCTGCATGTTAAAAACATATAACTTATGTGGTTGTCCAGAACTGACAATCTAATCAATATTCACACATTTGGGATTTCCAATACACGCTGTGAAGCTCACAGCTTGTCCACCATTGGTTCACAAAGTGAGGGATCCCAATGGAGGGTATGCGCAATTGCGTTGATCAGCCACAGTGTCACATGACCAAAGTATAAGTACTATTCCAGTTGTTCTCAACCTTTTCTCTTTCGTGCCAATATGTACTGTATGTACACTACAGTATGTGTAGAGTCAGCTGGGGAATTAAGGCTACTGCAGGGCTGTCAACCTTGACAAATTTCTATGAATACACCTGGCACATATGCGTCCCACACTTGCGCGCACACACGCTTTGCCCGGGGCCCTGGGCACGGCATTTTTTGTGACAGGATGCTATGCATGATCATGCCCGCGGGAACTATTTTACAGTAGCAGGGGCTGAGCATGGAAGCGGGGGTGCGCAAAAATGTGCGTGCATGCGTTTCATCACGCGCATTTTCGCGTGTTAAAGTGCCCTTTAATTTCCCTCTCCACACACAAGTTATATGAACAAATTGACAGACAAGATGCCTATACTGTGAAACAGCATATTAATTAGGCCTGGCCTACATAAATCACTTGTTTTGAACATATAGGCTGAATGAATAGGCCTACAGAATCCTCACGCAGGATATATAATCACAACAAACGCCCGACAGCAACACAAACTCAAACAACTGACAGTTCCAAACCCATCATAAAAGGGCATATGCCTATTTAGTCCACATGAGATTTAGCAAGGCACAAAAAATATAAAGGCTAAACAGAGGAGCTGAGGTCTAGTAGGAGGTATATTTTTATAAGTCCCAACAGCAACGAGTTGACAGCGCAGCGCGCTTGGGTTCGGCGACCCGTGTGTTCACATCATCATCACACAGCCCTCCCCGTCAGTATATACGAACAGAACATAATACATAATATCTCACATTAACTTTCAGCAGCAGGCAGCAGTTCAGTTGGCACGGCGGCCATGTGCATGATACAGAACATTCCACACAATAAATGTAGTACATTGCACTAATGCAGAATTATTGTTGTGTTTTACGGTTAAGATTTATAAATCTCTGTGTCTCTGGTCCCAGCTGCATCTGCATCTTAGACATATGATGAGGCTAAAGCCATATGAACTCCCCAGAAATAAAATTGTTAGGTAATTCGACCAAGCATCATTTCACTAATATGCACCACAAAGCTGGGACAATATTCCATACCATTAGGAAACCAAACTATAACTATAGCTATAGCTAAACTCAAGTTTAAAACATTATATAGCATTGCTTTTACTCACACTTATATTGGTTAAGTATTTCTTGCCTGGGCTTTAAAATTAGCTGTACAGTACTTACAGTATGTGTGAAAGATGCTATACAACAGAGCACCTACTTGCTCAGACTTGCTCAGACAGAGTTAATAGTCCACCAATAAATTTAAGTGTGAATGTCAAAATACACTTCAGTGACTATAAAAGTAATGAACATACTCATGAACATGAACTCATTCTAGTCTCACTCTTGAACAGGGCTCAATGCTTAGGATTTTTCCAAGTAGGCTACTATTTTACAATATCAATATATTCACATAGCCAGGTCGACTGAAAGCCGACCATCAATTATGCAAATGAGCCCGGGCCGTCGCGGGTATTGTTTCGGTCGGGTATTGCAACTCTATACAATAGCCCATATTGTTATACTAATGACAATGTGAAAGGGTCCCCCAAATCTTAAGGCCGACTCTGCTTGTAGCAGGCGAATTGTAGCCTAATAGAAATGACAATGATCCGACGGCAAATCAGCCAATGATGGTAAGAATACACAGTGTTGTGCGTCCGAGCGCGCACGTGCATCGTGCGTTATTTATGATTAATCACGGGATAGCGGCACACGGGCGTGAGGCAAAAGGTTGCTGCGCAGACAGTATATGATTCAAATACACGCACAGCGCAGGAAGGTTATAACAACCAACATCAACAGCTTTAGTAGCTCATTCAACGTGTTGGAGAGAAGCGCAGCGTGTTGGCTGTCTGCTCTGATGCTGTGTGCTGCTGACAGAGCAGAGGGAGGGGCGGGGCGGTGAGCAAGGAGAACAGATCTCCAAGCTAAGGATGCCTCGAGCCTCAACACGTTGATAGCTTGTAGATCTGCTCTATTTTAGCGAACAACACCGCCGTACTATAGTAATGTAAATTTCGGTATAACTCATAGAATGTGCACTTGTCATGTCTCTATCACAGCTGAATGGCCAAATGCTCTACTCGCACCGGTGCTATGAACTTTTTAATCACAAATGCGAGCCTGTCGAGCCCTGCTCTGAGCGAAATAGAACGCAAGAAAAGTGGCGTTCACTCACGCCAGAAATGAACGAGTTCACATCGCCGTTCTTCAAGCAGATAGAGGGTCCGTTCCGTTCAAGTTCCTTAAAAATACGGGTACAACTCTGCCTCTCAATGCGCTGAACGAGGCGACATCAATGTGACTTTTATTAGGCTTTTTTTTTCGCCGCCTCGTCCTGATCGCGCAGCAGCCCAGCCTTTCGAAACCCGTTCGTGATCGTGGATGGATGTTTTGACACTTTTCCACGCAGTCAGGACCCACTGCCAGACTTCAGAAAAAGTTGCTTTCCGCATGCGACCAGTTTTGGTGAAAGATTTCTCGCCGCTAGTCATCCAAGCCTGTTTTCAAAGTGGCGAAGTGCCACTTACCAGGGGCTGCAGGTGCTTCGTTGTGCCCCCAGGAATCACGGCTGATATACAGTAGCTTACCACAGCACAATATCCATGAATCCTCACACCAAAATTACAAACCGAAATTGTGGGTTCAGTTCAAGACACTTTTTCCCGACGGTTGAAATGGCAATACGACCGCGAAAATGGCCTTTTTCACACTGCACAGGTTCCCGTTCACGCTCACGGTTCTGTTACTCATGCTACGAAAATGATGCCATCATGCATTGAAACGTCTTCAAATCATGAATTTTGCCGCAACAGAAGGAGAACAGGTTGAAAACTGTATTTAACTTACAAAGTGACACATTACTTTACCTGTCACGGAGTTCAAGAGGGTTGTACGTTCGGAGTCAAGAATTGTTTGCAGAGTTCGTGCTCCTCGCGCCTGTATGCAATTCTCAATTCTCCGATTGCATCAGAAACATGGAGTATAGACAGAGTTACGACAACTCCGTCCACTTCATGGGGCCAGTCCAATGGCGGCTCTTCTACTTATTGAATAGACAATGGGGACAACCTGAGCTTCAATATTCTTAAATCCCTTTATTTTAGATACATAAACATAAAACTAGGCTACGGAGTCTTTAGTAGTTACTCTACAAGAGGCGACTTTAAAACAGTTGTCGCACGTATGCCCTATAATAGCTGTTATTTGCGCTACCCTCATTGAAATTCCAGTTTGTATGAACAGCAGCTCGTGCGCTCACTTTCGGACCCCTCAATGTCGCAACACTTCTACTAGATGGTTGTGGACCGTCAGTACAGTGTGTGTGTGTTCTCCCAAAGGCTCACTTGTGTAACCCAATGTGCGTTAGCCCACTCATCTTGTGAAGTCCGTTTGGCTCCACCCCTAGGTGTGTGTAGAACACACAGATTCTGCAGTAGCATGGTCGATCCTCCAGGGGGGTCCGCGAGCACAAACACACACACACACACACACTCGAATCTAAGAAAAATCGCACTTATAAATTCCGACCTAAAAATCACACCATAGCACCATGTGGGCATAATAACTTGATTTAAACAAAAAAAACTTGTGGCGTCCAGTTTTTGGATTTCACAAGTCAAACGGACTTCACAAGATGAGTGGGCTAACGCACATTGGGTTACACAAGTGAGCCTTTGGGAGAACACACACACACACACACACACACACACACACACACACTGCAGCCGCATGCACTCTCATTGCACGCACGTCGTGACGGCTTATATAGCCTCAATCACAGCCCCGATCATATGCCAAGAGAAAATCCTGGTCATTACAAGCTATAGTATAGATAGCCGGAAGTGTTAGGCCGTAAAACATCTGTCAAATGTGTGTCTAACCCTAACCCAAAATATGATATTTTCTGACCAATCACGACACTGATGACAGCTCCTTGAACGGTACTTCCGCTAACATCTCGCTACAAGAGATGCACCGATCGGACGCTTTTGGGTCATTCTTGTGACACAGTACGATACGATACGATTCAATGATTTGAAGTCAATACAGTAACTATTTAATTGACATTGACTTAATTTGTGATAAATAATTAAACCACTTCTTTTTGATGCAATCGATTATCTGCAAAGAACATGATTTGATACCGCTCATTTGCATTGCAAAACGATACGATACATAGTCATCCAGTTTTCTTTTAGATTCTTGAAATTAAATTGATCTTTCAATGCAGTTTCTATATCAGTACACCTCAACACCCCACCCCCCCTACACACACACGCACGCGCACCATGCACGTAGGGCGAGGTGTGCACAAGTAAAGATCCCGTGGGTATTAAGCATAGACACAATAAATCCCTGCCTTTAAATAGATGGGGAGCTGCAACATGTTGGATTTCTTTCTTTTTTTAGATGAGCGTTGATATGATTATGCAGGCTCAGGGCCATAGATGTGGGCTAGATAGATTGTCTTGATGTAAATACGGAGCAGGGCCAGGCAGTGAGCCCCAGCCTTAATCCCCTCTGTGTTTCTCTCACACTGCTGACGCCAGTGCTTTTCTCCCTGCACTTCGTGGTGTATATACGGAGAAATGAATCTCTCTGGCCTTAGATGATCCGGGAAACTTAGATGACCTCTGAGTGGACTCTGCGCGTGCATACGCATCCATGCACGCACGCGCATGCACACACACGCTGACGGGATGAATTTAAAGCAACATACTGAGGATTCTTTGCTGTGTGTGTGTGTGTGTGTGTGTGTGTGTGTGTGTGTGTGTGTGTGTGTGTGTGTGTGTGTGTGTGTGTGTGTGTGTGTGTGTGTGCGCGCATGCGTGAGAGAGAGAATGTACAACACACAGCAACAGGACCCAGTACAGTATCATTAGCTGCCCACGCAGTGCATTACTCACACATATATGCATGACGGTGACATGCACACACAGAATTGCACGTGCACGCGGACACACACACACACACACATTGAGGCGGTCCCGTCTCGCCGGTGATCGATAAGTTATGTGTGCCCTCTCGTCCTCCAAGAATGGAGCGCCCGTGAGGCTAGACCGGTGAGTCAATAATCTACTGTAGAGAAAGAAAGACGGCCTCTGTTTGAGCTGTGTGTGTGTCTGTAACTTCTGTGTGTGTGTGTGCAGTGCTGTGTCTACAATTGTACTTTGTGTGCTGTGTCTATAGCTTTGTACATGTGTAGTGTGTGTGTGTGTGTGTGTGTGTGTGTGTGTGTGTGTGTGTGTGTGTGTGTGTGTGTGTGTGTGTGTGTGTGTGTGTGTGTGTGTGTGTGTGTGTGTGTGTGTGTTCAGTACATGTGTGAATGTTTGCGTACATGACACAAGACTGAGCGATCGAGTCAGGTGCGACGTCTTGTCAATTTTGGTGTCAATCGATTCAAAAAGTTTTATCCTTACACCAACCTTTTTTAATGAATTCCTTCCTTACTTTCGTCAACTACCGCGTCGTGTGTTTGCAATGGATCGAACCCTAGCCTACAAACCATTTCGCAAGCTCAAATCAGCCAACCCGGAGCAGCTGGAAGAACAAAGCCTGATACTAAGTCTGAATTTTCAGGTCATTTCATTTCATTATTTAGACTGAAAGCTAGTACTGCCCACGGGAGCAGTTTATGGGATGGAGCCTTGTGAAAGCAGCAGTCTTCGGGCGATTGGTTTAGCCAATCAGAATAGTAGGATAGCAGCGACATTGTTGTCAATCATGTGTCTAATGTGTCTAACCCGGCTGCTAACCAAACAAACACAGCCGACGAGCGCTAACAGCATGTAAACAAAAGTGCTAAAATATGCCGGATGACGATGTTCATGAAACCCAGCGCTTCTTTAAATAAACAATTTATCATAGCTCTATTTTAATAGCCAGATTGATACGGTCGCGATTCACTACAGTGGAGGAACGGCATATTTGTTGTTTGACACCGTTGAGTGATGGGGCTGCTGGCCAATCAGCTGTGTCCGTTCGGATTTTTGACCAATCCAGACGGCCCCAGTAGGCAGCGTCACCAAACCCGAAAAGAAATAAATAAAAATAATAAGTTCGTATTTTTAAAGTGGCAATTCAGGACTAGAGCTAGGCAAGGAGAAACATGCAAAAACCATGAAAATGAAATGAAAAATAAAAAATGATGGGATGGCAACACTTCATGCGTCTCAAACTCTTCTACTTTTTACTAACACAGTATACAGGTTCCATCTTAGTCCGTAGTCCACTAGCCTCGATGACCTTACAGGCATACCCAAATTAGTATTAGTAGTAATTAGTCTACGGCATTAACAAAAAACATGTAAAATGTAGAGATGGGAGGTTTCAGCCCGACACAGATGATATGTACATACAGTACCATATTTGGTTTCCATTCCACGTCTCGCGCTTCAAACGATAACTTTCACCTTTCATCTGTGAGAAAACAGCTGTCTGAGGAGATGAAGACTCTCTCTCTCACACACGCACACGCATGCACACACACGCACACACACACACACGCATGCACACACACACACACACGCACGCATGCACACACACGCACGCGCACACACACACGCACACACACGCACACACACACACACGCACACACACACACACACACACACACACACACACACACACACACACACACACACGCATGCACGCGCACACACACACACACACGCATGCACACACACACACACGCATGCATGCACACACACGCACGCGCACACACACACGCACACACACGCACACACACACACACACACACACACACACACACACACACACACACACACACACACACACTCAAACACGCATGTACCCACGCCCCCATGCATGCACGCACGCACGCACGCGTACACACACACACACACACACACACACACACACACACACACACACACACACACACACACACACACACACTACTGCCACTTCATATTGAAACAGGTTGTTATGTCGGGTCGGTTGAGAGAAGATCCAATCTGCCAAATTGTGTGACCTCATATAAAAGGGAAAATAAAGTATCATTTTGTATTGTATACACCATGAATTTGACATTCTTAAAGATCTTTGGTGTTTGTGCGGTACCATCCCCGGTGTATTTTTATGCCCCCAAAAGTTGTTTTTTAAACAGTCAGACCTATATTGAGATGTGTGATTTTGTGTGTGATTCTTCTCTTCTGTGTGATTCTTCTCTTTGTAAATAAATGCAGCTGCAAATCCTTCTGGGGTGGAATTATGCTTTAACCAAACCCTTAAACAATCTAGCCTTAACCAGAACAATATCCTAAGCATAACAACAAGCAGGGCACAATGCAGAACCGTTGTGTTCCTTGCCCGTACCTGCGTGGCACAGTAGAGTTTGCAGAACTGTCTATATTCTAAGGCCCTGGGTAGGGTATAGACCAACAAACCAACAAACTACAATCTTCAAGGTTTTTTTTTTATTAAGCAAGCAGCTAGCAAACAGATCACAAACTGATCGAATCATTGTCTGCTTTACTTCGATTCTAACAAGGACTTCTAAGGCCTGACCTAAGTTTTCTGAAAACGTAAAAAAAAGTCCAAAAACGGAATCTCGATCTGAGGGTAAACACTAAATATAGATTCCCGCCCAGGGAGATGCACAGCTGAACACTAATTTGGCCAATTTGAGCCAAACCAACAGACTGTCTATAGATCGTTTGTAACACAGAGGGATAGTGGACTTCAATGGTCTCTAAAAAGGACTTTGGAAATAGCAAAAAAAAAGACAAGAAAGGAAAAATAAACAGGCACAAATAAAAGGTATATGCAAATGTCATTTTTTTCTGGTTTGTGAGTTATTTTGACATGTGTATTGTGTTGAAACCTTTTTTTCATGTGGTCCTGTCTTGTGGGTGGAGCCACAAGACATGGGCTTGGATATATATAGCTCAGAGGAAGAAATGTGCTTCCAGTCTGTTGTTGGTTGAGGAGTGCTGTTAGTCTCTGAGGAGGTTATGTGTGATATATTTATTATATATTTCAAGCCATAGTTAACATACATTTGTTGAACAACAGACCACCATTTGATAAAGAATTTGTTCACAATTCCAAGCTGTATTGATGTTGGTACCATTAGGAGTGAACATGCACATGCTGTTTTATACATTCTCTAAAAAACGTAATCAAGTTTACTCATGGCTGAGTTCTGTGCCATGAATAGCACTGTATCGTGCTGGCAGTGATGTTGAGGGTGAAGGCTATTCATTTTGGTAGATATCGACCAAAACGACCAAAATAGAGTCGCCAAAGGGGTGTCAAAACGGATCGCACCTTGACGTGCTCACGGTGTGGTGGGGGCGGGGCTGAGGACGCTTATCATCTGAGTAGGCTCTGTTGGTAACATCTTGTCACCGCATGTGACAAGACGTGAGAAGATCTGCATGATAAGCAGCAACCTACTGAGAATTATGGCTTGATATGGGTAGAATTAGCGGTCCTTGGGGGATGATGTGTATTTACTCTCTATTTGGGGGTTTGGTGTCATGCCAAGGACACTCTGGACACTAACTGGGGGATGGAACTGGGAAATAATGCAGCTTCTCTACCAGCTCTACTCTGAGCCGTCTGTGCTGTCCCGTACCGTACGTGTCACACAATCCCACGGAAGAAAATGGGCTATGATGAGTGTTACACGGCACGCCACTTAAACTAATCAATTCATTGTAGCTGAAATCATACAAATGCAACCAAATCGATGTGCCACGGTTCCCATTTGTTGATTTGTACACTTTTCAGAGCTCGCCACTGACACTGAGGGAGTTTTTACTGTGTATGCACAAACACAATTAATGCATGCGCGCGCGCGCGCGCGCACACACACACACACACACACACACACACACACACACACACACACACACACACACACACACACACACACGCTGTACAACCCACTCTAGGGGCAGCCCACCTCATTAGAAATAGACAAATATTCAATTAGTCTAGTGTAATGGGGAACATAAAGCATGTCTGGGGCTCGGAGCTGCTTTTACAAGGCCCGCCTCGCCGTCAGCACATCGTGGAAAAGAACAAGTGGCTGAGGATTTATATGGAAACCCGTGGCTGCTGGTGAATGATGACATCCCCCCACCCCCCTCTTTCCCTCTGTCTTTCTCTTCGGACCCGCCGCCCGATATGTGTTTGTCTTATCTTTGCAGCATTGGAAATTAGTGTTCATTTCCAGAACAAATGATTCTCTGGTGCCGCTACAGCTACACGCGTCCTACGTGATGCCTTTGAGGAA
Source organism: Benthosema pterotum (assembly GCA_039105355.1). Taxonomy (NCBI): domain Eukaryota; kingdom Metazoa; phylum Chordata; class Actinopteri; order Myctophiformes; family Myctophidae; genus Benthosema; species Benthosema pterotum. Next base: position 39,496,129 of record CM076973.1, on the reverse strand, counting down.
TGGCTCTCCTTCCCTCTGGCGAAAAAGCCTTTAATTTAAAGAGGAGGTAGAGCGGCGAGGGGAGAGAGAGAAACTTTCTGAAAACAATACGTGAAGGGCATTTTTTAAAAAGAGTGCCGCCGCCAAAAGAACCAACGGGGACGTGCGCAGATTGTTGGGGGGGCAGGGGCTGACTATATTTCTCGTTGCCCTTTTTGTTTCACTATGATCTGCTCCTGGCTCTTATGGAAGAGTGTATTTGTATGTCTCTAAATGTTTTAGGAGATGAGCAGGGTGGCTGCCATTGTAAACAAGTGTATATTTGTCTTATTAGCCAGGGATCATTTTAACTGGTGTGTCCATTCAATTCACTTTATCCAATCCACTTTATTTATAAAGCACATTTAAAACAACAGGGTTGCGACTAGGGCTGACCCTAAAAAATCGATTATTCGATGTTCAATCGCGGGGCACGGGCGTCGATCTTGAAATTAAAGATCGAAGAATCGAAAAAAAAAAAAAAACGGCCGCTTTTGGAGCCATCAACGACTGACTGATATTGAGCGACCGTCGTGCGGCTACTTCAATGAGTAGGCCTACTGTACTGTCCAGTAGAAGGAAGGAGGCGCGTGGATAACAGTAGCCAGAGAGTTGATAGGCTAGCTAGATAGAGCCTTTCATTAGCCTTTCAGGGACAAACATTTAAGTGTTGATTTATTAAACGCAAAGTCGACGGCACGCCACGGTCCTCTACACAACACAGCCCCGTTGCGTTCGATGAAATGCTGTACACAACTGTAGCTGTATTCAGTATTATCAGCAAAGATGAGAGGGAACGCAAAGAGGATACACAGCACTGATAAACCTGACTAGCTCTGTAAAAGAAATGACACGATTACGACGGGACTTTATATTCCAGTCGTCCCAAACGTTTTCATGCCAAGGACCCCCACATTGACGAACACTTAACGCGGCGGTGGTCCAGTTCTCACTCCTAAACTTTTTCATGTCAAGGAATACAAGGACCACGTAATCAACTTTCCCAAATCTGGAAGATGTATGGACAACGGCCACAGCCCACAACAACAACAACGTGAGAAGTGAGAAGCATTTCATTTACACGGACGAGCAAAGAGTTTTAGAGGGGGAGATGGGTGACCATGGCCATACCCAGTCTAAACTGAGTAAATGGGCACTGGGCAGGGACTGAAGACTCCTTTATCTGTGTGTGTGTGCGTCTCTGCCTTTTGGTCATCAGAGCCTTTAGTGTCAGAGTTGCGACATTGAGGGGATCACAAACTGAGCGCTCGAGCTGATCATGCAGCCTGAATAGAGACAAGCTGGAGTTGGAAATGCAGCACTTTCAACTAGGGAGACACAAATAAGAGATATTTTAGGCATCGGTGCAACATGTTAAATGTTTTAAGTATTGTACAGTAAATAAACGATCTAAAATGAAGGGGTTTAAGATCATTCAAACGGGTTGTTGCCAATGCATTTTTATGTAGAAGAGCCGCCATTGGACTGGCCGGGCTGGCCCCATTAAGTGAACGGAGTTTGCATATACTCCAAGGCTTTGTGCAGGATGTCGCTGCACGCTGCTTCATTAGTACTGTAATAATAACAAAGGCTCGATTGAAAATTATGCTTTATTTCAGTACATTTCAAGACAGAACAAGCATTTAATGCTTCCTGTTCTAGTTGGACATTATGACTACCGTTTCCTCCTACCATTTCTAATTCTATTTTGCATCTGCGACGTGTGGGTCAAACTAACGCCCGTTTTTTTTTTTTTTTTTGGGGGGGGGGGGGGGGGGGGGGTCGAAGCGTCGATCTTCGATCGTTTTTTTCCGCAATGCTTCGATCACGGAAATCATGATCGAAGGTCAGGCCTAGTTGCGACAAAGTGCTGTACACAAAAAACTAAGAGCCCCAACATGGGCGGCACAACCAACAACCAATGCAACAGGGAGGCACAAAAACAAGAAAAACAAACAAACAAAACAAATAACAGAGAGGACACATCAGCTATCAGCCAGAATGGGTGAACGCCGGGGAGTACAGGTGTGTTTTTAAATGAGATTTAAACACAGACAGAGTTTGCGATGCCCTAACCTGAGGTGGAAGTTCATTCCACAGTGTGTGGGTGCCACCACAGAGAATGATGTATCTCCCCGAGATTTCAGTTTAGATATAGGGATCCTATGGAGTTGCTGGTCAGCTGACCTCAGGGCCCTGGGCACGTCTTTGGGTACTACCAGCTTTTTTCTATGTGGGCACATCCCTGTAAATCAATGAGTGTGTGTACTGGTAGCAGTGCATACACAAGCATGAATGCGTGCACTGCTGCCAGTCCAGGTTAGCAGGGGTCTGATCTGTAATCCTGCTGTACTCGCTTGATGTACAGTATCTCTATCGTGTTATCAGGTTGACCACTGTAATGCCCTGTAGACTTGAGTAAACTGGACATATATAGGAGTTCACTTGCCCAATGCCAGTGCACACTGCACAAGCGGTTAACTGTAGTGGATTCTACCGAAAATCAACCAATAATTCCCAGTGAGTTGCTGCTTATCTTGACAAACTTGTTTGTTTGTTTGTTTATTTTCACTTACAAAATATTTTAAAAACATTACAAAGTCCTTAAAAGATGTGAAGGAGAAAGCCGAGAAACCCTCCAGGGGCTTAAGTGAAGGCATTCTCCCAGAGCAGTGAGGATTACATCAACATTGAACCAACCTGTAAATGGTTCACTTGATAAATGCTAAGGACACCTAAATGACAGAATAAAGGCTGGGATGTATGCCTTGGATGTGGACTTGTGAGTACTAGCCCAGGCTATGTTACAGTACTTTATATAAGGATAAATCATAGAATAATATAACAGAGTGGCCACCTCAGAGCTGATCAGATAACGTGTTTTACGCAAAATACCAATACTCTTAGAAATTTTGGTAGACATAATGTGTTTCCAAGACAATGATTCGTCAACTAAGATACCAAGGAAATGTGTGGAGCACACATTATTTATATGGATATTATCAATTATTATTACATGGCTTGAATGGACCGCTGCATAATCAAGGTCCCCAAACTGCAAACAGCTGTGTTCATATCAATCCGCGGTGCACTAATGCATTTAGTTCCAGCACACCGTTAACGGGTTCATTTGGTTATCTACGTGTTTGGTTGTTTACATGCCGTTGCCGTCACCCTCTCAAGGACCACTGGTGGTCCTCGGACCACTGGTTGAAAACCACTGACGTAAGCCATGTAATAAGCGCGATAACACACTTCGAACTGGTGATTTGTTTCCTAACTAACTGACCTCGGCTGCACTTCGGTCAGTTATTAGGAAACAAATCACCGGCTCGTCGGGTGTTATCCCTTACTTATATTGAACAATTTGTTAAAACTATGTGGTTTAAGACCAAAGCGTAGTTTTAACAAATCGTCCAATATAATAATTGATAATATCCCTATAACTTGCCACGTCTTGTCACATGCTGCGAGACGACGAGTTTTAACCCACATTCAGCAATTTAATCCAGCCGTTTTGGTGAATCGCTACTAAAACGACTAGCCTCCTCTAACCCTAACCCTCAATATAACCACCAGCACATCACAGTGTGGACACGGGGCTTAAAAGAAGGTGGCCAACCGGCTGTGCTGATCGAGGTTTTCGCCTTATCAATGCAAATCAAAGTAGGTTGAGAAGTTGATAAGCAACCTACTGGGAATTATCGCTCGAAACTGGGTGACAGACAGATAAACAGACAATCCATGCAGACCGCCAAACAGACGGATACACAGACAAATAAACAGTGTTAGACAGTGTCTGTGGCATCTCCGCTTTTCAAACACAGAGCCATGTGCGACAGGCACGTTGACAGCGAATCGGCTCTCATCGCCGAGTGTGTGTGTGCTGTAGCTAACATCTGTTAACCATCCATCCACACGAAGAGGAAGGCAAGAAGGAGATGAGAAACTGAAGGGAAAAAAGGAAGTCGTCGAGACAAATGCAAGGAGACACTCTTGTGATGGATAGGTGAGCCAGATGAAAGACAAACCAGCATATTTTATTCTCTTGAGAGACGCAAGGCACTCAGAGGATGAAAGAAAGACTGCCACTTGATTTTTTTTTTCAAGTCTTTTTTTTTGCTCAAAGGCCAAAAAAAAGTTAATCAAAAGTTGTCTTTCTTTCTTTTTTCTCTGGACTATACCTATGAATGTAAATATCCAACGTGGCCATAGGCCTCCTATGGCCATTTGGTTAACACTGATCTGCCAGCGCTATTCGGAACCATTAAATCAGTGCACCACAATCGTGTCCATCTAGACCGAGTTTCAGACGCACATGGCGTCACCATCATAGCAGATGTGGCTATAAGAGCAGCCAAAAATAGAACCAACAATGGGGACCAAAGTGAGGTCATATACATAACATACTACCACGAGTAACCACGTAGCCATCAAAATGCTTTGATTAGAATTGTCTAGCATTTGATTTATATCAGACGTTATTAAAGGATCAAAGTTTTTTCCTCGCATGGGTTTAGCAGGGGGTCTGGACGACTTTGGATGGTGGCTGATTTTTGGTCGCAAACCAGGTGAGATCACACAGTAGTCTCCGGAGCTCAGTTTTGGATGAATTAATCTCCATCTTTTTGATTATTATTATTATTATTATATAGCCTTCGGTCTTGCAGCACTGCTCGGCTCAATAAGGACAGAAATCTCCGTTCTTGCAGCTTATAGTGTTAACAGCCAAGCATTATAAACTAATTGGAATTTAGTGTTCTGAAAACTCCCAAGGTGATCCAATAACACTTTGCATTCAAAGGCCTGGTAATTATCTTGCATGGATTGTAGAAAAAAACAAATCAAGGGTTGGCAATCTACCAACAACCCTGACCTCAAATAATACAGTATCAAAACTCATTTAAAACAAAGGCTTGTAAATGCTTGGGTTTGAGGGGTTATTGCTCTTCAACACAGCACAATCGTTTCTGCCATGCTCGTTATTTACCTAAATTATTAGGCCTTTTGTAATCATAAGCCGACACAGTAATTACAGCTAATGAAAAAAGAGAGGGAAGGAGTGCCATGTATGTGAGATGGGTCTCCAAACAATAGATCTTGACAGTTTCAAATGGCTAGCCATTATTCCTTTTCTTATTTCTCATTTATTTCTCATTTATTTCTTTTGAATAGTGGTCTAATCAAATATTAATAATCAGTGAGATGGCACACTTGCAGAAACACTTGCACAAATGCACATATGCAAACAGAGACATTTATAATGACAGAAAGCAATACCCCACACGGTCTATACCATTTGGCCACCAGGAATAATTAATTAATGTCATTTGCTTTATTAATTCACAGGATTTCTGCCTGTTGTATACTTATTTTGAAGTGCCAAAACCCCACGACCAGATTCTATTAACTTTTGTTACTTATCCCTTCATCTGGGTGGACGATATATGAACAGATCTACCCATAGATTGGGGCTGACCACGGCAATTACACTGTTGGGTATGTGAATTGTCCGAATACATAAAAAGGAATAAAGGTGATCGAAAGAAACACAGAAAGGCGTACTGGCGCACTGCTGTACTGCTGTTGACAACATTACTAAAACGACATTGTCGGCATGTCTGCTCCTCCTCGTTATCAGTGCCCATACCCAAGGCGGGGTTGGTGTGTGGAGTTTGCATGTTCTCCCCGTGTCCCCTAGGGTAGATACCCTCACAAAAACATGCGGTAATCCTGGACTCTAAACTGCCTCCCCCTGGCCAGCCGGGGCGCCTGATGGAGGGGATTGGAACTGGTTGGAATAACGTGTTCCTTCCACGTGCTACGTCCAACCAGGGAAACTCCCCACTGTCAGGTGAAAAGAAGGCAGCTTGGACTCATCATGCATTGAAGGAAGCATGAGGCCAGTCCGCTGCCTCCTCAGGTTGGTGGAGGGTGTGTAGAGCCCAGGATCACATTAGGGAATTTGCACTGGGTGAAAAATGGGTTGCAAAATTGTAGGATGAAAAAAGAACAACGGCAACGGCAAAGAAAACGGCATTTAAACCACATGAACTACCATTTGATGATGGATAGGATGGTTTGGTTTGCAATTCCATCCTGTATTGATACGGTATAGTGTCAGTAGCAAGAGGGCAAATGGGTGATCAAACGTACAGTATACAGTATATTAGTTTATTATCTAGTACACTTCTCATGAAATAAACAATGCAAGTAAGATGTTCAGCAATACTCTAAACTGTTGAGGGCATACAATGAAACCAACTATCCATTATGTAGCTGGGGACCAGCTGGAACTCCCTCAAGGGCCACCGGTTGAAAACCACTCGTAAAATGTTGAAGATAAATGTAAAGCTCTCCTATAAAATGAACACACTGGGTTTTATAATTGGGTTGTGGAATATGTTTTGGGAGCAAACCAACTGTGCCGTACACTATACAGTACACCCAAGTATAAAGAGTTATTTTAGTTATTTGCACAGCAAAGCATATTTTCCCTCTACATCCTCTATGATGTACAGGGAGTTGTACTAATTTGCCATTCAGGCAACAACGCTGCCCTTCTTCTTCCCTCCGGCAAGCACTTTGCCATCTGATAAGCTGCTGTTCTGACCCTAAACGCCCTTGTGTATCCTTTATGTTGCTCAGATCTCCACAGTCATTTCCACTGATAAAGGCCATTATCACGTCATCCACTTAGATGAGTGAGATTAAAGTGTCGGAACAGATAGTTTGTAATTACAGTGGGATTGATCGCAAAAGCATCGGGACGGGTCAATGCGAGCTATAGTGCATGCGTGGTGGAAAGATGCTTTTTGAAGTTATTATTTACTTATTTTTTTTGTATTACCGTGCTGTTATTGTGCTCTCTTACTGTATACGTCAGGGTTAAACGTGTCAAAAGGTTAATAGTAGACCCGGTCGAATGGCTGGCTAAACCGGTTGTTTTCAACCATTTTCGCATCAAAATGCTCATTATTTGTTCAGCATTTGAGACACGGATCACAATTTCATGACATTTAGTCTCACAACCGAGAACAAAGAAAATTCTGTTGTTGTTGACTACAATGTTGTCCACAATTCTGTATGCTGTATTGATGTTATTGTTAGGAGCGATAACAGGCAAACTAGATTCAAGATTCAAGAACTTTATTGCCATGTCAACAGAAGTTGATAGGAATTTGCCTCGTTCATGCTCAACATGTACAGACAACATATATATACAAAAGACAACAAGAAGACATTACAGTGCAAAGACCAGCAGCATAGAAATTACACGTTTTTTTTAAGTGCTATATGCATTGCATATTGTTACATACATGCATTATTACAACTGTAAACTAGCGAGACAAGTTCAAGTGAGCAGAACAATGTCGCCATAGAGCGGCGCCATCTTGCCAGTCACGTGACATCGCGAAATTAAGAAACATACTAGTGTTTCTTAATTTAAGTAAGTTTGGTACCACCCACTTCAAACCTAATTACTTCCCCCACCTCCCTGTACATATTTTTGTCATTTTTAACTTTTTGATTATTTGAAATAGTTATGCTTAATGTCATAATCACAAACTGAATGTCTCAGGATCTGAATGGATACAAGACCACAAAGAACTTTTTTTTTAGAGAGAGACAGCGATATCATTTTGTGACCACTACCGTTTTTCGAATGGTTTTGACCGTTTTTTTTGGAATGTTGCGACCGATATAGAAAAAAGCTCTGCGGAGGGCAGAGTTCCTCTCCTACTGACCTTTTTCCCAAACCGTTTACAAATGATTGACCTTTTTCCCAAACCGTCACAACATTTCCGTCACAACTAAACTCCCGACTCTTTTTAAAAGGGTCACAGCCGTTTTGAAAGGGTCGTGACCCTTTTTAAAAGGGTTGTGACCCTTGATGCGGAATGATGTGACCCTTGATGCGGCCAATCTAGATAAAGGCCGGAGGAGGTGGGAGTTCCCTCCAATCCAACCTTTTTTCTAAAAAGGTTTGGGCAGGTGGAAAAAGTTTGCGAAAAAAGGTTGTGCCAGGATTAGCATCCATAGCAACCTTTTTAGGGTCGCAACTCGCGTCATAGGGCAAGGTTGCAAAATGATTTCACCCCTCCTGCTTTTTTCTGTGATCCCATTGCCTGTGTGTTTGACTGCACCCTTAAGGATCTCATTTATGTCTGACTGTACCTCTTACTGATTACATTTTCTGCCAATAAAATAATCCATCGATCAAATTAAGGAAGAGGCGCACAAGCACAGGCGGAAGGGACATGACTAAAGGGTGAATTGGCCTGTGTTCAGGGGAGGGTAGGTCCGGGCGGGAAGGTGAACATTTGTCACTGAAAGTACTCTCTACACTACAGGCTGGGCGTGACCTGTCTGTCAGCATGGGGACAGTCAATCAATCAACATCTTCTCTGAATTTATTTTTCCTTTACCAAGTAAATCTACATAAGGGCTGTGCATCAACATTTCGGCCTTTTGAAAATAGCCGACAAACAAGCTCACAATATGTCGCAAACGGGACCCCTTGTAACCTTATGTTTTGAAAGACTTTTGTAGATTTGAAAGCTGGAAATGAGACATTTTGCATAGCGAGTACTTTTTCCCTTGGTACTTTAAGTACATTTTGACACCATAGTGCTTTTAGTCAAGTATGTTGTAGATTTATTTTGAGTTCTGGGCTTTTACTTGTAACAGGGTTCACTCTACATTGCAGTAGTTTTAGTACTTTCCCCACAAAACTGCATTTTAATTTCCTGGTGGCTTATTTTTCAACACTCTGTCATCTCTTGGCTCGGCTTGACTTCTGCAACTCTCAAAATGTCAAGTATCATACATAAGTTATGCTAGGGATGCTGGGTGCATACTAAAGGGTCGCTCTGTGTCGTCCTATAGGCCACCTGTGTGACTATTAAATGAAATGTCGCCGCTAGCAAAGGATGAGTTACTCCTTTATTGATAGGGGTGTAACAATATAGTAACTATATTGAAAAATATTTTTTATTTTTGTTAGAAAATTGAAGTACATTGTTATCTGAACAAAGTCCAATGATCGCATCATTGGACTTTTTTATTGTATCAAATCGCAATGTGAATACTGGATACTTGCTGTGCTGTATTTAGCAATTTTAAGACAAAAGACAGGTGTTCAAAATAATATGCAGATCACGTATATGCATTGGAATAAGTTTGCATTGCTAAATCGTTCACATTACTGTATCGATTTTAAATAATTGAATCGCATCGTGTCACCGGAATTAACCAATATTGTACATGGATTGTGTCATCAACTATTTATTGTGACACTAAAATGTACTGTGACTATTTTAAAAAAGAAAGTTGTCTAATGTCGCCCTTTAGCAGAGAATGAGTTAATCCCCACAGTAAATGACTTATTGGCTATAGACGGTGGGAAGTGGCCGTCTAGAAGGCCGAGTTAGTAAATTCATGCAGATACTATATGTAGGCGGCCCAATTTTTTTTAATTTTGTACATTAATTGGTTATAAACACAATATCTAATGTTTCCAGTCGCACAAAGTGCGCAATATTAATATTTTTTAAGAAAATGACAAGAAAATCCTCAAACTGTGTCAAAGTAAAACGAACGCCCTAAGCCAATCACAGCTCGCCATGGGCCAGAGTCGCAATTGAGCTGGCCAATCGCGTTCTTCGGTACTCCCTGTCCCTGATGTAAACAGGAAGAATCCCGAGACTTCTAGTGGCAGCAGCAGCACAACTTCAGCGGCGGCAGAGGTAATAATTAATATAATTAGAATAATTATGATTCGGTTTTACACATTCTAATAGTTTGATTCAATGGATGCATAGATATAGACTGCATGCGCCATACTTAGTGATACTATATTGATAGTATAATATTGTACGAAATAAAGTTTAGTAATTTACGACGAGGCCGTTGAGCCTCTCTCGGGCTGGCCCTCATAGCGACCAAACTATGTTGTGCGCATTGATCGATCACTAATCAATGGATTAATATTTGCAGCTGTTCATTCAATAAATGATTATCTTCCACGGCTGCTGATAGCAATCGAAACGGTCACGGGGAGTTTGTATCGTGCCACAGTATAGTATCGTGCCACATTAAATCCAGGCTCAACCTCAAGTTGGTGTTTGCAATGTGTTACTGTAAGTTTCAATTCGTGTTTTAGTTTGAGATACGGTTATTTGTTCTATTTCTCAAATTCGAGTTTGCACAGGTTTGGTTGACGTTATGTGTTGGCTTACAGATTATTTTTGTTTGCAGTGCATATGTCATAATCATATTTATCATATATTCATTATATTGTCGATGCTTTATTAAGCTTGTGCACCACGCACAATTGAGCATTCATCACAATTTTAGGTAATTAAAATGACTGAAAGCTTAACATGTTAACATGTGACCAATCAATTGCTATGATTGTTTGCTATGATTTGCTCTACTACAGTTTTTTAATTTCAGTTCATAACGGTGGCAGAGGCAGAGTGTGATGGGTAAGTGAAGCTACAGAAGAACAGGTTAGTTTATCAAACATAGGTCATTAACAAAGATTGCATTAGATTCATCAGAGGTCTCTCTTCCCCAGTGCCGGTATCATCATGTTGACTGGGACAGGTGACCAACAATCATTATTGAATATCATGTTTAAAATAATTGCAGGGTCCATTATAAGAGGAATTTATTTAAGATAGTGTAAAGACATTGATATGAAACACCATTCCCCACAGTCACTAACAAGCCGGCCAGAGATAATTAGAAAAATTGTGTATTCAGATGAGTCTGTGTACATTGTCCCCATTTGTCTCTAGGAGGCTGCCCTGTGACAGCCATATCCCTAATTTGAACAGATCATCTGAGATTAACGTTCTAGTATATTTTTAACACTGGATGTCTGTGTGTTTCAGGCAAGTTGCAGAGGAGCAGGCAGTGACACACCGCCGATTGTGGATGAAGAACAGATTCAATGCAGTCAACTATTTATTTTCACTAGGATGGCATTCCCCTGTCCTGTTTTTTTTTTTAGTTCCATGTAGAATGCCATACTGACTTAAGATGGAGAACAAAAACAGGGTCATATTAATGGCATCGTATTTGACATTCAACATTCCTTTCCCTCAAATTATTCTGGAGAAATGGTGGTAGCCTTATAATAAGTCATCTTATATTTGGGACAAATTATGCTCAAAGACCAGCTCTGCAGTTCTGCTAATGCTGTGTCAAATGTTGCAGTTACTTTGTGTGGTTGCACTTCTAAGGTTGCAGAAAAAACTATTGAAAGATTGGCCAGAACCATATCCTATCCTATCTAGTACAACAGTGGTTTAACATATCTTTGAAACTGACTGTAGTGTCCGTCCTAAACTGGACACCACTGGTTGCTGTAAGTTTAAAGATCTAGTTTTGATGTGTGCAGTAAAAAAAAAAAAAAGATGTCCAAACATTGATGTTTATTTACTGTCACTTAGCAGGATAAAGGCCCACAACAGTGAGCTTGATACAACTGCAGTTCTTTGTTCCTCTGACAAGCACAGCCAACAAACTGTTTGGCTCGCATTTTATTCAGCAACACCTGAGTACAGGTAGATCACTTCCTCATATAGACTAGTCACCTGACCACTTTGCCCTTGGCTGAACCTACCATCACGTCATCATACAGAAATATAATGAATGAACAGAAATGGCTCTCACACTAAGAGCCACCCCACTAATCTCTCACACTAAGAGCCACCCCACTAATCTGTGGGTTGGGTCCATCACAGACACATATTGACCAACTTTTATGGGAGAAGCATATGCATATTAATGTTTTTGTAACCTTAATTTACAGGTTGTATACGGTAGTCATACTATGGTGATAAACTGAATATAGCCATGTTGGTCTATGCATTTTGCCACCTGTTAATGTACAGATGTTTAGTAGAATACTTTATGTGGGTGTTCAAATTATGCTTGAAATGTACAATATTTAACTCAGTATTAGAAAATTGGTTTTCTCTTACATGCCATTTGAATGTGTTCCATTTTGTAAAAAGCATGTAGCACTGCCTGTGATAGCCCACATTGTTGGGTATTTCAGGAACATGGTCTGCTGTTATATTAAAAGTTATATTAAAATATATTATATTAAAAGTTTCAATTGCCTTTTCAGCAATAACACTTTCTTCAGTGTCTAATGCTATCCATTGTTGTGCACATTGCACACATTTTGACCAACTTTTGTCTGAAAAACATTGTTTGTTTGTAACCGACGCTAGATGCATACAGCACTTCAATATTGCATGCTTGTTGATGGTACAGTGGGGTCACCCCAGGACAGGTCGGATGTTGAGGGGCCTTCCTACCGTGTTTGCTGGTGCATAGGTATAGGTCAGGGGTTTTCAACCTTTTTGACACCAGGGACCACCATTTATTCAGCATTTGAGCCACGGACCACCATTTGGTTACATTTTTAGCCCCAAAGACCTACAACTAAAGATTTCTTTTGGTTTTGTCCACAATTCCAGGATGGACTTTGCAAACATAACAGTGTAAACTTCTTAATTAAACAGTGCAAATTCAGATGATGAATATTTTAACTCTTGAGAGTGTAAAAATGAAACCAAATGGACCCACAAGGGTCCATTTGGTTTCATTTTTACATTCTCAAGAGTTACATCTGCCTAACCAACTTTCCATCATTTAGCCTGGGGACCACCTGGAACCTTCTCAAGGACCACTAGTGGTCCCCGGACCACCTGTTGAAAACCCCTGGTATAGGTAATGAGATCTCCTGATGTAAGAATAGTATGCTGACCTCCAGTGGCGCAATAATGAATAACCTTTGACATCAATGGACGATTGCTTTTTATTCTGCAGTTCGGGACATTTATTACATCACAGTTGATCAATCAATTGTAGGTAAGACAATGATAAAAAGCAACCATGTACGAATTGTACTGCTTCAGTGTAAATACCAGAATTTACGTCAATGTTCCAAAATACAAGAATGTATTGAGACTGAACAATATAACAAAAATAGCGTGATTTTTTTAAAGGTAATCTGCAACAAAGTACTGGCACAATGTGAGTAATTTAGTAGCCTAAATGACACTTGTATAATCAAATAACGTATGCATTAGTAGTCTTAACTTTGGCGTTGTGGTATAGCTATAGATGAGACAGACAAGCTGGAAATGTTGTAGCCCTACTTCATTTTATTTGAACAACCATTTGGCATCGTAGGTAAGACAATTGATGAATGTAGGCTATCCATATAAGATCTGTACTGTTGTAGTACAATTTTCCAAAGTGATGAAATTCTTTTGTACAATTACATGGTCAGCTAGATAATGATCAAAGGTGAGTGGTATGATGATCTGTGCTTTCTTAAGGATTATTCCCAAATCCAAACGCTTACTACATAGCTGATCTACAGAATATGAGCTTTCATGTGGGGGTGATTAACATAAAAACGTCGTGGGAACAAGTGGTTTATACTAGGGTATAATTACATTGACGGGCAATGCACGTGATTTTTCTATAAGGATGCAGATGCAGCGCAGAGCTTGCTACGGATTTGTTTACGTGAATACACGCGCAGACCTGGCAGTTTTCTGGAAAGTTTGCCGGGTTTGTCTGATAGTAACCCTCTTTTAGTAACGCTAAAATTCATTTTTAAAATCGGTTCGTTCTCGTTACGACGCAAAAATTCGAGCTGGAAACATTAATTACAGTACTTATAAGACTTTTATCTACCCACTGAGAAAAAAAAACGTAGACTACATCGTGCGACTTGGGTGATAACCGCTCCCAAGCCCCCAGCCCACGGCCTACTAAAGCTGCAAGCATCCTCACACCCCAGACTCTCCTCTCTTTCCTGGCACCCAGGCTGTGGAATGACCTTCCATTCCCCCAGTGTGTGCCAGGACTGCAGACTCACTCCCCATGGTACAGTATATGTAGTTTATGCTGCAGTCATGAAAACTCTTTAGACTCTTCCACGGGTCACCTGGCAACCCCCATAGCACTCCTTGTATCACTTCTTGATGCTTGTAGGGTATACTTGACAGATACTAGTTTAAATAATATAGTATTTTTGTCTATTTACCTTTTTAGTTTGTCGACTCTGGTAAACCAACAATCGTGTCGATCCAATGCTTTCAGATCAAACTTTATTTGGTCATTTCTAGGTGAGCAGGACCTGCTGTTAGCCGATTATGCCAAAAACTCAAGATCGGCAGGGACGGCGCCACTCTGTCATTGTCAATGGAGACATACTTCAGTATAATATGCTCAGATTCATTGTAGTATAATATGCACTGATTTATTTTAGTATAATATGGACAGATTTATTTTAGTATAATATGCACAGATTCATTTTAGTATAATATGCACAGATTTATTTTTCGTATAATATGCACAGATTTCTGTGTGTTCTAGTTGTGTATGGACGGATTTGCAATTCCTTGCATATTCCACTAAACCTCATGAGTGTCATGTGTGTGATCAGATCTGATGCCTCATGTCGCACAAGGCTAATTTCCCCTGGGAGCCATGAAAGTAATTTTTTGTCATTTTTAACAGAATTCACTTTTTTCCATATTAATACATTTCGAACTTTGATCTTACTATCCCTCTGAACAGATTGATGATTTGGAGAAATTAAATATGTGTATTTATTTGCCAAAAATGTGAGTATTTTCGCTATGATTCTCGTCTCTTAATGTGGGTGTAGCGGGGCGACTCAGCGATTTACATACATGATTATGATTGGTCATGGAAAGTTATTGTCTCGGCTTACAGTCTAGTACAGTAGATATTATACCAGGTAAGGCCTAGTGGATATAATAAAGTGGGCAATCCGTGGAGCAGTGCCCTGTAGGCATAGCGTATATATACAGTATATACAGGTAATGGTGTGGTGTGGTGTGTGGGTGTGCGACTGTCTGCCTGCCGTAGAGCTGTCTGCTCACCCGGGGTTGATCTTCTCCTCCAGCCCGGCAGATGAAAGCCCCCACCGGTCCTTCATGCCAGTTTGCCGGTTTGTCAGTTTTTGCCCACCGGTAACGATATACTGTGCCTCATGCTCTCCATGTTGTTTCTTTTTTTGCTTATAATCAGCACTTTCCTAACTCCTGCTGTCTCCCTGTGCAGCGGCTGCACCGCCGCCTGCCAACCAGCCAGGGGTGGATCTAGGCATAGGCATGGGGGGGCAATGCCCCCCCTAAATACCCAGTCTGCCCCACCAAACATGATGGCATGCAAAACAACCCAAGATATCTCAGTGCTTATATTTAAGAAAGTATTTGAAACACTACTGACAATGGTATGGGGGCGCCCGTGGCGCGAAGCGACACGGGCGATGAAGCTGCCCCCTTACCATTTTCTTCTGCCCCCCCAATTGGGAAATGTTACATCCACCCCTGCAACCAGCCAAACCTACAGTCCCCTCCAGTCCTAATTTAGAACTTCTTTTGTTTGCTGGATTAAGGGTTGAATAAATAACCTTTGCCTGACAACCTGGTTGTCAAGCAAGTGCAGCTATCGGGTCCTAATACGAAACACAAAAACCTACACATGCAACTTCTGTTTTTTTTGCATTGGACGTTTCAACCAATCTATTTCTGTTGCCTTTAGGCTTTATTAAATCATTGTGATTGTATTTCTATTGTGTGCAGTTCGCTTCTGTCTGCGTGCCTGTCTGCGTGTCTTACTTGTAAGTCCTATAAGCCATATTTCTCTTTGGTTCAGGGATGTAAAACTCGTATATGCAACCGGCCAAAATGGAAAATGAATGATACAAGTCAAGAGCCGGAGTCTCCGGACTGTACATGTTTAAACACGCGGGCAGCAGTTTACGAGATGTCCCAGAAAAATAGTCAGTTTTCGTTAAATGTTGATGTCCCTTAATAGCAAAGATGAAACTGTATGCATTAAAAACTGACAATGCATTATTAAAGCTAATTCTAATGATGAACCTCACCAAACACTGCTTTCATAAAATGAGAAAGTAAATTAATTGAGTTGAGATGTCAAATAATGAATTGGACGCATGTTGTGACATGTTGTGTATACAATATACCAGAGGGCCCACTATAATAGTAAATATCAAGCCACAGGCCAAAGATAATTCATCCACGGGGCTGCATTTGGCCCCTGGGCCTTGAGTTTGACATGCATGACGTAAGGCAAAGCCAAGGCATGCAGACCCAATTGGAGCATGCAAGTTGAAATGGGTAAATAAAATACATCTGTTGATAGATTGGCCACGATAACCGCATCTGATGTTTTCAGAAAGAGCTCATTTATAGACTTGCTCTCAGCGATTCGTTTGCGAGCGAAACGAGCGAGAATGTTTGTGACACCGGTCTTCTTCTGACTGATAACGATGTTGATAGTCTCAAGTAAACATCTCCACCCGGGCAGGCGGCGGGCAGGCGGGCGGGCAGGCATGTACCCCCCTCCGTTCTTCTCCTCCTCGTTTCAATTTCCATCTCTCCGATCTCTCTCTCTCTGCCTCTCTCTCGCCACAGACCCGAGGCTATAGTGTCCGCCGCGCCGCTCGCAATTCTGACCACATGTTCACAGCTTGTGTTTGCGTTATTAAGCTCGGCGACCCGAACACATGCAGCACAACGCCGACAAGAATGACAATCAGAACCTACGCACGCACACACACACACACACACACCGCATGAGGGGCATGTTCCATGGCAATCACCAGCGAGAAAGAGGAGGAGGAGGATGCGGGGTGGTGCCCATGAGACCATGAACACAACGGTGGCACAATAAATGAGAAATTCCTTCATAAACATTCAAATATAATTGGCTTTCTCTCTGGCTGTATAGCCATGTGTAGTCTAGCGTGAGTAGATGTACCGAGAGAATGTGTGTGTGTGTGTGTGTGTGTGTGTGTGTGTGTGTGTGTGTGTGTGTGTGTGTGGTGTGGTGTGTGTGTGTGTGTGTGTGTGTGTGTGTGTGTGTGTGTGTGTGTGTGTGTGTGCACGCGCGCATGTGTAGAATAGTCTTCAAACAGCCTGTCCTCTCCCCCTGGCTCCTCTGTTATTCCCTGGAGAAGTCTAATCAGACAAACAAGGCTTCACTCACTCCTGGGTGTTATGCTTTGATTCTTTCACTGAGCACCATGTATGCACACACGCGCACACACGCACGCACACAACGCAGTTGAATGCACACTTAACACCGAACATGAAGAAGACTGATGCGGATGCTGAGAAGAAAGGCTCTGTACTATCGGGACAAAGCAAAAACGTATCTCCCTGTCTGACGAGATGAGTCGCTGAAGACTCCCTCGCTCTCTCTCCTCTCCCTTGGCTCTCTTCTCCTTTACTCCTCTCCCCTCCGCTGTCCTGTCCATATATTAGGGACTTTAAGCATACGATGGTGACGTTGTCGACTACAGCAACAGGGAGTCGATCTGTGCTCAGTAGATAAGCCTGCTTGCCGTAGCAGCCGTTCCTACTACGGCAGAACCTACACTTTAACGTACAATGTCTGTTTCACATGCGCTGCATGGACGCATTACAATGGTAACCCGTTGCCGTTACGGATGGCCATTTCCTTAATGATTTTGACAGCACCATAGCTCCTGTACCTCCGCCAAGGGAGCCGTTTTGAAAAGAGTCGATGCTTAAACTGCATATTGTTCGCCATGCCACTACCCCTCCAACACTCACCATTTTGAAATATAGTTCGGTCAGACGTTCTGCACAGACGTGTGTAGATCAACTGACCAATTAGGGGCAGGGATCCCAATGAGGTCTGGATCCCCATGAGGTCCTGCTGTTATAATACTACTTAATGATGGTTAAATCCTCATTTCTTGCGGTCGAGATTGTGGATTTTTTTTGCAATGCCACGCCAGTTCTACCAGACCCTTCGTTGTCATGTCATGGGAACAAAAGAAAATGTAGCAAAAATAAAATATTAGGCTACAACATGCACACCTCTAATCTTATTCTATAACAGTGGTTTTCAACCAGTGGTCTGGGGACTACTAGTGGTCCTTGAGAGGTTTCCCGGTGGTCCCCAGCTAAGTTCGTTAACCAGATGGACCATTTTGGTTTCATGTTTACACTCACAAGAGTTATAATATTCATCATCTAAATTAACACACTTAATTAAGAAGTCTGCACAATTGTAAACGAATGACGACGAATTTTGATTTACTGTATGTTTGCAAAAATCCAGCCTTGGAGATTGTTAGTTTTGGGGTCTTTGGAGTGAAAATGTCATTGAATGGTAGTCTGTGGCTCAAATGCTGAATGAATAGAGGGCCTGGTATCAAAAAGGTTGAAAACCACTGTTCTATAATAAATATATGTTGAGTGATCTATTCGTGAGTTATAGGTCTGACTGAAAATATGCATATTCCCTTGTGCCGTTTTCCCGCGTCCCCTATGTGCCCCGTCATCATCATCATCATCATCATCATCATCATCATCATCATCATCATCATCATCATCCTCTCCTCTCCTCTCCTCTCCTCTCCTCTCCTCTCCTCTCCTCTCCTCTCCTCTCCTCTCCTCTCCTCTCCTCTCCTCTTCCTCATCCGCCTCCTTTATAGTTTAGACAGAAATCCAATTGGAGCTGTCCAAACAAATGAGAGGTGTCCGAGATCATTTAGACAGCCATAAATAACACCGCAGAGAGGGAGGGGAGTCGTACCACCGTGTGTGTGTGCGTGTGTGTGTGTGTGTGTGTGTGTGTGTGTGTGTGTGTGTGTGTGTGTGTGTGTGGAGGACGGGGGGCCCTGCAGGCGTATTCGGTGTTAATGTGCAGATGCACGCGCTCGGGCAAAAAAATAATAACGCGCAAATCCGTACACACTCCTGCGCACCCACACGACTCACACAGACTAAGTGGACCCCTGTGCTAATTTGTCTGATGGTGTGTGAGGAACTGATAAGCAACAGATTCGGGGGTCTGTCTGGTGCGGCGGCGGGCGGCAGACTCTCTCTCTCTCTCTCTCTCTCAGATGCATTTGTTTTGTTTTTTCTCGCCCGGCCTGCGCCGCTTTCATCAGTCAAGCTGTGGGAACACAGTGTATTGTTTGCTAATTTGCCTTTTGCGGCTATTGTTTAGAAATGCTGATGGAGCGATCACTGGAGGTAATGGAGTTTGTGGGTCATTTGGAGAGAGAAGAGAGGAAGAGAGAGAGAGTAGGTGCGCGCGTGTGCACGCACCCTACCGTGCATTCGTGGGGGGCGCGCACGCGTGTGTGCATTATGTACGACGGAGCAATGGAGTGAGTTTCATGTTGGGGATTATTCCAGGTAATGAGGCTGTGAAAGGGTGTACACACCACGGCACACGCTATGCTCTTTTTGTTGATTGTAAGTGATGCAGAGTGCGCACAGTGTGTGTGTGTGTGTGTGTGTGTGTGTGTGTGTGTGTGTGTGTGTGTGTGTGTGTGTGTGGTTTTGTAATTGCTACATGGTGGGGACGTCCGTCTGACAGCACACTCACCAACTGGGGACCCAAAATCCATCTGGGGTCCTCACCCGAGGTCCCCACACCGTTTATCATTTAATTCAATCCAGAACATTGCAATTATGTGCCCAGTGAAGTTCTGTGAAATGTCCCACTTGGTCTTTAAAATCTGAAAAGTGTGTTAAAGTGTGCTAAAAGTGTGCTAGAAGTGCTCCTCCAGTGGCTACAACAGGTACTGCACAGGAGTGTGAAAAGTTCACACACTTCCTGCTGTCTAGCCAATGGAAGAGAACAACCCCCCCCCCCCCTCTCCCCCAGTTAATTAACGACCCGCAATCATAATGCTTCAGGAGAGTGGGAGGACAACCCCCCCCTCTCCCTGTGCCTGGGCAATTTGAATTCTCTGTCTGTTTGTACAGAGTGGCACTGAGTGTCAGAACAGTTTGGAGTTTGGAAGCATACAGTTTTCTTACAATATCATTGTTGACATTATTGTCTTTGTAAACCTTTTAGTGTTTTAAGAAGTATATGTTCTTTAGCATTGCCAAATACTATCAGCAAGGGTAAAGTAATACAATGAATAATTTTCAGGATTCAAATTCAAAAATGGCAAAAAGCAGCAAAAAGCAGCAAGCTCAAAAAAGTTTATCCAAAATAGGAACCTGATTCTTAAAAGGTACCGTAAGTCATTTGGGCGATTTGAAAAATCCCACTGGCCTGGCCTCCCGGTAACAAGATCTGCACACTAAATTTGGGGTTCAACCACCCATTACTCTACTAGCTTCCAAGCTGTTATGTAGAAATATTCCTATTATTAATGCTGTTTTACACAGTGGTTCTCAAATTGGATTCCAGGGAATCTTGACTGTATACATCCCTAATTAATTATGAACATCATTGTGTTAGGTTAGATGATATGTCCATTTGGTTCCATTTATAGACCATATATTTATAAACATATAATATAGTATACAGTATACACTGAAGCTGTGTGTAAAGTTGGTCTGACCTCTTCAACAGCTTATGCTCTGAGTTGAACTGTCAGCTAGACTCTGCGTCCATCCCCCACTCCACTCAACTGTAGCACTCTGTAGCATCTTTCATTCAGTGTGGACTGGAGTGGAGGATGGGGGGGGGGGTGTGCAGGTGCATTGATTACAGGAAATTATACTCCACTACATCTCAGAGTCAAACATTGTTAAATCATTAGGCCCACTGACCCACTACAATCATTTAAAAGGTATAGTAAGTGATTTGTGTGATTTGGGAAATCCTCCAGTCCTAGTGCACATGCAGTGCACATGCACATACTCTACAGTGGGGTGAAGTGCACACCTTACCTTACCATAATGAAGCATTTTAACAGAAGATTTTCAGCATGGAACATGCAGTAGGACAGGGGTCTCAAACTCAATTTGTATGATTCTTATGGGTATCCAAATAACATAATAAAATTGATTATTATATAATCAAGCTGGTGCATTCCGTATTTCAATAAAGGGAACTTCTTATTTAAGTAGATCCAGTTTGATCAGTTCAGTGAGTAGAGTAGAGTTGCTGCAGGAGAGAGCACCCCCCCCCCCCCCTCTCCCCCAGTTAATTAACGACCGGCCATCATAATACCCTAGGAGAGTAGGAGAATACCCCCCCACCCCCCACCCTTGCACTGCATTGATTGGGTCGTTAATTAGCAAAAACAGCAGAAGCCTGTCTGCGGTGTTCACATGAGACTGAGTAGACCAGGGCTGCCCACACTTTTTTGACTTGAGAGCTACTTGCAAAATGACCGGCTCAACAAGATCTACACATCAAAAATGTGATTGTTCCATTACTGAAAATCCATTTCAAGGCCCCCTTGAAAGTTAGAGCTTTGAAATAGTGGTGATGGTGTTACTTGCTGTTATGTCGTTTAAGAATAATGAACTTATAATGAAAAATAGAGGGGGGAATTGGAAGGTTTTGTTGTATATGCTATTACTGACGTTTGAAAACGGTATTTGAGGTTTGAGTTGACAGTTCGTGATGTTGAGTTTAGATTCTTGCACCCAAACTAAGAGCTTTCACGTTTTTGTCCACAATTGCGAAAGAGAACTGGCAAAACGTTGGTCAAAGTAACAATTATTCTCCATTTTCTAATTGTGTGGACTCTTGAAAATGACGTAATTCAATTGTATAAAATGTAATTTAACTCTTGAGAGCGTTAAAATGAAACCAAATGGACCCTTACGGTCCATTTGGTTTCAGTTCACCGCTCTCAAGAGTTACAGATCTATAAAGGGTCCAAGTGCTGGGGGCACTGTCATGTGATCTACCTGCATGGCCTGTGTGATCTACTGGTAGATCACCATCTACCTTTTGGGCACCCCTGGAGTAGACCATAAAATAGCCTGGCCTAACCCGAAATGATTTTGGCCTAAGCTGATCTGATTTGATCTCACGAACGTGTCGTCATCCCCGGCCCCTCCCGCGCCCGTCCACTGCTGTTCTACGTCACATCATTTAGAGCGACACTCACCCCAGAAGGTGGACTCGCCCCTCTAGGCCACTGTGGTTAACAATTTAGTTCAGGCTTTCCGTTTTCACGCAACACGAACGAAAATGAAAGCCTGGGTGTCGAGGCTAACCATAAAATGACAAAACGTTTTTTTTTCCAAAGTGGGAGTCATAGGAGCATCTGCTATGCCTGTATTGGACACATATTAGACATGAGGCCCGCTGCGCGAGCCTCACGCCTAGAGTCCGCGCTGTTGTGGTAACAGGCGACCAAGTATTTTTGTACACTTTGCAACACTGCATCTTTCGTCAAAGGCAACTTAATTTTTGGCTTAAAGATACATCGCATGGATGCAACTGGGACGTATCCTCAGTGATGTATCCCAAGGTCATCGGGGTTTCGGGTCTCGCAACATCATACCCCTCACTCAGGCGACCCAGCCGGGGTTGATCAAGTCCCGACTTACGTCCCAGTAGCTACTCTCGGTCAGTCCACTAGGGAAAGACCCAAGGCCACACAATCCACTGCTCCAGAACTACTCTGCCGGGACTGGGAGAACCATACTCTGGCACATGGAAGGACTAGGCTCTGTGGGTTGACTCCTGTCCAGACCCCTCCTACGTCTCACCAGGTCTGCTCCTGCTCTCACCAGGTTGGCACAGGACCTGTGCGTTGCGCCAGACTCCCAGCACCAGACATTTCATTCAGGAGCAGTGAATCATAATGGCCCTCCTAACGGCCTTACCCAGGGTTGTTGGGCTTCCTCCTCACGGAGGACACAGGCTGGGGCGCTAACCCATACTGCTCACCCGGGTGCCGTCTACATTCCGGCTGTCACCCGTCTCTCCGGTGGTCACCAGACTACATAGAGGAATTGTAATAGTAGTGAGTACCATGAAATTATTCCTTAAGATTAGCTGATCTGCAAGCCTACAATGTGTCGCCTCTGCAACACGTGCGCTTGTAGATCTGTTGTTTTCACCATATTTGAAAACACAGCGTAATATCTCAACTGAATTCCTACAATTCCAAGTCATCTCAGGTGGGGTGTGTCTTTTATTTCTTCTGGATCTCTTCTCCATTAGTCCCTTCCCCCCTCTGCTTTCTGAGCTGACTATGGCTTCTGGTTGGCCCTGCTGGTTTAGGACAGATTTTATTTGTGCTGGTTTGTAAGGCTGTATACCGAAGCTCGGGATTCGAACCACTCGCTCGCTAAGGTCGCCACGAGAACGAATATTAATGATCCCGAACGATTCGCATTTATTTATTTATTTAACTCCCCCCCCCCATCTAGTAGATGTGCGACATCGAGGGGTCAGAAACTCGCTGTGAAATGCGCTGTTACTGCAGTTGGAAATGCATTGTTTTCAATGCTTCGAAGCTCGGCCTGAATTTGCTGTCCGATGTTCGAAGGGCAAATTAAGCCCTAGTATACACCACTACTGGTTTGCCTGGATCTGACCTGCCCTGAACGTTTGCCATAGCAGGACATGGCATACATGCAAACACATTTGTCCAGTAGTTTCTTTCTAGTGTCTCAATCAATCTGAAACAGGTTGCACATGACCGCAGCTGCGACATGCAGTGAGGCTCTCCAACTGACTGGCTGTAGGCCTATTGTTCTGTGCAAAATATAAAATCCCTGATAGATAAATGATAGTTTGGAAACAAATTCACCCTTATCGGTCTGTAACTACTGTAGTGTACAAATGGAACACATAGACCCATTAGTTTGTACCCGCAATCTGAAAGCTCACAACACGACTTCAAGGGGGTTCCCAGCTAAATGACAATTTTAATCCAAATTTACCCTTACCCTAACAACCACACTTTTTCATTGCATAATAATAATGATAATACTCTTATTAGAGTGTCAAAACACTGCCATTTACTACTTTTATATAGAAATTAAATTAATATTATGCAGAATTTAGTACAGCCTTTAAGCC
>CM076973.1:39392240-39467240 GCA_039105355.1 Benthosema pterotum | reverse complement strand
TTTGGTCGCTCCTCCGCCTGCTGGTCTCCTGTTTTTTGTATTATTCCATTCCATTTGCTCCCCTTAAAAACTCTGTAACGAGTAATATAATGAGATCCCGTCTTACAGAACAGTATTGAGTTGGTGAAAACTCCAGAAGATGTGCTAATGCTACTCTACTTTGACCTAAAAAAGTGTGATGAACAGCAACGTATTATTATTACAGTCAGACGTACAAAGACATCTATAGTGTCAAAGTTGTGTCACTGAAACATGAAGAAAGATTTTGTGTGTGTCCTCCTTAGCTTTATTGCGGATGGGGTGGTGCAAAAGTAATATAAAAGTAATATTTGATATGTACATAATTAGTCTTGAGTCCAAGTAATAAGTAAGGGGTAATAAGTAATATATTACTCTCTCCTAAGTAATATTGCCCAGTACCCCATACACATGTGACCCGCAGCCTAGATTATTGCGGCCCTCAGGTTAATATACTCATATATTTGTTATAATCCCAAATGGGATGCTGGTGATGTGAGGGCAGCATGGGACATAAACATCTAAGATCTGAGAGAGCAAAATGTCAGAGTTTGAGTTTGTAGATCAGATATATTTTGACTATTGTCTATATGCATTGTGGCCCTCTGGAGTGTTATATCAGTGGTTTTCAACCAGTGGTCCGGGGACCACTAGTGGTCTTTGAGATTGTTCCAGATGGTCCCTGAAGGCTAAGTGATGACAAGTTGGTTAACCAGGTGTGGTCCGTGGCTCAAATGCTGAATAAATAGTGGGCCGTTAAAAACAATGATTTCACCACGCTGTTTCTCCATTACATCCATTCTGGGGCGTCCACTCAAGACACGCTGTATATATTCAGATGGCTAGTGCATCATCGTGTCACATCGCTACAGACATCCAGTGACATCTAGTGGGAGGGTACTTGCTAGTAGCAAAGGATTAAACAGGATGTAGAATCATAATCACATAGAGGGGGGAATTGGACACTTCTTGGGAAATTCCACCCATTTTTAAAAAGCGAGCGTACACATGTGAACCAAATGGACCCGCTAGGGTCCAAAAGAAAAATGATTAACATGATGAACTACAACTTGATGTCATCAAGTTGTATTTGACCATGTTAATGATTTTTTTCAGACCTCCATTTCTAGGAAACACGGAATGAGTGTGGACCTTTTTATTATGTTCACACAGCATCTCTAAGGTATATTAATGATATAGTAAAATGTTGAAAATGGGTGAAATTCCCCTTTGACAGTGAATAGCTGGCACTGTAGAGGAGTATTAGCACGATACATCATGAAGCAGATAAGGTAGATAAGGTTAAACACTTATGCGATACCTTTTGGAAGTTGAAGTTCCTGTGGAAGGAAGGATAGAAGAAAGAAAGTAAGAAAGACAATCCACCAATCAACCTGACCTCTGCTAACATCTAAGATGTTAGCCTTCCACCCTCATTATCTGTCTCTCTGTTTCTCTCCTCCCATATATCCTCCTTCCTCAATCAAGATGATTGCCTCACACGACCTTTCAGTCACTTTGACACTAAAAAAACGCCTGATGTAATTCTTAGTTGCACGCTGGTGTTGCTAAATAGCAGATCTGTCATGTGGTGACCCGTTACGCTGTGAGCTTGCGGATGTGGCAGTAGTATGTGCGCTGTTGAGTGTGCATCGTGATTCCATGCCACACCTGGTCATCACAAAGCATAGGCCTACTGTATATAACTCACACACTTTTCCCACAGCGATGTTCACACATAGACATCAAATGGGTGTTTAGGGTTAGCTGCTCATGAATGCAGGATTTTGAAAAAGGATGAAAACCACTGCTTTACATCATCAAAGTTGCCTACCCCTGCCCTATCCAAAAACAACTTGCCCCTCCCTGGCGTTGCAGTGTGCGGGGGCTGTTTAAAATAATCTGGCATATAGTGCCACCTGTTAGAACCGCCACTGGCCCTGCCCATAGACAGATCTAGAAATGATGGGCCCCTGGGCCGTCACCAGTCAAAGGGCCCCCCTACACCGGAGCATTTTTCTTCCCGACGCGACGCATAGTGTCTGCACACACGCATATCAATTATGACATATAGGCCTGCAATATTGACCTGCATTTCAGCAGGATTTAGAGCAAAGGGTTGCTTAAAAATAATAAACAGTCAAAGCAACTAAGACAAATAAAAGCAAAATCTTGCAGTAATGTACCGTATCATGATAGTATAAGACTTCTGCGGGTATTTTATTGAATAACCCCATCATTAATAACAGTGACGAGGGCTGTGTGCTCCACTGTTATTCATTCAGGGCCCCCCAGCTCAGGGGCCCAACGTGCCCATTGGATAATCCTCCCCTGCCCCCCCCCCCCCCCATCTAACGCTCTCTGCACGTCCCTGGCTGCATACTTTCCTCCTTCTGACACACTTCAACTCTCACGGTGCCTCTTTTTCTTTCTCTTTACTCCCAGTCTCCCTTCATCTCATCCTCTCCCTCACAGCCATTGCTCAACTATTCCCCTTTCATTTCCCCTTCCACCAGATTCCCCCCACATCACATCCACTCAGCCACCCTCCCTCCCACCCATCCTTTCCCCTCCACATTTCCTCATAAGCCGTGTCGATTGCTCCATGCTCTCCTTCTCCTTCTCCTCTCTTCTCTGTCTCAACCATCCAGCCCAGGCCCGGATCTAAGCTGGGGGGGGGGGGGGGGGGCACTGCAGGAATAAAAAAAGAGGGGTATAGTTCAGGGATATAAAAAAGGGATATAGTTCAGATCATTTTCAAGATCTTCCAAAAATAACAGACCTACAAGCTCTAAGAGACGTTGTAGGACATTTTTCAATACCTTAAGTACAAGAGGCATTCTCACCCATAAACGGTCTAACAACATGTTTCTAAAAACAAATAACGCGTGCATTAAGAAACTGAAAAGCATGACTTACACTCCTTTTGCAAGATGGCACTTTGCCATGACATCACTATCCCGAAAATAGAACTCATGTGTGTTTTTTTGTTACACAACAAAGCCCCTATTTTCAAATGACACTCATATTCATGGAGTGCACACAAACGACTGTGAGATGTCCCGTAGTGGAGGTTCTGCTCTGGTTTTGGTGAATATTAAAAGTGGTTCATTGTGTGGAGATCACGAAAAGTAAATAAATCCACAAAAGTAACAAATTAAAATATCCGAACATCCTTTGTTCACCCCTCTTATCACATGGAACTACTTTTTGGGAGGTGACATGGACACAACAAACATACAGTAGTTCCCTATCTTAGTTTCCTAGTTTTGCAGGACATCATGTAAACATGCAACATGCACCTGGAGTAACCTCATCTTTCAGATTTTGGCTACTCGAAATAATATCTATGACCCAGTAGGAATACAACCTTTTGGCATGGCATCATGCAAAAACGCATGCACAGGCATGATGCCTTTCTATGGCATCATGTTTGGTGGGGCAGCCCCCCCAAGCTTATACCTAGATCCGGCCCTGGCCCAACCCCTCTCTCTCTCTCTCTCTCTCTCTCTCTCTCTCTCTCTCTCTCTCTCTCTCTCTCTCTCTCTCTCTCTCTCTCTCTCTCTCTCTCTCTCTCTCTCTCTCTCTCCCTCCCCCAGTCATCAGTGGGCCAGTGTAGGGGCTGTGGGTCCCGTGGTGGTTGGGAAGCACAGCAGAGCTCTGCCACACAGACACAGAACGCTTTGATCGCTGTTGGAGAAAGTTGCATTGTGACTGGCGTTGACTGGAGCTGTCTGGAGCTTTGCTTTAGAGGGGTGGGGCACACATGCACACAGACACACACACATACACGCGCGTGCCCGCATTCTTGCACATGTCCTTTGTGCACTTTCATCATGCTGAGCATGAAATCATGTTTTTTGCCCCATCACCCAACCACCCACACATACACACACATGCACAGGCACGCAAACACACACATACACACATGCACACGCAAGCAATCCAGCCGCACATGTCTTAAAATGTCTTTTATGAGTTTTTTTTGCTCCCTAGCTCCTACTGTGCGGGTCATGCACTGTCTGTCTCTTTCTCTGGCTTTCTTTTTTTGTCTTTCTTGCAATCTCTCTCTGTCTCTCTCTCTCGCTCCTTAACGGCTATATAATCCATCTGGTATAGGCCGGTTTGTAGAGCAATAGCCGCCCCTGCAGAGATGAAGATAAATGATCATCAAACACTAAAGTTCTATGAATAACAGACTTGGAACTCCACACCATGTTGAATGCATGGCTTGTCATTGGAAAACAATGTGTGTTTTAGGGTTACGTCATATGCTGGAAATGCTGTTATTAGCTCAGCTTTAACCGTTTTTTTCCCCATGATTGTGACCTGTGAACTCATTCTGCAAATGTCTTCTATAGATTCTGACAGTTTTCTGGAAAAAATCTCACGTTTCTATGTCCGTGGTCCTCATCTCAATATTTCATCTCAAGGACCCCCCAAAAGCATCTGTATGTGGCCACCAACCCCCCATATGAAAATATGTAGTTGCAGGGACCCCCCCACCCCCGAGAAGCAAAATGTTTGAGTTAAAATCCTTCACTCTGACAGAATATTGAAAACATTTTCACTCGCTCTAAGAGCCGTTGTAGGACATTTTTCAATACCTAAAGTACAACAGGCATTCTCACCCAAAACGGTCTAACAACACATTTCTCAAAACAAATAACGCGTGCATTAAGAAACTGAAAAGCATGACTGACACTCCTTTTGCAAGATGGCGCTTCGCCATGACATCGCTAAACTGTTCCCGAAAATAGAACTCATGTGTGTTCATTTTGTTACACAACAAAGCCCCTATTTTCAAATGACACTCGCATTCATGGAGTGCACACAAACGACTGTGAGATGGATTTTAGATTGACTAATTATATGTTTGTCAAGTGTCAGTTGTCAAGTACTTGCTTGAGATGGGGAGAAGCGGTGGTGTTAGTTGTGTTTGTAGACAGTTTCCAGGGTCCAAAGCCTCTGAAGTGCATTTTTATTTTGGCTGCTTTTTTGTTTATTCGTTATTTAATGCCAGTTCTTCTCTGTTTTATTTTTTGGGGATTCTGGACTTTAGAGAGTATTTCTGTATTACAGTACAGACACTTTTAGGTGCTTTTTTCCACCATTGCTAATTGGTCACAATAACAGCTGTTTCTGCTGAGTTTGCTAAACATAAGAAAACAACTCATGTGGGGAAAATGATTGGATTTTCATGGCCTACACAAGCTGGCTTTAGAAGCCAGACAGAAATGACATGTTTATACCACAGTGGTGATTTAGACTCAAACCGTTCTAGAGATACTTTAGAGGGACCTATATGAAAATACAAAATATAAAAAAGGTTGTTTCAGGATTTGGGGTGTTTTTAGCCTCCCCAGTGTAAGTTTACACCTCAAAAGGTTGTTTTATTAAACACTCATTCGTCATTCATTGGGAAATCTGTTATTTTCTGAATGGGCGTGTCTGAAAGTAATGTGACGTTACATTCAGAAACAAATTTGAATAGCCCTCCTTTAACTGTTTCGACAAGTCATTGGTATGCATGGATCAGTGAATGATCTGAATGGTTGTTTATATGAGTATAAAGAGGTACATTTATAGAATGAATTGGATTTAAAATTCATGGTGGAGCCCCTTTTAAAACAATCAATAGAAAAAACAGAAACAAATAACAATTGTCTTCAGTGGACAGAGAAGACAGAGGGTCTTCGGAACAGCAACCGAATAGGTGCAGGGCTGTGGCTGGCGGCGTATATATAGCGGCAATTTACCGCGTTGGGCAAACCGGCCTTATAATTATTTCCACAACTCGTCGTGAGAAAAGATCCATTTTCAATGCATAATGAAGGAATTGGGTTTAAGCAGATGCATAAATAGAGAATACATTATAGGAGGGACGTGAGGCGAGGAGCTAGGAGCTAGGAGGAGAGGAAGAAGAGAGATAATACTGCCTTTAATCCAGTCGTCCATTATTCTTGCCTCCCAAGGTGTCTCTCTAAGCCCTCTGGCTGCTGGAGCGGTGACAGCTACCCACACAGAGCCCACTGCACAGCCGCGCCCACTGGGAACTTTTTACACAATTACTCATCTATTTACCGTGCTCCTTTCCTGCTTTATGGATTCCTTTCACTTCCCCTTAACGCGCTTTGACCTTAAAACGGATTCTCCGCAAAGGATTTTCTAAATCCTGACAGTTTTCTGGAAAAACATCTAAAAAAAAGTTATAGTATAAAGGTATAGTTTCACTTAATTGAAATATTGCTTTTTTACTTCTTTTTTTGGTTAATCCTCCACCTGGGGGAAAAAAAACAACCCTAGTTTCACTTTGGGCTTTGGAAGAAAACCCTTTCATCCAATCAGGATGAGAGGGCCTTCCTCCAATCAGGATCGGGACTTGATGTATATGTTGTTGGCCTGTTGCACTTCACTCACTGTAGAGTGTGTGCACATCTTACTACCCAAATCACTTACTATACCTTTAAAAACATACTGTATATTTCAACACAGTTGCTATATCCTTACACCCCTAGTGTACAGCGTAGTGTATGAGTCTTGGGCCAAACTAGAAGCTGTCACACAGTAGAATGCCAGCTTGTTGAAGGTTATTTGTGTTTTCTCCCAAACGAACATTGTCCATGTGCAGTAAGTAGTTTTCTGAAAAAATGATGCAACCTGTGCTGCGCGCCTGCAAAATGTAAAAAACACACCAATTAGCCCTTCATTAAACCAGCCACTGTCCAAGGCCAATCCAAATAGTTTAGCAACTGTTGCTATGCAGGTCGAGCTTTCCTGTCTTGTCCCCCGAGCTCTGCTAGCGTGCTTATTGGACAAGGAGGGATCAGAAATAGCCTTCTTCCATATATCCATTTACAACCATTCATGCAAATTTATTCTTGGCTGTCCGTATTCGACACACCGTCGAATGTATGAAACTCTCAACTCGCCATCTCTCCCTCGGTGAGAGACGACAACAGCCCGGGTCGCAGTTCATCTTTAAATGGATTCATTTTAATTATGCCACAGTATCTCAGGGCACAGTACATTAGTACATCTAGGCACCAGCTGAGACATAATTCACCCACCGCCTTCTATTTAGACATCCCGCTATTCCGACATTGATTTGTAATTGTCTGAATAGCGGGACGTTTCTAAAAAATATAAAGTACCGCTATTTAGACACGGGAGACGTCCCGCTATTTAGACAAGGGAGACGTCCCGCTATTCAGACAGTGGGGGGGGGGGGGGTTGTGCACGGCCATTCACAACTCGGCCAAAAATGCGCTCCAACCCCGCCCCCCCCCCCACGGAATATACAGCACAGATTGCAGATTGGAATATGGACAGACCCTCCATGCTCCCCCAATTTACTTCCCAGTGTCGAGCGCTCTCTCTCTCTCTCTCTCTCTGTCTCTCGCACGCACGCACGCACGCAGGCACGCACGCACGCACGCACGTTCGTGTGTGTGTTATAGGCTACTATATTTGTAGGCTACTACTATTTGTATGTATGTATGTATGTATGTATGTATGTATGTATGTATGTATGTATGTATGTATGTATGTATGTATGTATGTATGTATGTATGTATGTATGTATGTATGTATGTATGTATGTATGCTGATCACCAGCGACAGCGTCATGTCGCCAACCCGCGGCTCTCTCTTTGGCTATAGTTTCATGCGGGGCACTTCCATAAAAAAAGAAAGAAAACATTGGTGGATTTGTGCGCCGCTGTTCTACCGTCTACAGCGCATGTATATGTGTTTGTCCACGTATGTCGTGCATGTTGGGACAGCAGAGTAGATACTTTTCTCGGTGGTTCATTTTAATAAGGCAGTTCACTTCTCACTGTTGCCTGCCTGCCTGCCTGCCTGCCTGTTTGTCTGTTCTCTGTCTGCCTGTCTGCCTGCCTGCCTGCCTGCCTGCCTGTTCTCTGTCTGCCTGTTTGTCTGTTCTCTGTCTGCCTGTTTGTCTGCCTGTCTACCTGCTTGCCTGTCTGTCTGCTATTATAGTTAATCAAATTTGGAAGAGCTTCCCATGATTGTTGTCTGCTGTGATTGAACAGTAATGACCTAATTCCCTAAACATACAACTTGAAACTGGCTGTTTGTGGTACGACTGCACTGGCAGTGTTTGTCTTTTGTAAAGTCACACACATAAGTGTGTGTGTGTGTGTGTGTGTGTGTGTGTGTGTGTGTGGGGGGGGGGGGGGGGGGGGGGGGGTCTCTTAAACAAAAACAAAATCAACAAAATCACTCTTTTAATAATAATAATGCAAAACAAAAATCGCCCTTGGAACAATTAGAAAAACACAAATTTAAGAACAATAAGAACAAGAACAATAGGCCTAATATAGCTGCAAGCAGTAATAAGACGGGACCAAGCAAGCAGCAATAAGGAGTCAGAACAATATGCACAAGCCATAGAAACATCACAACATTTTGTTTCGAAGTCAGACTGCCACTCTACTGACTGAACTATCCAGACTGAATAATTTCCTTCATTGTTGTTAACAGTATGGCAGTGTGACAAGCACAAATAAGCCATATGTAACCCAGGTTAAAACTCAATGTAATGGTAATGTTGGTTATAATAGCAGGCAGACAGACAGGCAGGCAGACAAACAGGCAGACAGACAGACAGGCAGGCAGGCAGTGTTCCACCAATCTTTTCTTTTTTTTTTTACACCTCTTTTTTTTACACCTATGCAGTCAACTTTGAATCGGTCTGCGGCCCTTAAGAGCCACATGAAACCAGCCAAAGAGCCGCATGTGGGTTGCGAGCCATGGGTTAGCCACCCCTGCCCTAGAAGGAGGAAGAGAGGGAGGCCCTAGACAGGAGAGGAGCGATTTTTCAGTTGCCACCCAAAATAAAGCAGCGGGGGTGGGAAGGAGCGCCTGTTTTATCTGCCGGCTACTACTAGTAGGGCGGGGCGAAGCATAATTTTACTGAGGTTATGTTTAGGGTTAGTTACCGCATAAAGCACCGTCTAACTCTAACCCTAACCTAATTTTAAAACTTAATACAACATTTCCACAGGGTTTAAACCACTGTGAAAGAGGGTTAAGATTATTTATCTCAGACCTAGATAGACTCCTTCAACAAAGATGGCGAATGCAAACATTCTCTGTATTGTACTCCTACATAATGTTGTAAGAGAAAAAACATTGAAGTCTTTTACCACAAATCTAACCCTAACCTAAACTTCACCCTAAACTTAACCTCAGTAAACATATGCCTAAACCTAACCTAACGCTATAGCTAAGCGGAAACTTGATGCGATAGTTTAGTTGGTGATAGAAGCATGACATTTGGCACAGATGATATTCATATGATCCTAAACAATAATCAGCCTCGGGCCACACAGAATTCCAAGATGGCAGCCCCCAAAATCCAAGATGTCCGTCCAAAAATGTTTTTTTCCTTCATAACTCGAAATGCAAAGATTTTAAATTTATTTTATTTTAAATGTATTGAACGTTAATATAAAGTCGGGCATTACGGACATTTTGATCCCAAGTACATGTCTGTATGTACTACGGTTCTTAAGTTACAACATATACATAGTGATGAGGCACCATAAGTGTAACATTTTGGCACATTTCACTCTTTAACTCAAAGATCGCTTCATCACCATATCTTCTATTTTCAGGAAATGGACCTACATGTATCTGCTATCATAAACCTTTTCAAGTTTTTCAATTGATGAAACGGGTCGGGAGTTATTAAACCGATCGTGAAGGGCTGTTTCAGTGCTAAATTTGCTGCGTAACATAAGCCACCCAGAAATGTCTGTCTGTGCATCTGTCCTTCACAATAAGTGTATATGTGAAGCGGACGCACCAAGTGTAGCATGTGTCATAGTATAATGGTATAATATGCTAATAGGCGTAATTGTGTAATGTATGCAATTGCAATAGTGAAATAGGGCTAATAGTGTAATAGTGTAATGTATGCAACAGCGGTATACATGTGTAAAAGTGTCATAGTGTAATAGGGTCATGGGGTAATATGTGTAATAGCGTCGTAGTGTAACTAGTGTAATATGGTAATATGTATAATAGTGTCATAGTGTAACATGTTTAATAGTGTTATAGTGTAACATGTGTAATAGCGTAATATGTGTAATAGTGTAATAGGGTAATATGTGTAATAGTGTCATAGTGTAACATGTGTAATAGCGTAGTATGCTGATTTTGTAATAGGCTAATACGTGTAATAGTGTAATATATGTGCATTAGGGTAAGAGTGTGATATATGCAACAGTGGTATAGTGTATTTGCCATATTACACTATTGCACATACATTATACTATTACACATATTAGCCTATTGCACTTATTACACATAATACACAACAGCATTATTACCCTATTACACTATACCACCATTGCATATATTGCAAGATTACACTAATTAACATATATAACACTATTACACCTATTAGCATATTGCAATTATTACAAATATTACACTATTACACATATTACCCTATTACACATGTTACACTATGACACTATTACACATATTACCCTATTACACTATTACACATATTACCCTATGACACTATGAGACTATAATACATTACCCTATTACACTTTTACACATGTTACACTATGGCACATTTACACATATTACCCTATGACACATGTTACACTATGACACTATTACACATATTAAGAAATTACACTATGAGACTATAACACATATTACCCTATTACACTATTACACATATTACCCTGTTACACTATTACAAATATTACCCTATTACAGTATACCACTATTACATATATTACACTATTAGCCCTATTACACTATTACACATATTAGCATATTATACCATTATACTATGACACATGCTACACTTGGTGTGTACGCGTCACATATACACTTATTGTGAAGGACAGATGTACAGACAGAAATTTCTGGGTGGCTTATGTTCGCAAAATATACACAGCAAATTTAGCACTGAAACAGCCCTTCACGATCGGTTTAATAACTCCCGACCCGTTTCATTAATTGAAAAACTTGAGGTTGTTTATGATAGCAGATACATGTAGGGCTATTACCTGAAAATAGAAGATATGGTGAGTTAAATAGTGAAACGTGCCAAAATGTTACACTTATGGTGCCTCATCACTACGTATATGTTGTAACTCAAGAACCATAGTACATACAGACATGTACTTGAGATCAAAATGTCTGTAATGCTCGACCCCATATTAACGTTCAATACATTTCGAGTTATGACGGAAAAAAACACATTTTTGGACGGACATCTTGGATTTTGGAGGCTGCCATCTTGGAATTTTGCAGGGCATGCAGTACTATTAGAAATTGCAGAGTGTGTGTGCCAATTTTCATGCCTGTATCACCATTTGATTGACTTCATTTGTAACAAGAATCAATGTTACAAATGTCTTGCTCTCCTCAATCTGTGAAAGTACCTATATGCTGTATCTCACGAACCGTAGGAGATACAGACACGTACTTGGTACGTGCCAACTTTGTATTAACTTTCAATACATCTATGGGGCATAAAATCAATGCATTTCAAGTTATGAAGGAAAAACCACATTTCTGGGCAGACATCTTGGATTTTGGCTGCCGCCATCTTGGAATTCTGCGTGGCCCGAGGTTGATTATTGTTTAGGGTCATATGAAGATCATCTGTGCCAAATGTCATGCTTCTATCACCAAATGAACTATCATGCATTAAAAACACCATTTTTCCGCCTAGCTACTAACCATAACCTTAGTAAAACTTCCTTTGCCCCGCCCTACTAGTATTAGCTGGCAGATAAAACAAACGCTCCTTCCCAACACCGCTGCTTTATTTCGGGTGGCAACTGAAAAATCGCAGGAGAGGAGGGGGTCGGTCTGTCGGTCAACATGCTAATACCACTGCCAATGCCCAATGCTAACATGCTAACATTTCATGCTAACATGTTAACATGCTAATGCTAGCAGGCTATCATGCTGCTGCTAGCTAACATGCTAATGGTAGCATGATAAGACGCTAACATGTGAATGATAGCATGATAATGTTAAAATGGTAACATGCTAATATGTTACTGTTAGCATTAGCATTGGTACATGCTAACATGCTAATTGGTACATTGGTACATGCTAATGCTAACATGCTAACAATAGCATGATAATGCTAATATGCTAATGATAGCATGCTAATGTTAACATGCTAATGCTAGTATTAGTATTGGTACATACTAACATGCTAATGCTAACATGCTAATGCTAGCATTACCATTGATACATGCTAATGCTAACATGTTAATGATAGCATGATTATGTTAAGAAGCTAACACGCTACATACATGCTAACATGCTAATGCTAACTTGCTAATGCTGGCATGCTAAAGATACTAACACGCTGGATACATACAGCATGTTAGTATTAGCATGTTAGCATGTTAACATTAGCATGTTAGCATTAGCATGTTAGCATTAGCATGTTAGCATTAGCATGTTAGTATGTTAGCATTAGCATGTTGCTAGCATTAGCATTGGTACATGCTAACATGCTAACGCTAGCATTAGCATTGACACATGCTAACATGCTAATGCTAACAATTAGAATGTCTAAATAGGGGTATGTCTAAATAGGGGTATGTCTGAGTGGGGGTATGTCTAAATAGGGGGATGTCTGAATAGGGGGATGTCTAAATACCAGCATCTAGGCACCAGCTGAGACATAATTCACCCACCTAGATCCACCAGTTTCCATCTGTTGCAAAAAAAAATGTCATTCAGGTAAAAAGCTCGTGACTGGAATAATATTCCCCATCATCAGTGTATATGTTGAGCATGAACCAAGACACATTCCTATCAACTACCTGTAGACACGATTCAAGAAGAAAGAAGTTACTTTTAAAAAGTAAGTAGTTGTAGTTACTCTGAAAAAGCACCCTGGTCTAACCTGAAATGATTTTGGCCTAGGAGGGGCGGGGTGTCGTCACTTTTTAGATGGCAGATGAGCTGATCTGATTTGATCTCACCAACATGTCGTCAGCCCCTCCCCCGCCCCTCCACTGCTGAGCTACGTCACATCATCTGGAGCGACGCCCACCCCGAAAGGTTGACTCCCGCCTTTAGGCCACTGTGGGTAACAAATTAGTCCAGGCTTTCCGTTTTCGCACAACGCGGACGAAATGAAAGCCTTGGTGTTGCGGCTACTGAACAATTAACTCATCACTTTACTTGTTACTACAAGTAAATTACTACTTTTTCAAATCAAAATTTCCTATCAGCTGGGCCAAGCAAAGTTCTGATTGGCGTGGACTGGACTGCCCATAGATCTGAAGTCCCAGAAATCTTAAGTCCACCATCAGGTTGTGGTCGAACACATTGTTTTAAGCCCTGTGTCCACACTACAACGTATTACAGTATATGTTGAGGGTGAGGGTTAGAGATGGGGTTCATAATTTCAGACCTATGGGAGGACGAAACAATGGGAGCCTGCATAATACTGCCTGTCTGAAAAACCTTCCCTATGTATACACGCTGTGCATAGAAAAGCGCTATAAAAATGCAATCCATTATTGTTATTATTATTATTTCATTGATTGATTGATTGATTGATTGATTCGTTCATTCATTCACTATCAATCAACTCATTTTACTTTCTTACAACCAGTGAAGTGCAGATTTTTGGTCTTTCTAGTCGTGCATCTACACACTTGCAATTCTGTGCTATTTTGTCGCATTAGGGTGACAGCGGGTAAGCAGACCGTGATTTAATTACGTTCATCACTTACTTCACAAATTTTTCAAACATTTGCCCACAATCGGTATAGCAGCTTTTTACACACACATGACAGGCTCTCTCATTTAGCACTATGAATAACCATTCCACTTTAGCTGTTTATTTTGGACCCAATAACTGTCACAATGAGCAGCAATGAGGCGCGCCTAATAATAATGGCCTGTCACCTTTTTCCTCTAAACAGCAGTCAACATGATTACATTCACACATGACAATAGTTAATTCAACTGAAAGAAAGAGCAGCGCAAGGTAATTTTTAGATCGACTGAAGTCGCGCTTTGTGATTTCACTCGTGTGTGTGTGTGTGTGTGTGTGTGTGTGTGTGTGTGTGTGTGTGTGTGTGTGTGTGTGTGTGTGTGTGTGTGTGTGTGTGTGTGTGTGTGTGTTGTTTATCGAGCCCTGGTCGCGTCACATGTCTTCATCTTCACTCTATCCCCTCACTGTTCTTCAGGCTCCGTGGTTAAGCCAGCGTGAGACAGAGACACACTATGCAGGTCTGATCCCTGGTCTTACTGTGTGTGTGTGTGTGTGTGTGTGTGTGTGTGTGTGTGTGTGTGCGTGTGTGTGTGTGTGTGTGTGTGTGTGTGTGTGTGTGTGCGTGTGTGTATGCATGTCCGCATACACTCGAATGCAATTGCGTATAGTGCCCTCCCAAAGTATGTGCATTCCTCTCTGAAGGTATTCATTTAAATTTGATCATGGTCGCCCCTACGTTTGTGCGCAGGCGGGCGTGACCGCATGCGTGTACATCTGTGAGTGGCTGTGTGTGTGTGTGTGTGCGCGCGCACACGCTCATGTTTACCTCTCTACAGTTTGATCCCCAGCTTAAGCCGAGCAAGTGGCAGCCGCCGCCGCTCGGAATCTCCTTGGGCACAATGCATGAAAAACCAGGCTTAGGCATACATCAATTCTACAGGCTTAGCTGAACAACGCGGAGCATGTGAGTGTGTGTGTGTGTGTGTGTGTGTGTGTGCGCGAGAGAGAGAGAGAGCGTACAGTATTTTTTTTTTTCGTCATGTACTGTACAATATACCAGACAAGCACGCTATGTCTTTTTCCCTTCCCCACAATAACACGTTTGTTTGTTTCTAGACACAAGAGAAATAAGCTAACAACGGGGCAGATGGCACGCCGTCGCCTCCTTCGCCGCGCGCGGCGCGTCGTCGCTGTCGTAATGAGGGAATTGAACCAGCGTGTCAACTGAAACAGATCGAGGTTTAAAGCCTTTATTAAAAGCTCATATCATTTTTCCCCCCTCCTCTGTCCCTGACAACTGAGACAGTGTTAAATACAAAATGGATTTCCATAACACCCCGCAGTAAATACAAACATCTTATGAATAAATGAGCCCATGATGATACCACGGATAGCGCTTGAGATCTCTCATTCGGTCTCTGGCATCGTGCTTTGTCTCCTCATGTTAAAACAAAATCCCTTGAAATGAAAGCAGTCATTATTATTAAAAGCTGTAGTTTAGCGGCCGGTCTCTTTTGAGTGAACGCCTCATTATTCACACGATGCTTCTGTGTTTAAGCAGAACGACAAATGTCACAACACTGGTGTCGGAGGGATCATTGATATATTATAAATGATATCCTCCATATGCTCAACCACTTATCGAAGGCGTCTCAAGCTGGGAAGGAACTGTTGTGCAAAGGAAACTGGTAGGCTTAAAGCAGGGGTTTTCAACCTTTTTGACTCCAGGGACCACCATTTATTCAGCATTTGAGCCACGGACCACCATTTGATTACATTTTCACACCAAAGACCAAAGACCAAATGGACCCGCAAGGGTCCATTTGGTTTCATTTTTACACTCTCAAGAGTTACATCTGGTTAACCAGCTTTCATCATTTAGCCTGGGGACTCATCATTTAGCCTAGGGACCACCTGGAACCTTCTCAGGGACCACTGGTAATCCCCGGACCACCTTTGAAAACCCCTGGCTTAAAGGACCACTACACCACTGGGTATCTTCATAATTGTTCCTCACTAATGTATGTGATAAAATACTATTTTTATTTCTACTCAGTCTGTGTCTCACAGGAGGGCTGTGGACAGTTCAGAAACCCATCTTCCATTGGGATCATCGTTCAGCAGATCACCATCGATGATGCGCTGGTATTTTATCATGTACATTAGTGAGGACTGCATATGAAGATGTTGAACAGTGGTTAAGTGGCTCTAAATGTCAATTAAATCATTACAGTTAAACAATAATACAATTGGTTTACATGTTTACAGGAAATGATGTTTGATTCACACAACAAATTAACACCAGTCACCACATCACAGTAATTTACTTAACACCTATATTTGACAAAAATCACCCAGATATTCTTTGTTGTAGAACATTAATTCATATTTTAATAGTGCAACATGAAAGCGTCTCAACTGCTGATTGGTTTCAAAACTAGATTTTACGGAAAAGAAAAATTCTGAGGGTATTTACAAAGGAAGGGACAGTATGAATGGGCTACCACTATACGTTACTGTATGTATTAAATGTTAGGTGATTCTTTTATACAGAGACAACTGTTTCAGAAATTGGTGCTAGTAGCACCAGCGGTAGACATTAAGGGAAATTTAGCATGGCCCAAAGTGAATTGTCCAAATCACTGGCATGACCATTAAAATCACTGCCCCGGGGGATTTGTCTTTTTTTATGCAAGTCACTAATTTAATAGCAATAAACAACAATAGGTAGATAAGGAAAGTGTCCTGCAGTTAAATTATTTTCAACAAAATAAATAAATCAATCAATTAGAACTTTAGATAAATGCTGACAATGCTGCTGATTGGTTCATTGGCTTGCCGTGATTAGAATAATAATAGGCTGGACATTTAGGATGGAACAGTTCTCCTTTTTGAGAAGTCAATACGTTTCTACAGGGAATTATTGCGAAAACACACCTGCAGATAATCAATGAATAGATGATTTACGCAAACTCCTTCGACTTCATGGGGGCAGTCTAATGCTGGCTCTTCTAGCGTTGACAACCAGGCTTCCATTTTCGTCTGTGCTGCTCTTATTAGTGCCGCTCCCCATTGA
The DNA here is from genome assembly GCA_039105355.1 of Benthosema pterotum. Classification (NCBI taxonomy): domain Eukaryota; kingdom Metazoa; phylum Chordata; class Actinopteri; order Myctophiformes; family Myctophidae; genus Benthosema; species Benthosema pterotum. The sequence continues at coordinate 39,450,399 of CM076973.1, read as the reverse complement.
AAGCAATGTATTTTCAACTCCAGTTTGTCCCTATTCAGGCTGCATGAACAGTTTGAGCACTCAGTTCCTGATCCCTCAATGTCGTAACGCTTCTAGTAGATGGTTTTTGTTTATAAAGGACCTTGCTAGCTTACATCTGCACATCATAACCCAGCCAATTCCAGTATTCCACCTGTCTTGTGGCTTAGGTTTTCATTACCTCTTTTACATTGGGGAAAATGTACACAATGTAATGTACGTTGTAAATAGTGTTTAGTCATGGTGTAACAAAAATACTGTAGGGTTAAGGTTGCAGGACAACAGTGCATATCCCACAAAGTCAAGGCCGGCTCTGCACTCCCTACGGGTGTGTGGAACGTGCATGTGTCGATTGTGTGTGTCGGTGAGGGGGAACGGTTATGGATTACAGATGTCCACACGTACACACACAGACATGGTGCATTTCATTTCAATCTATCGCTATACGGCTCAAATAATCCGATCTTCCCCGGTGTTGGTGGAAAAAATGAACATTCCATCTGGATATACTGGGTATACCACTTCCGTATGGATATGGCAAATATAACTATACACAAACACACAGGTCAGCATGGCTTAACCAAATCACTTACAGTAAACACACTCGCTCTTCCTGCATGTACACATGCGCGCGCACGCACACACGGGCACGCACGCATGCACAGACACACGCAAGCGCACTGAGCAGACATTGCACAAAGTCTATTGTAATTCCTTTAAACAAAGACCGTCAGTCCTCTGATGACATACAGTAGGTGCATGAATGTGTGTGCGTGCTTGTGTGCATGCTTGTGTGCGTACACATAACCTCTTTATTATGTGTGTGCGCGTGTGTGCGCTTACAGTGTGTCTTGTGCACGCATTGCGATCCCACCGTCAGCACATCGTGTCGGGGGGGGGGGGGGGGGGGGGGGGGGGGGGGGGCAGGCGAGGACTTTTAGAAATGCAGGCGCAAGCATATCTTATTTGGATTATGTATAAAAAAACACTGATAGAGGCCTTCCTTCCTCTGACATCAATCAGCAGGAAGGGAGGGAGGGAGGGAGGGAGGGGTGGGGGGCATGGGGCATGGGGTCTGGGGGGGAGGGGGGGGGGGGGAGGGGGGCAGTGGAGGGGGAATTGTAAGAAAACATGGAGGCAGGGTGGAGCAGGTGAATGAGACACATGCACACACGCACGGCCACACACACACACACACACACACACACGCACACGCGCACACACGCACACGCGCGCGCACACACACACACACACACACACACACACACACACACACACACACACACACACACACAGGCCTGGTGTGGATTTTCAACCAGTGGTTTTTCGATTTACAGGCATTCAGCAGATATATGGTATGCTTTCAATCCAGAGCGACTTACATTAAAGGGGAATTCCACCTATTTTTATTGCCATTGCCATGCAATGTATATACCTTAGAGATGTTTGTGGGATATATTAGATTCCCCCGAAAGGTTCCCCCTATTCTGTTTCTCCTAGAAAAGGAGGTCTGAAAAAAAGGTTGTCCAAATGGTTGTGTCCAAATGGACAAATCATTTGTGTCCAAATGGCCAAAATCAGCTACTGTCCATTTAACTGGAAAGTGGCTGAACCCGAAGGGTGGGGCTTTGAGAAGTGCTAAGTGCCTTTTTTTCTCTCCACCACTTCTCCACTAGTCGCTGCCTGACACTGAGTCTGAATTATCCTTTTGTTTCACTTCATTATTCAGTCTGAAAGCGCTCTCAGTGACTGCAGTCTTGTGGCTAATGGGCTAACCTGTTTGCTAAACAAACGAACGCAGCCGACGAGCGCTATGCGAGCAAAAGCGGTAAAACATGTTGGACGATGATTTTTATAAAACCCAACACTCCACTAAATGAACTGTTTATCATAGGTTGGTTTAATAGCCAGATCGAAACATCCGTTGTTTGTTGTTTGACACTTTTGAGTGACACGGTTGTTGGCCAATCAGCTGCCCTAGTCATATTTTCAACCGGTACTGATGGCAGTGTCACCAGACTTGAGTCGCAGGAGAAAAACAAATGAAGGTAGTATTTTTTTTAAGGTGGCGATTCAGGGCCGGAGCCAGACAACACTAGTTGAGTTGCACCCCGGAAATAGCTGCATCTACCAGCTCTGAACGCGTTCAGCCCCTGCCCCTCTAAAGCTCTAAAACTAAAGTAATGAGTCTAAGTAATGACAAAGACAAACAAATAGTCCCGGCGGGACTAATGTTAGCCAATTAGGAAGAGCCTCACTGAGCTGCCTCTGATTTAGGAAAATGAGAGGACTGGTGGAGTCAAATGTGGAGGTGGTGAAGGACTATTATTGTTAAAGGACCACTGTAGGAGGAGACTGTGACACGCCCCCATGCACTATCCCCTTCTCTTTATCATAGGATATTTTCAGGAAGTGATCTAATAATTAAATGGTCAAAGATAAGGAAGAAAAAGAAAGAGAGATGTATTGCATATATTTAATTATTTGCAGTATCCAATGGACCAAAACACAAACACACACACACACACACACAAACACACGCACGCACACACGCACACCAAAGGTGTGGTTGCAAACGTTTAAGACCCCAATTAAGAAGTTGCACACTTTGACCCTTCGCTGTAGTCAGGGCTCATAACACTCTCTGCATGTCGCCTGAAAGAGGAGAATATTATACAGCCAGACAGACGAAGCTGGTATGGGAGGAGGAGGAGGAGGAGGAGGAGGAGGAGGAGGAGGAGGAGGAGGAGGAGGAGGAGGAGGAGGAGGGAGACATTAGGGAAAGTGGGGAAGAGGAGGAGAGGAGGGAGCGCTAAAAAAGCCAAAGAGACCTGCTGCTGCTGCTGTATCAGAGGGAAAAGGAGGCGAGGGGAGGGGTGGACGCAGACACTCAGAGAGGGAGAGAGAGAGAGACGTGTGCGGGCATCAGAGGGGCCGAGGGAGAGATGGGGAGAGAAGGAGGAGAGGAGAGAGGAGAGCGAGAGAGTTTGATTGATGGGCTGTAGACAGGGCCTGCCGTTCTCTAGAGCAGAACCACTCCACAGAACTGGACACCCGCCAGACACTGCTGCTGCAGCCCTGGAGAGCTGTGTGAAGTGTGTGTGCGTGTGTGTGTGCGCGCGTGTGTAAAATAGTGCGTATAAGTGAATGTGTGCATACCGAGCTGACAGTATAAAGCTCAAAGGGGGGAGTCTGTACTGTTACAAATCAAATGGAAGAACAGTGCTCTTTGCAGGGAGGAAGGACTGTGACAACAGGTGCAAGTGACAGCTGTAGTCTCAAGGCGCAGAGCGCACAGCCGCGTGTGACTGCGTGCGCACGCACGCACACACGCGCACACACACACACACACACGCACGGCGTCTATTCTCCAGCGGAGCGTGTGCATTGGACAGGTTGTCCTTCTTTCTTTCTTCCTTTCCTCATAGGGTCAGTTTCAATGAGTCATCATCTATCTCCCTTTTATACCGTCCCTTTGCTGCTCTGGTTCCTCTGCTAGACCAGCTATAAGTCTGGCATTCTCTTTATTTCTCCTTTACACCATTCAATACAATTCAAAGGAACTTTATTGGCATGAGAAACAACGAACGTTTGCATTGCCAAAGCTAGTGTCACAAATACAATAGGCTACAATAACAAACAGTTGGAAATGCTGGACAGTTGGAAGGTATATAGTTGGAGGGGGCGTAGAGTTTTGTAAACAGAGTCAGATTTTTCCTCAAGATTATGCAGAGAAACAAAATCAGATTTAAAGGGATAGTCTGATTTTTTTTTACTTAAGTTGTATGAAATGCTCTTTATATATAATGGTTTCAACTGTCTTAATTGTTTGCCAGAGTCCCATGGTGGGAGTTCTGCTCTGTTTTTGGTCAACATTACGTAGTTTTGGTCATTTTGTGCAGGTCCCTGGGGCCACACAGTAAAAGTAAATGAATCCACAAAACTAACATAATTTGTATTGAAGGACATCCTTCGTTCATTTTTGACCTCCCGATCACATGGAACTACTTTTTGGGCGTAGTGATATGGACACAAAATACATAGTTCCCTGTGACAGGGCGGTCAAAAATGAACGAAGGATGTGCTAATATTTTAGAATAGGTCAACAACATAAAGCAAGTTAGTTTTTTGGATTCATTTACTTCATTTACTCCCCCAGTGACCCCCCCCCCCAAAAAAAAATGAACGGAACTACTTCATATTTCACCAAAACTATAGAGCAGAACTCCCACCATGGGATTCTGGAAATCAATTAATACAGTTGACACCACTATATTAATGGCAATTATTTTATACAGTTTAAGTTTTTAACAAAAAATCCGAACTATCCCTTTAAGTTTAAATGCAGCAGCACTGTTTACATGGGCATGGTCTAGAATAGATAGTACAGACAGTAGTTCTTGGGGTGATTGTATTCCATTGGCCAATATTCCAAAATCATCGCCAATATCATGGCCATCACAAATCTTGCTGCTGTGTTTGCACATTGTTGTACTGTATTTCTCCCAATAGGTATAGGAGTTTTTCATCATTGGTCATAGATTCAAACTCACATTGAGTGTGTATAATCTGTGGGAAGTACAGTATGTGTCTCTGATGTCTTGGCATAGTGGGCAGGTGGTTAGAAAGTGCAGCTCTGTTTTCACCACATTTTCATTGGACGACCTGCTCTACTGAGCCACATAACTGTTGGGATGTTTAGTAAAGAAACCCACATGGAACAATTAATGTAAAGAAACTATTAGTATGTGCTTTTTGATCTACTTAATGGAGCATGATTTGGGGAAAAAAATCCCCGGTAACAAGACGTGCACATGCACACACACTCAGTTGGTGGGAAGTGCACAGGCTAATAGCACATGCACTCAATCCTGATCCTGAGGATTATGATGAAAAAACTCACTTACTATACCTTTAACATACCAAAAATATTGCTTTTATAAAAGAGATACATAACTCAATGACAAGACTCACAAGTCGATTAAAAATGAGAGAGAGAGAGAGAGAGAGAGAGAGAGAGAGAGAGAGAGAGAGAGAGAGAGAGAGAGGAGACAGAGAGAAAGTAAATTATTCTTCTCGCGCCGACGAATAAAACATTTAACTGCCATTAAACGTGTCTCAGTGCCCTCCCGTTGAGCAGTCATTTCTTAAAATAATTACAACAGACCCCTTTGAAAAAGCACGCATTAACCTCAGCCCTTTATTCTCTCCCATCCCATTTCTCACCTCGCTCTCTCTCTCTCTCTCTCTCTCTCTCTCTCTCTCTCTCTCTCTCTCTCTCTCTCTCTCTCTCTCTCTCTCTCTCTCTCTCTCTCTCGCCTCCTAGGGTTCACTGAAAAGCAACTCCTCTTCTATTTTTTTGGTTCTTGTTACATCTAGTTCCTGTGTTTATTCATGTGCAGAGAGGCCTTTGAATATGCCGTCTGGAGATCACTGTGTTCCTTCTCATTATAACAAACATGAGCAAACAAAAGGCGTTACCACGCATTTCCTTGGAAGTGCACGCTTCTTCTCCTTCTTGCACACTTATTATTATATTATATGACGTTGTCAAGACCGTGAGGACTTGGAACTGCTAGAGAACACACACAATGCCTCACGCAATCGAAGCATTAACAACATGAGGTATACGAACTACGTTGTATATCAGCTGCTGAATTGCGTGACTATAGTGTTAAGGCATGAGGTTAACTTTCACCAATCATGGCCAGTGATAGACCTCGGCTGTTATCGTGGTTGTATATTAGCGGTACTGAGAATGAAGTGATGAATTCATATTTACTCCGTTTAGACTAGGGGTGTAATGATGTAGTAACTGCATTGAACAATAGTTCTTAATTTGAAGAATCAAAGTACTGTATAAGTAAAAGTAGCCTTGCCAGGCCATGATGTCAGGAGGCCCAGCTGAGCCATTGAGGCCCATATAGGTCAGGAGCCTATCTCCTGTTTCTGTAGCGTGAGGCAGCTTGATGTACAAGTACACCCCCTGGACATGACGCTAGTATATCGCAGGGACTTACCCCCAATCCATCCCTTGATGCTGAGTGCCAAGAAGGGAGGCATTGGGTCCCATTTTTAGAGTCTTTGGTATGACCCGGCCGGGAATCGAACCCCGACCTCCCAGTCTCAGGGCGGACACTCTAACCACAAGGCCACTGAGCTGGTCCGACTGAGGACAGAGTGTACTATTGTATTGTAAATCTTAATAGTTGTTTTAATGTTTTATGTTTCTAAATAGGTGCAGGACTATCATTATAATGTAATCCTTGCAGTTGGCTCCAATAGCCCACTTGAAAAGATGCTCCACTTCAGGGACCACAATTTAGCTTGTAGATCTGCTATTGTTCAATAGCTAAAGTATAACAAAACACCAAAAAGGGGTTCCTCCTCACAAGAATGACTTAAAGGCTACAATATATGCATCAAAGTGAAGGGCCCTGTTGGATGATGTTGCGTCTATGCAGACCATGCTCACGATCTGTAGTCTACATAGTTATATGGTTATTCAGAGAATAAGGGCTCCAAAGCATACAAAATCACTGAATGCTTCTTTAATATGGAAATGTGAAATACTTGAGGGTAATATCCACAAGTTCATGCAATTTTCTGGCCTTTATAGTCAGTAGCAGCTTGGCAGCAAATTCTGATACAAATATTGATGTATTTATTATGTGTTTTATCTTTTTGGCTCATGCAACATGATCTTCCCACTCCTGGGTCAATTCCGACAGTAATTCCTGTGTGTGTGTGTGTGTCTGTGTGTGTGTGTGTGTGTGTGTGTGTGTGTGTGTGTGTGTGTGTGTGTGTGTGTGTGTGTGTGTGTGTGTGTGTGTGTGTGTCTGTGTGTGTGTGTGTGTGTGTGTGTGTGTGTGTGTGTGTGTGTGTGTGTGTGTGTGTGTGTGTGTGTGTGTGTGTGTGTGTGTGTGTGTGCGCGCACGCCTGCACTATGGAACCAAAAAAATAGCAAAATCATATCGCCCCAACAAAAGAGAAAGAGAGAGAAAGAAAATGTTTCTCTCGCATAAATCTTCCTTATCGTTCTCGGCTATAACCTATGGGCAAACTTTCAATGACCTACTCTGTTGTAGAATGATAAGAGGCCTGTTTGCCTCCTAGTTTGTACCGAGAGAGAGAGAAAGAGAGAGAGAGAGTTGTGTTTTGCGAGTGATATTTACGGCGTCATGAAAGGTCATTAAGTAGCCCAGTGTTACATTTACTGACCTTATCATTTATCTGATGACTTGGCGACCACTCGAAAAAGCTCCAATGCTAGAGGTCCAGACCCACCCTGTGATTGTTAACGGTGTACTGTAGCTGCAGTATCCTTGTTTAATAGTGTTTAATTCGCTGTTGTTGAAAATCCAGTTTCGTCACAGACATTGCGACGAGAAACTAGCAAACTGAGTCCAATGCAAAGTGAACGAGGGAGACAGGGCTATCGTATCTATGCTGGCCTTGCTCTTATATTAGTCTATAAGACCCGGATGCAAGAAAGATCTTTAAAAGGAAGTGTCATGGTCATGTGCATGAGCCCATGAAAGTGTCATGACCATGACACTTTCATGGGAGCGAAAATCTCACACTGGAAGTTACTGTACATGAATAAGCAGTGAATGCAGCTGGAACAGATCATGAACAAACATTATTTATGAACCACTGTGACCTGTGTCATTTATTCAGCTCAGGACTATAAATGAAGACTAATCACACTTTTTTTTTTCGTAATCTCTTGCTTTGCACTTTGATTTGCAGTGTACATGATTTTATTTGAGGGTCTAAACACATACCTTGCTGCTGTGCTGTTGCACGTTGTGATGTGTTTGAAACGACTGAATAGGTCAATGGCGGTGCCAGCGCCTGCGAGGATGGTATGAAGAGCTATAAAAGAGAGAGCAAAATAGCAGTAATAAGAATTAAATTAAAGTACTGAGTGATGAAGCTATAGCTCGAAACAAATACAACGTGAAAAAATAAGGCACTGAAGCACAAGGCTGGAAATGAAAACTAATGAAGAAAAGGGAAATAACAAAATACAACGCAGTGCAGCCCGCAGACAAGAATGAAGACGGATGAGAAGAAGAGAAACGTATGAAGAGAGGCGCAGTGAGCAGCCAGGGAACTCGAGCAAGGGAAAAAAAGCCAGTAGGACAGAGGTCTATTTGGCCGTGGAGTTCACCTACCACCACCTCCTCCTCCAATCCAATCGTGTAGATTTATTATAAGTGAAGCGGCCTTGTTACTGCCTCTGTGTGCTTCTTGCTTTACAGAGCAAATAAAAGGCAGACATAATTAAGACCGCCAAAGGTGTAAATCTCCCACGTGAATGGCCCATTGCACACATCGACCGCTCTGTGTAATTTACATAGCGTTCTGTGTGAGGATAGTGCTGGAGATTTTAGTTTTTTTTGTTGCTCTGGTGCCATACAGTGTTCATTTCTTTGATTCAGGAGGATCATTTTGCAACGGTGACCACTGGTCACAACCGCCAACGTTCGTGACTGAGCTGTTATTTTTTAACTGCCCAAAATCATTTTATGACCACGACCACTGGCAACGACTGCTATGACAAACGGTCGCGACCTTTGGCACAATGGTCGGGGGTTAAGGTTAGGTTTAAACATCGGTTTTACTATGGTTTTGTTTAGGGTTAGGGTTTAGGGCTAGATTTATTAGTAAACGGTCTACTGGTCACAACTGAATGGTGATAATTGATGCTGACAGGGCACTGGTCACGGCCGTTTTATAGTGGTTGCAACCAATGGTCGAGGTCGCAAATTTTGTCACTGATGCTGTCTGCCTTTTTTCACTGATGCTGTATGCCTTTTTTCACTGATGCTGTATGCCTTTTTTCACTGATGCTGTATGCCTTTTTCACTGATAGAAACTAAATGAAGACAAGCAATTATGACTAAAACTAAGACTAGAGACTAGATACTAGACAAGAGGTCCTAGACAAGAGTCATTTTACACTTAGTGCTGAAAATAGCAGAAGAAGCGAGTTCACCATCCACATATCCACATGGTGGATAGTGCATGTTTTTATGAGGGGAAAATGTATTATAAATGGTGATCTGGCATACAGACGGACACCCCTAATGACTTACCACCCCTAATGGCCTGGATAAAGCCAGACCGAATCTGCCTGTCAGCAGATGGAAGCTGGAATAGCTCAATTGTACGCCCTACTCCACATAACTGGGGTGGTCAATGAGGACACAGTATCTAATAAATATGTTTGCATACTCTTTCCTGGTTGTCCACCCCAGTTCTCTGGAGTGGAAGTGTGCGGAGATTCCAGACCCATCTGCTGACAGGCTTTTTTTTTTTTTTTTTTTTTTTGCAAACGGCAGATTCGGTTTGGTTTTAGCCAGGCTACTAATGACTATAAAACTACATGAAATCAAAATTTGGTATCCCAATCAATCCTATGTGACACCCACAGAAGTTGATGAGAAAGACATTATTCATTCATTCAAGGGGGTGGTATAAGCTGTCAAAAGATGCCAAAATTAATAAAATAAGATGAAAATAATAATAACCATGCAGAGTTTCAACAGCAGCAACTTGTGTTGTTCCAGTTGCATTTTTTGAGGCTTTATGTACAGATGCCAACTCTTCCTTAAGTTCCTCTTCAGAACCAAAGTGAAAGCATGATGGTGGGCGGGTGGTGGTGCACCATGGGAAATAGAGACAGTACCGAAGGGCAGGAAGATTCCGCGGTTTTATCGTCACCTCGTTTCAGAACAGTGGTCTTGATGTGAAAATTCTTCGCTTGCGCGATGCACCCCCACATGCACACTCTCTGGTGCAACACGAAGGCAGAAGTTTAAGTTAGAAGTTTTTGTTAAACCAAAGGTTCATGTTTTGTGGTTGTTGTTACTAGAGAAAGTAAAAGATCTTTTGCCGGGAAGTTTTCATAATAAAGGCCTATATGTCCCAATACACTTTTTTAATTTCCGATCCGATACCAATACTGATGCCAGAAATGTTATAAATATAGCCTATGCTGAAGTTCACCAACCGGGACTAGCAGACTATTCACTCAAATGTTCCCTTGGGAAAGTAAACTCCACCTGGCCCAATATTTTATTTACCGGTAACTACCATAATGTCAACCCCTTACCTCTGTGTCTGATCACTGGCTAAACTGGCATATTCACCATAATATTAAACCCTTACCCCTGTGTCTGATAGTTAGTCTGGCATCTTTGGCAATACTGATACAATCGAATGATAACAACTGAGGACCAATACTGACACTTTTCTGATACCGACACAGTATGTGACAATACCGATATGACCTCAAAACAAACAAAAAATGGATGATCTATATGTTTTTTCAATACCGTGAAAGTATCAGGACATCCCTAAATTAAAATGCCCTAGATTGCCTCGCAGATGAGGCAGGCTTTACTCTGAAAAACTCAAAAAGTAAAAGTAAAAAGAAAAAAAAAAAAAAAACAGTAGGGATCCTTCTCCCTTATGCTTACCTCATCTTATGTCTTAACTTGCAGAAATTATTACAGAAACATTACTAGTAATTTCCTGGGGACTATTAGGACTCTGCAAAATAATAATATTACAATTGTAAGTTTAGCACTGTTGACTGTCAATTTCTGTCGAGTTACCTTTTAGTCTCTGACTGGCCACTATATTTCAGGCAACATGGGCGCTATCTTTGATTGTTTGAAAAGGTGAGCAGTGTTTTTTATGACTGTCTGAACAATGTATAATATACTGTATCTGAGTTAGTTTGACAGTATGCTTTTTGAGACTTTTTTTTTGTACTTTTATAGTTGTGTGAGTTGACCAGTCTGGTGAGCATTGAATACAGGCCTCAATATGTAACGTGACTGAGACATTTTTAGAGCGACAGCGAGATCATTTTCATCATTTGCAGCTAAACCCAAGCCTAACCTTTAGCCCTGATCTTTAACCTATGCCTAAACCAAACCTAAACCCCTGACCCTTTTTTAAAAAGGTTGCAACCCCTGTTTTTTAAACGGCCATGGCCGTTTTAGGAATGTTGCAACCGATTGAGAAAAAGGGCAGGAGAGGTGAGAAGTTCCAGTCGGTGCAGGTGGAAAAAGGTCGCGACCGGGTTGGCAAACTGCAACACTGCAGGTTGCACAAATAGTGTAAAAACTAAAGAAATCAATAAAAAATCTACGTAAAAGATATCAACAGACCAAACGACTTTCACCTCATACCATACATTCCCCTGTACGGTATATACCCGCTGGTATACTCCCACAGCCCTCACCTCACACTGTAAAAAGTGAGTCAAATCTATTTCGTTTCTAACACTTTCAGAGTTAAATTAGTTCATTATTTCATTAACCAAAGCCTCCTTGCTTTCCAGACTGTTTTTTTCTTTCTGAGAGCCCCGGTTTGCCTTTTCATCTAATTTCCAGCGCCGGCACATCTCCTCGCCTCAAATGACAGGGCTAAGCAGCATGTAAGCCCCGAACGCAGCGATGGGGAGACAGGCGCCGACTTTACCCCCGCTAAAGGTGTTAACGCACTCTTTTGAAGATGGTCTTAATTGGCTGACGGGTGGAGGGTGGGGTGGTGGTGGTGGTGGTGTGTATGTGTGTGTGGGGGGGACCCGGTGTGCAGTGGCTGCGGTACTCTATACACACCGAGGCGAAGCACATGCATGGCCCTGCATCGTTTGAAATCCGTTCTCCCCCTCTACTGATTTGAGGAGGAGTAAAGAGTGAGGAAAAGGAGTGTTTTAATTGATCCCCCAGTGGCGTGCTGAGCGGCTCCGAGCAGCCCTGGGCTAAGGTGGAGGAAGGAGAGGTGCCGTGGGCCGGGTGGTGGTGGTGGTGGTGCTGTTGGTGGCGGCTGAAGATCTAGGCACGGCAGTGGAGCCGAATATTACAGTTTCCATATTAAAGGAGGATTCCGGCCCCAAAGTTTTTCTTTTTTTTATCTTTATTTGCTTTTTGAAAAAAGTGGTCCAGGTGTTATTTTGTGAAAATACTCCTTTATGGCTGTTTCCCCTACCCCAAAATAAGCTTATAATGGGGCCAATGGGCCGCTCCAAAATGCAATTTTTTGCTATATATTGTGTCTCCACCATGTCAGTAGTGAGTTAACACTCACACTTTTTCACTTTCACTTTTGGTTCAGCAGTGATACAGCTGTCTCAAAAGCTGGGGGCGTGGCACATGGTTTATGGCTGAACCACTGCTGAAACAAAAGTGAAAGTGTGAGTGTTAACACACTACTGACATGGTGGAGACACAATATATAGCAAAAAAATAACACCTGGAACACTTTAAAAAAAAAAATGCAAATAAAGATAAAAAAAACTTTTGGGCCGGAATTCTCCTTTAAAGGGGAACTCCACCCATTTTCAACATTCTAATATGTCATTAGTGTACCTTAGAGGTGTTGGGTGGACATGATAAAAAAGTTCCCCCATTCTGTGTTCCCAAGAAATGGAGGTCTGAAGAAAACCACTAACATGGTGAAACGTCTTGATGACATCATCAAGATGTATTTTCACCATGTTAATGGATTTCTTTAGATGCTTCTTTTTTTCTGAGAGCGTAAAAATGGAACCAAATGAACGTTAGGGTTCATTTGGTTGCATTTTTTTTGGTTGCATTTTTTTTACGCTCTCAGAAAAAATGTTGAAAATGGGTGGAATTCCCCTTTAAACATGTCAAAGACTTTCTGCCACTTCTTTCTTCCTCTAGTCTATACCATCGATAATAGTAATCATGACCTTTTAGTCTGTGGCGCCTTTCAAAAACAGACAGGGTCACAAAGTGCTTAGCAACACATTCAACACAACAATAAAAAAACATGATTATAAAGAGGGAAAAAATCTAATAATAGCACAGCAGCAGAAGATAAGCAAGTGGAAAAAGAGAAAATCAAGAAATACAATACAGCAATCATGGTAAAAAACGGCTTTATAGATAAATGGGTCTTTAGGAGTGATTTAAAGATGGGATGCCGTGATTTTTGTATGCCCAATTTCTCATATGCGAGAAGAGGTGGCAAGTACTTCATTAGACCGGTTGGTGTGATTAATAAGTGAAATGGTGTCTTCCCTTTGTATTTGGGATTTCTTCCTGAAACCTTGATAGTCAAACGTGATAAAAATAATATATATATATAATGTATTATATTGGCGATTGTGCCCTGTACTAATGCATATACTATTTTATTCTATTATTGGACTTTGTAATGCAATCAGATGAATATGGTACAATCCAATTATTGGTATAGTCCAATTAAGTGCTTAAGTGGGTGTGTCTTTTAGATCACCCTGATTGTTAGACAGCTTGTATGCCTGGGTCTGTATATAACTTGCCTGCTCTGTAACTTACCTCATTCCAGAGCTTAAAGAACAGTGTGCTGAGATCCTTTCTCCTTCAAGTACAGTATGTACATATACAGTATTGTCTGGCAGCTGTCAGCATTGTTTGAGATGTGCAGGCTGAGGCTGCCTACTGGATATTTCCTCAAAAACATATAGTGACATCACCTTATCAGCCCCTCCCCTAACTCCTCCCCTTTATCATACCACTAAAGCTGTGGGTGTGGAGCTGTGTAGTTCAGGTGGATCTCCAACCATTACCACCCACCAGGCAAACCAGGCATAGTTGACCTGAACTGGTATGAGTGAAAAAAAGAGACACTTTTTTTGGAGAAAAAAAAGGATATATGTGTGTGTGTGTGTGTGTGTGTGTGTGTGTGTGTGTGTGTGTGTGTGTGTGTGTGTGTGTGTGGTTTGTTTGTTTGTTTGTTTGTTTGTTTTAGGGTGGGGAAAAAATAGTGGATCTGATCTCCAGCGGCTGGGCATTCCACAGTGACAGAACATGGACTACAAAGGCCCAGTCACCTATAGTTTTTTGGTGACCTATTGTGAGAGAATGCTCAAGAGTTTTTCCTCCTCTCTTGAGCAGTTATTCTTGCCAAAAAAAAGTTATCAAAAAGGTGAAACAACGGCTCACAAAGTTCGTTTGCTAGAGGTTTTTTTCCCCACAGTTGCACTGTTTCTGGGCGTCTTAACCACGTTTCTACCCATGCAGGGACATCCTGACGAGGAAAATCAGCTCCGTATATGATATGCGTATATGAGTTATACGGAGTTATATCCCACTAAATCAGGGGAGGAGCGTAAATGACTCGATCTAAATCCCAGTGATGTGCGGGCGAGTTCCTACAGCACCGCAGGCGTGGATGAAATCGCGTTAAATCATACCTTCTTGTGTAATATTGTAATTCTACAACAGTTACCCTTAGAACTAAGATAATTGCTGAACAATGATATTTTTTCAATGACACTATGAGCACAAAAGTCTAACCTTCTAACCTAGCCAGTCTCCTGCGCTCTGAGAGAAAACCACCAGCTGAAATCTTTGTATTGATTAGGTATTACTGTGTAGTGGTTTAAGTCACTGCATGTGACCTGTTTCAACCAATCAGGTTAGTTCCTCAAAATGACCTGTTGTGGTATCTCATAATGTCATTCTCTTTGCCGTTGAGTGATGAGATAAAAAATAAATAAACAGATTTGATTTGAACGTAGATATGGCTTACGGTGTGTTTGTTGCAGGAAATGCACCTGTTTGTGTGCGTGGGTGACTGCAGGTGACGCAGACTGCGTTTGGGGTGGGGGCGGATTGGGGGGTGGGTGTGGGGGGTGCGTGGTTGGTTGGCGTTAGTGTTATAAGCGTTGAACAGCAATGTCATATTTACGCCCGCACCTCTCGACTGGGACACGTCACAGTCGCTTTCGATTTAGATGGTTGGATTGATAAATCGCCTCATTCACATGGAAATGCTCTATCTAGACATTCGGAATTCCGCTTTGTTGATGCAAACGCTCTCTGTATCTCTCTCTCTCTCTCCCACACACACACAGAATAGCGCCTAAAGAAAGGATGATAAATGAATCATTAAATGAATAGAACCCTATATGTCCGTGGCCTGCGTGTTGCACTATATGCCTCCATATTCTCCTCCAATTTCAACTTTAATCTTCCACTTAACGCCAAACACCAAGGGGGTGTTACCGCGCAGAAATCTAATCACATGGAAACCTGCTCATCCGCCCCTCATGGTCCCAGGGGTTCATATATATATATATATATATACGTGAAAATAAATAAACCAAATGAAATGAAGACCACATAAACCACAGTGCAGGTTTGCATTCTACCTACCTTCGTTACTCTTATCCTTGCCATTTGGGACTTTTGTGGGTGTTTGTTTATTCATCGATCGCAACTCAAAGAGGGCGTCAGATTTGGTAAGAACCTATCCCGGTACTTCTGGCAGCTTAGCTGCGGAGTCTCTGCCAATGCCAACCTCCACCTGTTGTAGTTAAATTATATTAAAAAAAAAAATAGTAAAAGGGGTTTAAATGAACTTGGGGGTCACATGTGGCCCCCAGACTCTTACTTAGCCAATTTTGAGCCACAAATTTGGAGTTTACACTGAGTTAAACTAGACTTTCCTGTAATATACACAGCCATAGTCCATTTTTTGCAGTGTTAGACATGTGTGCGCAACTTTTTGACATACTGTATTGCACAATAATAACAGAAGTCTCTGTAATGTGTATGTTTTACTAGAAATCAATCTAAAAGGGGATTTAACTCCTTGTGCCACACTTCTCCCGGGGTGCCAGCGATATGCATTAATTGATTTTTGACTGATTGATCTCAAAACAAACAAAAAAAATCACAAACAGCAATCATATGTTTTAGTTTTTTTTATTTTTTATTATTCATTTATTTTTTATGCGCCTGCATCTGTAAAAAAATAAATAGTGAACCCTGGTAGGAAAATGGTTAAAAACCACTGGCCTATACGAACAAAATCTAACTGAACTGGTTGGTTTTGGTGGAGGTATGGCTATGATATTTTTCTCACTCTGTCACTCTCTGTGTGATTCTCTCTCCCTCTCTCTCTCTCTCTCTCTCTCTCTCTGTCTCTCTCTCTCTCCCCCCTCCCCCCCTCCGGTCCTCGCCCTGTTCCGTCTCACCTCTCTAACTCACTCCTCTTAATTATTCTCTCTCATCTCATCTTTTTTTCTCTTCTACGTCTTTCCCTTTCACCTTCCTTCCCTCTTCCACCATCACGGCTCTCTAGTCTCTGCTCCTCACACATCAAAGCCTCAGAGCCAGGATTGAGGTCACTATAGCTGAACGAACTTCAATTAGCATGTTGAAACAGATTATGCCCTGTACCCTATATACATATAAAGGCTGTCGGCAATACCTAGATCGAGAGTTAAGTCAGCCATGAGTTAACTTAATTTATGTAGTGCGCGGTTAATTTATTTAGTGCGTGACTAACTCACAGTGAGAACAAAAGCAAATTGGGTCCATTTGGTTAAATTTTGTCAAATGCAGGTGAATCATTGTTAACTGTGTAACTGTGTTAAGTTAATTTAAAATAGTGTATATGTATGTATGTATGTATGTGTGTGTGTGTGTGTGTGTGTGTGTGTGTGTGTGTGTGTGTGTGTGTGTGTGTGTGTGTGTGTGTGTGTGTGTGTGTGTGTGTGTGTGTGTGTGTGTTCACCTGTCGCTGCTAAACCCTAATCATAACCTCAGTAAACCTCAGTTGGCCATAGTGGTCGCAAAATGATCTCAACCCTCCTGACTACACTACTACTACTACTGCTTTAATGACTGCTGTCTTCCTCAACACAATTTCAGAAAGCATGTCCCAACCTAACTCCACTTTACAATTTACAATTCATAGGCCTGCAGACACTGGAACAAATTTGTACTAGCAAAAAATGAGATTTCAAACTTAAACTACTTTGTACTACACTGCAGAAAACGAATACGGCTGTGCATATTACAGGAAAGTCCTGTTTAACTCACCAGCAAACTGTGGTGAATTCTCGCAAACTCACAACTTGCGGTTTACGGGCAAATCCAGTGCCAATAATTGGCTGTTAACCCTTCATTTCACGTGGTGCTATTATGGTTTGTGTGTGTGTGTGTGTGTGTGTGTGTGTGTGTGTGTGTGTGTGTGTGTGTGTGTGTGTGTGTGTGTGTGTGTGTGTGTGTGTGTGTGTGTGTGTGTGTGTGTGTGTGTGTGTGTGTGTGTGTGTGTGTGTGTGAGGGAACACAGAGAAGCGCCATGTGTGACGTCTTTTTTTTTACTATGACTACTACTACTACTGCCATGCTTCAACTTCTTGAACTAAGCAGCATTTTTAAAAAAGACCTCTGTGTACTTGGCATTGAGACAGAGGCCCATGGACATTGTGACAGCATTGAGTCCCCACTAAGACAATCAGCAGTGTGAAACAGAGCAGTACTGGTGTCTTGCGTCTGCAGTGTCCAGGCCTATACTTTCTCAACAAGTATGGATGGTATACCCTGACCTGCTCCAGGGTGATTGTAAATAAAATCTGAACTGGGACTCCTGCCCAGCCGTGGTTCTCTGCCGAGTGAAGTCAAGGATGATCACTTTCACTTTCTCCCTCCCCCCAAAAAAACCCAACTTGGGTACACAATATATGAACACATTTCCTCTGCAGAAAATTGCTTATGTCTCCTCAAATTTACATCATTTTACTGTTTTTTTTCTTTTTTTTTTTTTTTGCCATGAAGCATAATTTCCTTTGTACCCAGAAAAAGTGCTGGTTTAACCATAGATCGGTGTAGCTCCAAAATGTTTCATGTCAAAATCCAAAAGAGAGATAAAGACACATCCCCAGAGGCACGAAACTATACTAGTGAAACTAGCAGATCTAAAAGTAAGATTGCTCCTGGTGTGCAGGTTGGTGCCTCGCATGTAGAGAGGCTGCATCAGGAATGGGAACCTGTGGCATCTGCGCGTCCTAACACAAATGTTGGCGCGGGCGGTATTAACCATTTGCGGATTAAAACCAGAGCACAACTCCCACCACAGGACACTGCACATCGTTTAACTCCTGTACCGCCGAAGTTGCGGTGGTCGTGCGCGTCATTTGCGGTCCCGTCCGCCCATAACGACGAAGGTGCAGAAAACAACGAAATGTAGATTTCATTCTTTAATCCTCTCCTGAGATTCTGCCCCTGAATGTCGTGGGCGCATAGGTAGATCAACTAGGGCTCGATGTCACTTCCTGACTTTTGACCCGGAACTTTTGGCTCAGATCGTCTGAGGACAGGTTAGTCAAGACACCAGAAACAGCATGACGTCACGTCATCCCACATCCTGTTTAGGAGATCTGGCGTAAGGGTTTTTTACCGATTCCACTGGCTTGAGCCGTGGCATAGGGCAGAAAAAGAAAAAAAAAAAAAACAGAACTATGCATTTAACAAAACCCCTACCATAACCACTTAACCAAACCCTTAGCCTAGCCCTAGCCTTAACCAAACCCTTACCTTAGCCCTAACCTTACCCTTACCCCTAACATACAAAACCTATACTGTCTACTGTATAACCGCAAGCATGCCATGCGCCTATCCCCACGTCAACAGCGTACACATGCACACGTTCCTTATATTCATTCATTCATTCATTTGTAGAGTTCCCTAGATTTGTTTTTCATGTTTGTGTAAACATTGTTTTTTTTACTCAAGTCATGAGGGAAACAGTTATATAGATCACGTAAACAGGGCTCTGGACATATAGCAATTTAAATCACATGAAAGCTGCAGACACTTTTTCTTTTTACCAATACCGCAGACTACTCCATCCCTGAAGATGTCGATACGTTGTCTCTTCATCTTCTATATCCCAACATGTTTAAAATGTATTTGCCTGCTGTGTCATTCCGCCATGTGTCCCGTAGAGAGAAAACAAGCGAGGGGGAAGGTCTTTATCATTCCACACATGATCACACGGTCTTATCATCACCTATTTGCAGAGAGCGTGGAAATGATGGCTTCATACACCTTCAAGCTCTCTCTCTCTCTCTCTCTCTCTCTCTCTCTCTCTCTCTCTCTCTCTCTCTCTCTCTCTCTCTCTCTCTCTCATGCACGCACAGTCGCACACACATACAAACACACACGCACACACATGCATGCACTCACACACACACACACACACATCTTCAAGACAATAATTAAGCAGATTAGAAAATTTACAGATTAAACAGGCTGGCATTTTAATCAGACATCAGTCCCAGTGTGCCACTAATAAAGCCTTTTCAACAGAGTGCCATGCACACACACATGCACGCACGCACGCACACCCACACACACACAAAAGTCCCCAACAACAATTTTAGGTTAAAAGTGTCCTCAATTTTCATCAACTGATACGATGCGTGCTTAAAGGTGTACATACAGATATAGATTCAAGTGGCGCTTTATAGCCAACCAGAGGCGGATCTAGGCATGGGCATGGGGGGGGGGGGGGCAATACCCCCCTAAATGCCCCACCAAACATGATGGCATGCAAAACAATCCTGGATATTTCAACTAAATTAAAATGATTTGAAACACTACTACTGCTACTAACTAACTACAATTGTGGCACCACTAAACCAACAGCATTTCATCATTGACAACAGAAAACTCTGAGTCAGACCTTTAGCTTTATGCATGCTGCGTGTCTGTTGTAACTTCAACAACAACTGATGTTATTATTGAGGCTTAATTGCCTAATATAAGTCCTGTGACCCGAAAATGGTATGGGTGTGACTTGATCGCCGCTCCCCCCAATTGGGAAATTTTACATCTGCCCCTGTAGCTGCACAGTGACTATGTGGGACGGTTACTCTTGTCTGACACTAAAGGCAGAAATACTCATTTTCAGTGATCTCGCTCTAGACGTGGGTCTGCATGCAGAGCATATGACACATATGGAGATCATGTGCTGTATACGAGGGAAAGCAACTACTAACACCAAATTACTATACAAAAACTAGGCCCCGCAGCTTTCCGCGATCGCAGATTTTTCAGCAGAAATCAACGCAGCCCACGGCATAGTAGATAAGTTTGTCTCTCCGCACAGTGCGACAACACTGGTAGCGAGTGTCCCTAAAACATGACAAAGTTATTTATAGGTATCTCATATGCACTGAAATTGCCCAAGAGGAACAAAGACAATGTTGATTATTTTACAAATGCAATATGTTTCACAGTGTTTTGACGTTGTGATTAATTTTAATTCTGCTCCATAACTGGTCATTTTAGGCTGTTTTAAGGGCAGCAGAAAATGTACGTTTAAGCCACGGAATGCCGCAAAATCAAGAATTGCTCTGTGCACATTCAGGAAATGTGCTCTACAGAATATTGACTTTTTTCTATGGATTACTGCAGGGACTAACAAATGTGGATGTATGTACATACAGGCGTACATATATCCATGTTTGTGCATATTAATGAACACATGCACTGGGATATATACAGTATACACTGTAGTGTATCTCAATTGCATGCACAGAATCATACATGCACACACACATGCAGACATACAGTTACACAGTCACACACACATACAGTACGTGGACAAACTACTGCATTTCAGCCGAACACTATAGATATCTCCCACTATAGAGCGTCTACCCTCGGCCTACGCTCTTCTCCCCAATTTTCGCCCGCTATCGCCACTTCTGGAAAAAGTGTTAAAATGCACTGAGGTATTAGCCGGTAACGCGCCAGAGTCTATCCCCATTATAATGTGCTAGACCCCTCCACAGGAACAAACCTATGAAACCTGTGGTCCAAAGGCAAGAGCTCTATCAACTGAGCTAGTATTCACAGAGAGACATCAGCAATCCTATGCTGTCAAACCCATATGAAAAAAAAAAAAAAAACACTTTATACTGTATGTGAACTCTTGAAAGTGGCACCTTTGATACAAGCTCTGTTTTGTATGTCATATATTGTTCTTAAATTCCTAAATTATATAATTATGCTTCACTTTACAAAAAATACTATGTATCTTACATCTTTTTTTAATGTTGTATATAATTCTTAGAAATCAAATTGTATAAGTTTTATATATGTTTCACTTTACAAATAAATATTATGGATCTTATATTAACTTATTTTATATGAGGTGCCACTTTCAAGAGTATTATATTTTTTTCCTTATTGGTATGCAACAAATATCGAATCGCATCGTTTGAATTTGTATCCTATCATCAATGGAAATAATCGTATTGAATTGTTTTTCAATGTAAATAATCAAGTCAAAGGCAAGAGGGGCAACTTTATTGTGTACAAACACTGTTTGTAAACATTTGTTTGAAAACAGAATCTAACTCCACCTCACCTCCACTCTATTGGCTCATTATGAATCTGCTGGATACTGCTGTGCTGTGATTGGCTAAATCACCCCCACACAACCCCCTTCCCCTCATAAATTGGCACCGCCTTTCCTGAGCCCAACAAATTTTTTGTTTTCACGATTTGTTGACAACAAAGTTCTGGGCCATCTGCAGGGCGATGCAAGTGTTTGTCTGCAGGGAAACAGCTGCAGCATCAAAGTAAAACAATGTAGCATAAAAATAGAATAAAATATAGCTATTTTATTGCATCGTATTACCAGAATTAACCAATACCGTCCATGGATCGTCAACCATGGATTGTGATACACATTGTATGAGTCTTAAAATCTAACCCCACTCTCAAACAATGGCACCATAACCTCAGTACATAGGGACCAGCTCTGTCTGTTTATTGACTTTCTCTTTCGTTTTAGCTGGATAATATATTAGATTAATGTAACAAAGAGTAATAGGCCTGCATCTATACAGGTTCTGTGTATTAGAGCATTGCTGTGCTCATATAGGCAGACATTCAGTACATACCCTTTGGTTGCAAACTACTAACTTATTATACAATCAGCTTTATGCATGTGTTTATCAGTGGCATGATTAATGGAGCGGCGGCGCCGGGCGAGCAGATACTATACGGCGCAACGACGATTCATTTGGGGAGGGGGGGCGGCTATGTTTATGTATGTGTGGCCGTAAATTATAGTCCTCTCCTCAAAATGTAAAGTGCATTATTGAAAAAGGATGCTTCCACTCTAAGCATTGGTAATGGCGTTTGTGATTATGTGTGCGTGTGTGTGTGCGTGTGCGTGTGTGTGTGTGTGTGTGGGTGTGTGTGTGTGTGTGTGTGTGCTCGTGTGTGTGGGTTGTGTGTGCGTGCGTGCGTGCGCGTGCGTATGTGTGTGCATAAAGGATGATGATGGTAGTAGTAGTGCGGGCGGTGCACATGCATTTGTAAATTGAAAACATGACACACACACTCCAGTGCTGATGATTTACTAGGTGGGCCCTAGCCTGCACAGAAGCATTTGGAAGAAAAAAAAAAAAAAAAAAAACAGTGGCCTTGGAGTATATAAGCGGAACTAAGTGACAGGCAGAAGTGTTGGTTATTGTGGGTGCATGCTGGGTATTATTGAATGTGGTTTTATACGTTTATTCCACCGCATGGAGACGATAGACTGTTAATGCACGTGCACGGTTCACAGCCTGCCTCATAAAAACATTATTGGCCACGGTGGGGGAAAAGTAGACTATACTCCACTGGCCTGAGTCGCGTGGCTGAGCGGTCCTGGCACCTATAGGTGACGGTGATGTCACAGGTTCGAGTCCTCTTTGACCTCTTTGTCTTCCCCCATCTCTCTCTCTGTCCCCATTTCCTGTCTAATGACTGCATCCTGTCAATAAAGTAAGTAAAAATAGATCAGCACTTGGTACGTGCATTGCGCACAAGTAGGCCATGGCCTATTTGTGTGCAAGTTAGCAAGCTAATACTTATGGGAGGTGTCTTTCTTACCTCACCATTACCATCACCTAAATCGGCCAATCAGAGTAGCTTACCCTGAGGTGTGGGCACCGACTGCACACCTATCGTTTAACTTGCGCCCGCTCCGCTCATGCAAGTACAGATCTAAATCCACACCAGCACCACTTCACCACGTTTCACCCTGCCTTCAACATGTATTTATGCTACATGAGTTATCCTTGCTAATGTTCATGATAAAATGACACCATTTATAAGTTGGTCTGTGTCTTGTATAGGAGGGCTGTGGGAAGTTCAGTAACGCGCATCATCAATGGGAAATCGAAGCTGTGTTCCCCCGCACCTGAAATGCCACTTTGCAAATCAGTCTATCCCCACAGGTCCTGCCCCCCCACCCTCTATGAAATGCACCATCTCGCATGTACCGGTATAGTATCATTATTTATATCTGTGGTTTTCAACCAGTGGCCCGGAGACCACCAGTGGTACTTAAGAGGGTTCCAGGTGGTCCCTAGACTAAATTATGGAAAGTCGCTTAAGCAGATGTAACTCCTTGAGTGTAAACATGAAACCAAATTGACCCTTGTGGGTCGATTTGGTTTCATGTTTACACTCTCAAGAGTTAAAGGTAGGGAAAGTGATTTCACTTTTGTCAGATATCACCCAAAAAAACCCACGTTAGCAGAGGAGTTAATAAAAGTTCCCCAGGTGGAGGGTGAATTCTCCTCCAATCAGGATCGAGCAGCAGGTTCACATAGTGCTACTACTCTTGGGCGCCCACAGTGCACCAGGCTGGTACGACACGATGAATTTCGAATCACTTACCCTACCTTTAAAACATTCATCATCTGAATGAGCCCAAGTCTACACAACTAGAGAATTTAAAAGACCAATGGTCTGTATGTTTGACTGGTTTGTTTCCCAAATCCAGCCTGGCATTGTGGACAAAAGCAAAAGAAATATTTCGTTTTGGGGTCTGTGGGGCTAAAATGTCATCAGGTGGTGGTCCGTGGCTCAAATGATGAATAACTAGTGGGCCCTGGAATCAAAAAGGTTGAAAATCACTGCTTTATATGCCTGCTAAGCTTGAGGTTTACGGGCAGATCTAGTTCCCATATAATTGCCTGTTAACTCCTCTTTCCACGCCGTGTTAATTGACGTGTTCCTGCCGGGTATAAGGCGTAAAATGTGTGCTAATTACTTAGAAAGGCCAGGCGGGGCCTTGAGCCGGCCCAGTTGGGGCCCATTAAAAAAATAAGCAATGCCTTGGAGGTTAGGTCTACAGAGGCTGCCTGTCTATAGGTGGGCAGTGGGACTCCGTAGACCCATGGAGAGTATGCATGTGGGGGCGTGTCCTCTGCCCTCTGAGTGGCAAAACAACTACTGTAGCTCTCCACCTAGAGATACACCCACACCAGTTTACATTCACTCTGGACACTGGAAAAAAAGCTTTTAAATGACAGCTTTATTTTTTCCACCATGGGTCTAGTACTATAGCGAACAAACTAAATTGGTATAATATTTTGTAAAACAAATAAATACAAGAATAAATGCATATTTAGGTCCTTGTTCAAATGCCCCACCCCCTGTCAAAAATCAAGGAGCTAAAAATAAAATAAAGAAATAATACTAATCTTTTACTTTCTCTAATACTGTAACTAAAGGCTGGATCTTGGTTGAAAAAGAAAAAAAAAAGTTGTCAACAAAGCTATTTATTTATTTATTTAGTATTGTCACAGAGATTAGGTGCCACAAGAGTGTGGAGAGTCTGGAGAGCAAGTGGTTTTGCCGCTCAGTGGGCGTTCCATCAGCACCATGGTGTCACACATTTATTGATTAAAGGGGCTCTACCATGAATTTAAAATTAATTGTATCATATGAATCTAGCCTTTAGCCTATTTGTTTCATATTCTCTCAGAAGCACCCGGAGAATATAAAATATAGGCCCAACTGCAAAAACAGAAATGTCCACGTCAGCCCCCTGTCCTCCTCACCAATGGATAAAATGTCAAATTCATGGTGGATCGCCTTAAACAGTTTGTAGATTTTCAGTATAATTCAAGTATAACCCTCCCTATTACACTCCCTCTTAACTCAGTACAAGACTGCAAACTGAGTGGACAAATCATTAACGATTAAAATTGTTTAGAACGGCAGCCACCTTGTTCATTTCATCAAAACATTACATACAAGTATTCACTTCCATAAAGTCAAAATCAGCAGAACATAGTGAAGGTAAAAGGGAAAAGAAAAATATACAAGGAGGGGAAAGAGGGGGTGAGTGAGGGGATCATATTTTTATGGAGGTGCAATTTCAAATTGCAGCCGTCCATAGGTGCTCTTTGAGAGTGGTTTTGAAGGGGTCGGGATTTACATGTCTTAATGACTGTCGGTAGGGCATTTCACATTTCAGTGGCATAGGAGAGAAAAGAATATTTTTGTGAAAATATTAACACTGTTCTTACAATATAAGCCTATTTCTAGACCTAAGAAATACAGTATTCTCTTCTGTAAAGTTAGAGGTGGCAGGCCATAGTGGAGGTAAAAGGCAAAATAAAAAAAATATACAAGGGGGGTAAAAGGCTGTAGGTGCATCAAGGGGGAATCATATTTTTTACTGATTCACCTTTTATGTAATTTTATGTCCCGTCAAACAGGCCAGAAGTGTAGTGCCCTGGAGAGGCGGCTTGGGGACATATCTAGGCAGGGGGCGGTTTTTGCTATGGGCAATGCTGGGCAACTGCCCAGGGCACCATGCCACTGGAGGCACTAAGCCACTGGGGCTGCCCTCGCCTCAGAAGAGTGAAGCCACTGAATCCCCACCCTCTCTCTCATCATGCATTGTTTTATATTTTTTCTTTTTTTTTTTTAAATAATTTTTATCCCATGATTTTGCAACCCATTTTTTCACCCAGTGCCAATTCCTAATGTGATCCTGGGCTCTACACACCCTCTGCCAACCTGGGGAGGCAGCAGACTGGGCTCATGCTTCCTTCAAGGCATGAGGAGTCGCGCCACCTTCTTTTCACCTGACAGGGGGGAGTTTCCCTGGTTGGGCGTAGCGCGTGGAAGGAACACGTTATTCCAACCAGTTCCAGTCCCCTCCATCAGGCGCCCCGGCTGGCCAGGGGGAGGCAGTTTAGAGTCCAGGATTACTGCATGTTTTTGTGAGGGTATCTACCCTAGGGGACACGGGGAGAACATGCAAACTCAGGACCCAGGACCTGAGAACATGCAAACTCAGGACCCAGGACCTTCTAGCTGTGAGGCGACAGCACTAACCACTGTGCCACCATATTTTTTCTACAGGAACTTCTTTTCTAGTTGATTTCGTCTGCCACCTGTCAAGGGGGATATTTATTTCCTTATTCATTGTTTCAACTATGTTTCGCTGTATGTGCCTTTTTTTTTTTTTTTTTTTTTTCCGGCTAGATTGGGATCATTGCGGGATATATTGCACCACATATCACCGCTGCCGTTCATCGTTTGTTTCGGGTCTCGAGTGAGCAAACATCATTCAGCCACTTTACAGGTCGTTGGCGCCTGGCGTCTTTTGGCGTCTGGGGATTGTGGTGGTGGTCAAAGGCCGGATCTAGGCATGGAAGGGCAATGCCCCCTAAATGCCCTGACTGCCCCACCATATTGATGGCATACAGACAACCTAAATTTAGATTAAGTCAAATTAAAGTGTTGATTTAATGGTTTAAAACACTACTGCTACTAACTAGTTATCTCACATATAAGTCCTTTGACTTACAGTATATTAGGCCTACTGTACTTTGTTTTCAATGTACAGTAGGCCTAGAACAGCTTGTATAGCCTATATTCTAGACATAATCAACAATGAGCCCCAGCTGTGTTGGTACACAGAAGCGCTTGGCAGCTCTAAATTGACAGCGCAACGAGGACAACGTGGACCTCTGCACCACTTATGTGCTGTCCTGGTTATTTAGCAGAGGCTTATTGGGGGGGGGGGGGGGTGGCTCTGTTAAGATTGATGGTGCTGACAGCTCACCTCTCCGTTCCCCTGTATAATAATTAAAGTAAAGTAAAAACTGTCAGTCACTAGGAGGCCTTCGCTGCTATGTTTCAACAGTTTCAATTGAAACAGGCCTCATCCCTCAGGGGAACCTTCCAAGCTCCGACTGTCCGGCAAGTGCCAGGCTTGAGTGAACGACCACCACCCCCCACCCATGGCCCTCTCTCTTTCTGTTTAAGTTACGCTTATTTTCGTGCTAATGTGCAGCATTGGGAGGTACAGGGGAGACACTTTATAGTGAAGCGACAATAGGATGAGGAGATGGTGTTGTGGCTGCGTAACGGTCGAGAGTAATGGCTGTGCACACATATTGAACAGTCAAAATGCCTGTATAAACAGATTAATTTTTATCACAGGTACTGTAGGCCTATATGTTGCATCAGGGCCTCCTATTTGGTCATTTTGGTCATTGGGGCACTTCAGAGGAGGTTGTGTTCTCTCATCTTAGTTTTAGTTTAAACTCTGGCTGTCACATTGTGGCAGACCAGGAAAAAAGGGCATTGCATTAAATCAAGTCAAATCAGCATCTATAGCGATAGATATGGGCTATATTTTGCCCAGATGAAAGAATGCAATCTTTGCTGCCACGATTACATAAACGTTGAAGTTCGATACCAACCCTCGGGTTCTTTACTCTGTAGCGTGGCTTTCTACAGTCAGATTACTCATTATTGATTCTCTCTGCTCACTAGAACCAACGGTGAGAACTTCTGTCTCTTATCCTCGTTTGACTTGAGAAGAACTCTCACTTGTCCAGCTTTATGCTGGACAGACAGGGTCAACAGCCAGTCAGGTTCAAGGGTTACAATGATCTGACCGTAAACGTCTTCCCACTCGGCACACATTGCTTCTCAGGTCCTTTGGCACAAGAGATACCGCGTCTGGAAAGATGCGGGTGCTGCAAGGGTTAAATTGCGGCCGCGCGCCGCGAAAAATTTTGGGCTTTTTTCCCCCTCTAAAACACTTTTTACTAATATTTCACAATAAATGTAATGGTTACACACTTCAATGAAGCAGTGTTATAATGCAGTACAAGACTGACTGTGACGAGATAAAACGGCTATCTATGATGACTAAAATATGACAAGACGTTTGTGAGTTATGGGTGACGTGACGTGTCGAGACGAGAATGTAGTGGATTGACGAAAAAGTTTCAAAACCGCACCGTCGCCGACTGTGCAACTCATATCAAAGCAATGAATGCAAGCGGCCGGTCACCCGTCTCCCTCCTTCCCAGATCAGTGCCTGCCATCTATTACAAGAGTTGCGACATTGATGGGTCACAAACTGAACGCTCGCGCTGCTGTTCATGCAGCCTGAATAGGGACAAACTGGAGTTGGAAATGCATTGTTTTCAATGAGGGCGACAGCGCAAATAAGAGCGATTTTATGCATGCTTTCGCCGTTGCATTACTGCCTACTTCAGGTCCAGGACTTGTCCCTATTTGTTGTCCCCATTCCCGATTCGAGTCTCAGTAGAAAAGCCGCCATTGAACTTGCCTCTTGGAGTGGATGGAGTTGTCGTAACTCTGTCTACACTATATGGTTCATATGGCTCTGCCTCTCCCGCAGCATGGACAGTTGCGGTTTGGCCAGCACCCCCACTTTTTCGCATTATTTTTTTTTCCCGACGTGAAAAGTTGCGGGTGCTGAGGCACCCGCATAGTGAATGGCGGTGACGCCCATGTCCTTTGGCACAAGAGATATGTAGGGAAAGTTCGAAATGGATCAGTAGGGTATGGTCCTACAGTATGTGAGGATGGGCGGATGGGAAGAGATTTCACACATGTATGAATTATAGGTCATCCTGAGACAAGCTTTTCTCCCATAGTAGCTTGCAGTCATCATGGTTTTAATATACTGTACATCAGGGCAGTTAGTTGGTGCTTTGCATTCCTGTATCTTTATTGTCGGACTATATTTGACTATTTGGGTTGTCCGCTCATAGACTGTGTGTAGAAATGGAAAGATGGAGTGGCATATTCCACCTGAACAGCGTATGTGTCAATGTTAAGAAATGAACAGCACTACTGGCGTGTTAGTATGTCACGCAGGATATCAGAGTGAAATATGGACACGAGCGTAGTGATTTGAGCTCAGTCTTTGTGGACACTAACAGAGGAACTTATTATGCTACAAGCCTGCCTGTCACCTTTGGAGCAATAGAAAATGCAAAACTTTAGTTTTGTGCAACACAAAAGCTAAAGTCTTTTTTGTGTTGTACACTCCATTTTAATGTATGGGTACATTTTTAAAGTTTATTTTTATTCCTGGGTTTTTATATTATTTGGGCCAAATGTTTTCAGGAAAACGGACTCTACCCTTGTGTTATGGCCCTACAGTATGTGGCCATTAGATGGAGTTTGTCACTGACAAAGTGTCTGCTAATGGTGGGAGCGGCAGGAGTTTTTGTTTGTTGTTTTGGCCTGGGTTCATTCCAGAAGCCAGAAGTACATGATTACCTTACCCTAGGATAGATACTTGACTACTTACCCTACTCCTACCCTACTCCTCCTTCTTTTTTTTCTTAATAAATGTGAGTGCTGCAGCCAAGCTTAGAGTGATCCATTGACAGCCATATCAACATATATGTTACACCTTTTCTGAGCCAGGCCTGTGAGGTCAAAGGTTGTAATACGTTCTATAGAAGATGCTGAGTTTGGTTTGAGGGGGAACATTGGTCATGCTATTCAGGGCCCTCTCTGCAATTGCCTCTCTGATTATCATTAATACTGTTTTCTTTCTTTCTTTTTTGAAATGACAAATTAACATTAGCATGCTAGGTTCATTTTAATCGTGCATTCTGCTCTCTGCAGCTAATCTATACATTATGCGGTTATACGGGGGAGGAGGATGCTAGTCTTGCTCGGCTATAGCCCTTTCCATCAAAGTCCCCCATGAATGAACGGTCGAGGACAAAGGGGTTAATTAGCTTCCAGGAGTTAGGGACGGTCTGTAGTGCGTATCATGCCATCAGCCATTATAGCCGCCCGCCTGCGCGCTTCTTCTCATAGCCACCAGCACACACTCCTTTAATCCATGCAGAGGGACGTTCCATGGGTCACAATAACTCTAGAGAGAGAGAGGACTGCTTCTGTGTAAAAGACATTGGCGCTTGCGTGTGTGTGTGTGTGTGTGGGTGTGTGTGTGTGTGTGTGTGTGTGTGTGTGTGTGTGTGTGTGTGTGTGTGTGTGTGTGTGTGTGTGTGTGTGTGTGTGTGGTGTGCGGAGGGGGGGGGTCACGGTTCAGTGGCTGCCGTCCTCTAGATAAGGAAGTAGTGTAGTTTGTATGCAGATGATGTAAATGATGTGGGTGCCCTTGGTGCAGCCAATACACACACCAACACATTGATCAACTTAAAACAATCTTGACACATCTTTTTTTTTTCTCACCCCCTCTACCCCCCTGCCCCACCCCCCTTCCTAATGATTCTAAAACCAAAATAAGAAGAAAGTACTTTTTTTTAAAGTCTGGGTGGCTGGCTTGGGGAAAAAAAAAGTTTTATTATTAGGGCAGTGCATCTCAAACTTTTCATGTCCTTCGGGGACCCCCTAAATTAATGTGTATTTGGCCCGCAGTGCCCAATCTGAAAAATAATGTCCTGCAAAAGGTGCCCATGCAAGATTTGTGGTGTGACATTTTCAAAGAATGTCAACACTGTTTTTTTTTTTCTCTCTCTCTCTTTTCCTTATTTTTTTAATAGCTGATATATGGCTGGCATAATAGCGCCCTGGGGGTCCCCGGCTAGGTCCCATTTTGAGAACCCCTGCTTCAAGTCCAGACCACATACCACCATAACTGTGGAAGTGTATAAGATGTACCTGTCATTTACAGTGGTTTATCACTTTAAAGGTAGGGGAAGTGATTTCACTTTTGTCAGATATCACCCAAAAAATATTTTTTTCTGTTAAAATGCTCTATTATAAGGTGTGGAAACCATATATGGAGCCCCCCCCCCACGTTAGCAGAGGAGCTAATAAAAGTTCCCCAGGTCACCACAATTCTCCTCCAATCAGGAGCGAGCAGCAGGTTCACATAGTGTAGCTACTGTTGGGGGCCCCTAGTGCACCAGGCTGGTACTACACCATGAATTTCAAATCACTTCCCCTACCTTTAATGCTAAAAAAATCGACACAGATCAAAATGTGGTTCCACGGTCCTGAGAAAATCTATACAGACAAACACCCATGGGTTGGGCCTTGAAAAGTCTTATGTTGTCCATAGTCCATTGTCCATTGGCCTATAAACTAGTCGGAAATCGACACGATTGTCGGCACGTGCTGACGTCAACACAAAAAAGTACGAGTCGACAAATCGCCTCTTTGTTCTTTTTTTATATTAATGATTTTTATTTTGTATTCTTTGTGATTTCTTGTTCAAAAACGTCACAACGTTACTGTTTTCAAGGGAAGAGAATTGCTTATCACTGCTTATCACTGTAGTGGGAACATGTCTGTGCTGCGCGCGTCTGCCGCGTCCTCCTCCTCCTCCTCCCCCCTGCGTTCTGCCGCAGCGAGTCCGGCTTTCCCCCCTGAGTAGGAGGAGGAGGAGGCGGCGGCAACGGCCCCGGCCTGCACCCGGCGAAATGCGTCTTCCTCCTTCCCCCTGCGTTCTGTCCCGCGAGTCCGGCTTTCCTCGAGGAGGAGGAGGCGGCAGCGGGTCCTGCCTGCACCCGCCAAAAAAACTAAACAGGCCGGACGTTTATTTCGCCGAGCAGGCGCCTCTGTCTCACATGAGAGAGAGAGAGAGAGAGAGAGAGAGAGAGAGAGAGAGAGAGAGAGAGAGAGAGAGAGAGAGAGAGAGAGAGAGAGAGAGAGACGCGTGCTGCAAGCCTATATTTGTACTTATCTTGTCCAGTGTTCTGTTTCACGTTGTTTGGCCATGTCTAACAGCAGACGCAGGAAAAAGCAAAGATGCAGGGAATCCGTCGCAAGGAAAGAGGAAAACTCCTCTATCAAGTCGATTAGGCTACTAATGAATGTGGAATGCCAGTGCGTGTCTGTTGTCTGTTGCGTGGTGCGCTCTGCGCCCTGCTCTGCCATGTGCTTTGCTTTGAGAACATGCCTGATCATTGCCGAGCGCAGTATGGAACGTTCTCCTCAGATATGCATATTTTGGTATTATTTATTGCTCGATTTCGCGGTCCCACTTACTTTATCTTGCACCTCTCCCTCCCGCAGGGCGCAGGCATTTTCATGCCGCCCGCGCCGCAACATTTTGCGTTGGGTCCCGCCGGCGCCGCGGGCTAAAAAAATAATAAAAAAAAACGATCGATTGTCGACATTGGGCCGCGACACGTCGGCATTCCAAATATGTGTCGATTAACATCCCTACTATAAACTAAACTTCAAAAGAGAAAAATAGTTTGCACACCATTCAATAGCTCCCAGGCAGTAGACTTCTTTATTGACAACGTTTCGAGCCGGTGTGGGTCTTCGTCAGGTAAACTAAACTAGTCAGGTAAACTAAACTAGTCATCAACAAAAATTGTCTCATGACACGTGTGTTATTTTTTATCAAGTGACACACTTATGGTAGTCCTTTGTATCCGATGATGATTTCCACTTCTTCTACTGGTGAGTTTTGAGATGACTGTGAAGTCCAATCCGTGCACCACATTATTACTGCAGTGGGGGCATATGAAGTCAGTGTTTGTTGTGGTCTTGGCTGCAGGGGTCAAGCCCCCCCCCCCCCCAAACACCACATATTTCAAATTAAAGTGCTTATATTTAAAATGATTTGAAACACTACTGCTACTAACTACAGCTGTGGCACCACTAAACCAACAACATTCCATCATTGAAAACAGAAAACTCTTTGAGTCAGACCTTTAGCTTTATGCATGCTGTGTGTCTGTTGCAACTTCAACAACAACTGATGTTATTATTGATGCTTTACTTGGCTAATAAAAGTCCTGTAACCGAAAATGGTATGGGGGCGATGAAGCCGCCCCCATACCATTTTCTCTTGCCCCTCCAACATGTTCTCTTGCCCCCCCAAATGGGACATGTTAAATCCGCCCCTGAGTGGGCTCCATGCTCTTGGTGCCAGTTCTCTTCAAGATTTTCAGCTGGCGGATGTGGAGGCGGTACAGGGTCCAAGCTTCACACCTGCACACAAGCGTGGAGACAGATAGCCTTGTAGACTGCTACTGCCTTGCACCCTCTTATGCAGTCTGTCAAAGGAGGCTGAGGCAGACTTTATTCGATTTTGGACATTCGGGCACAATAACATTGGGGAGTGATAAAACAATAGCGAGCACAAGTTGTATTTACTCATTTACAGTGGGTTATCACTTTACTGATAAAAAATCAACAAGGATGAAAATGTGGTTCCACAGTCCTGAGAAAATCTATACAGACAAACTCCCATGGGCGTTGGGCCTTGAAAAGTCATATGTCCATAGTCCATTGGCTGCCTGTAAACTAAACTAGTCATCTTGTCCGTCTTGCTCAACAAAAATAGTCTCATGACACATTGCATGTTATTTTCATCAAGTGACGCACACACACGCACGCAACAGTTTAGTTGCTGTAGTACCACAATGTCCTGACTGAGTTGACAGGGCGCTGAGATGCACATTATTTAATATCTGAGCCATTATAGCAGTGATATTAGATAAAACTAGGATTATTTTCATTGAGGCATTAATACTGTCGCTGTATCAAGAAAAAAAAGAAGAAGAAGAAAAAAAAAAAAAAAACAGGCTCGTTCCCATTCCATGCCAGCTTGGAAAATCACCAATGTTGGACATTGTAAACAAAGTGGAAATGCAAATTTGTAACTGAAGACTGAAGGAGAGGAGGAATTATGCAAAGTAGGGTGCGTTAATGACATCATTATGAGACCAAAATCAGACAAGCTGTCCCTAAGAGCAATTTCCACTAAAGCTCCCACAATGATATGAATTGTTTGTTCAAACTTGGTTATTTGTGGGGATTGGAAGCGCCCAAAAAATAAGATGAATCTCGTGTAATTTCTTTACCATATTATCCCGAATACGTGGTTATAAGACAACCCCCATGTTTTAGGATAAAAACATATGGGCTCCATTTTCGTTACCATCTAAACCCCTTATCTTTTTTTTTTTACTATTTTGAAAAACTTTTTGGAATAGTTCAACGTGCCAATCCATTGACACATTGTGAGGTTGTAGACTGGCCATTTAAACTATTGAAAAACGTTCAAAAAATGTTTAAAAAGGCAAAGAAGTTAAGGCATAAAGGGTTTAGCGGTGACCAAAATGGAGCCCAAAGTCTTATATTCAGGCCAATGAGGTAATACGTAAAAGGTAATAATTTACTCTTTACTAATAATAACTTATTAGTAAAGAGTAAGTAATTAATATGAATTAATATTACTCTTCAAGTAATATTTTGACCACACAGTTTATGTGGGAGTACTGGGGTACCCCCTGGAACCCACCCAAGGACCCCTCGCTCTGCTCTGAGAACGACTGTTTCAGGGATCTCCGACTGCCACGATGGCGTATATTATACTCTATATTTGCACAACATCAACCCATCGACAGTCCGTCGTCCATATAGCATATAACAGCTCAGATCAGCTCCCCCCTCCCCGAGAAAAATAAATATAAAAATACAAAATAAAATCCCTTTGACGCCAATCACTGCATCCCATGAGCAGATGCCGCCGTAACATCTTGTCACATGAATTAATGAACGCCCGATCCATCCGCTCGCTGCTGATGACGGCGGCGGCATGCAGCAATGACATTCGCGGCAGATGCAAGTCAGACTTGTTAGGCCAAAATAAATAATGGAAGCTGACAAACTTTGGTTTGCTTGCGTCAGGGAGGGGAGCCGGGCGGGGCGGGCAGGAGCCTCAAGCAGAAAATTGCAGCACGGTTGCAAGCAGCAGCGAGAGACGTTTCCATCAGCAGGCGGCAGGCAGGCACGGAGAAGGAAAAAAAAATGTAATCATTATTCTACTAAACATTGGTATATTGAATAATGATTAGGTTATGATTCGGGGGAGTGTTCTGGGCTTTCTAAAAAAAACAAAAGGAGAGTATAATGAACTCACCAGGGATGAGTGAACACGCTACAAATAACTACAAAGCTGTGGAAACAAATCTTTGAGGCATATAGTGTGTATTTGAATGGTTGTACGGTAGGGGGGGGGGTCATGTGTGTATGTATGTACTGTATGTGTGTATGTGCGTGTGGTGTGCATCGTTTAGAGTAATTAAAAGCTAATATGCTGTATAACCGGCTGAATGTACTCTCTTTTCAATTAGCGCTCGTCTATAAAGAAAGAGGCCACACTTTTTGTTTTCATACTTGTCATGCCGCCATCTAATTATGATAGATTGTGTCTCCCCCCCACCCCCACCCCACCCCTCCTCTCTCTGTCTCGTCTCCTTTGTTTACCCCGCGTTGCTTTTAACTGCCCTCTTTCCTCTCTCCTCATAATGAAAACACAACCCGATAGCCTGCTGAGTCATTTTGTTTTAATGGCCCCCGTTGCATGCTACGTTCTTACGGCTTCTGAGGGGTGTCGGTGGAGGGTGTATCGGAGAGCTTTGGTGCTCCGATGATTTAAGACTGTTTTCTTTTTTTTCGTTCCTCGTCATTATCGGTTTAACTTATTAGGGCTCATTGGCTCATGTACAACGAGACACGTCGAGATAGATGGCATAAAATGGGGATTTCTCTCTCTCTCTCTCTCTCTCTCTCTCTCCATAGCGCTCTCATGCAGTCAGAGTCAATGGGGTATGTTATCAAGGAATTAAATGTGCTTTGCGTTGAGAACGAGGGCCGGGTTGTCAGGATTATATGTACCGCTGCGCTGTGCAAGTGACGCATTTAGCTGTAACGTGCACGGCACTACAGCCTTTTTTATTGTATTGCCATTCGTATAAAATCGCTTTCATGAAAAAAAACAAAAACAAGAAAGGTATTAATATTTTTACGTTACCACACAATTATAAAATCTGTACCAAGGGTTTGAGTTTCACACAACATAGTCCTGGCCTCTAAACTGCCTCCCCCGGGCCAGTCGGGACGCCTGATGGAGGGGACAGGAACTGGTTGGAAGGACGTGTTCCTTCCACACCCTACGTCCAACCAGGGAAACTCCCACTGTCAGGTGAAAAGAAACGTCTCTTTGGACTCCTCATGCATTGAAGGAAGCATGACGTGAGTGTGTCGCTCTATACAGGTTGGCAGTCGAAGCACAAGCTCCCAGGATTACATGTTTAGATATTGGCAATGGGAGAAAACAAGGTTTATACAATAACCCGATAGTTTGCGGTAGGTTACTTATCATGCCGATGCTATCACATTCTTCTGCACATTTTATAAGTAATAACCTACTGCAGAATTATCCATTGATAACAGTTGAATAACGAAGTTCTTCCGTCTACAGTTCTCTCTACAGTCCCTTCTGTCTACAGTCTGTCTGTCTCATTTCCTGAACAGACCACATCATCCAACCAGATCCTATCCGAAAATATGCTGCAGATGTTGCTACGATAGCCCAGCTGCCTACACACCACCTGGGCATCTCTTAGGTCCCAATGATCATCGTCACTGGTCACCATGGTAGATTGCTGCTATGCCAGAACAGGGCTTGTGTCAGACGAACCATTCACCAGGGAGAGAGAGAGAGAGAGAGAGAGAGAGAGAGAGAGATTAGCCTATTTTCAGGTGATCGTGCAACTTTAGATTGATGGCGTGTACTGTAGACAGATCAGCATATGTTCTGTCATCTCTCTGTCCAATCTCTCCTTCCTTTCCTCGTGTCTCTGCATCGCCACGTCGCCAACAATCCCCACATCATCCGCCCAGATCAACCCCCCCCCCCCCCCTTCACCAACAACAGCATCTATATCACACATCATTCCACTGAGCGCAATATGGGCCTGATGATGACCAAGTGTGTGTGTCAACCCCAGATGGCAGCGTGTAATGCAGCAGATAATAATGCTGTGTACATATTCTGCTGCAGAAGTGACGTGGACAGTCACCAGGAGTTCTCATGAACCATGTGAACCGGCGGGGACCAGCAGTGGTCCTCAAGGGGGTTTCCAGATGGTCATGCCTGGATACATACATACAAGCATGGATACATGCATGCATGCATGCATGCATACATACTGTACATACATACATTTATGTATGTATGTACATGCATGCATGCATGGATACATACATACATACATACATGCATACATACATACATTCATACAGTATACATGCATGCATGCATGGATACATACATACAGTACATACATACATAACAGGCGGCTATTCACTGGCAAACTAACCTAAACATTTAAAGGCATTGTAGGATTTGGACTTTACCAAAAAGCCCTCTTTTTAACATACATACATACATACATACATACATACATACATACATACATACATACATACATACATACATACATACATACATACATACATACATACATACATACATACAGGCGCGTATTTTACGCCGGTGCCGCCGGTGCGGTGCACCAGGGCCCAGGCCCCTTGGGGGCCTACTGAGAGGGAAGGGGGGAAAAGAAAAGAAAGGCCGCTGACAGCGGGCCCTGCGACTGTTATGGACCTGTGGCCGGTCGTTAGGGGTTAAACCTGAGAGTGGCCGGGCCTAGCAGTGGGAGGGGTAATGATATTGTCCAATCAAATTGGTACCTGTGAGCTGTCACTCACGTGTGAATGTGTTCTGATGTCAGTTCCTCTTAAAACAAATCAAAACAAAAAAAAGTGTCAACTACAAAAAAAAAGCGCGAGTGGGTTGAATTGAAGCATCGGCGTAGCATAGTGTCATGTTCAAGAAAAGTCATGAAAGTGGTTCCAAAGGCGAATGGAAAGAGAGCAGTCGGCAGCGGGAAGCGTAAATTAAGCTAAAATGACCAAATTGGACAAGTTTGTATCAGCATCGGTGTCTCTCCTCCTGCTGCTGCACCCCACCGGCACCGGGCACTAGCAGCTACCCAGATCCTGCCTCACAGAGCGGCGACATGCTGGACTCGAGTCGCCAACGAGTTCAGCAACACAACCGCCCTGTGACAGTTCTCCACGCGGCCACGCACGGACACAGTGTCGGTGAAAATGAATGTCCCCGCGCGCGGCGGCCGCGTTGCAGAGCCTAATGAACCCCGAATCCCCAGCACAGATTGAGGATTAGCCTATACGACATGACACCGCATACCGATAAGACAAAAAGCTTTATAATAGCAATATAATAGCAGAAGTCCGTTGCCCGCCGGACCGTTTCTCAGAGACAACAAAAAAGTCTTTCTCTGAAAAATACATCTCCACTACCCGTAAAATGACCTTCTAATGAGTGAGTACACAGTCACATTCATTAATGCGGTCAGTTTGCTGTCTTTGTAAAACATGTAATGTGCTGTGTTCTTGATGCTTGTTGCTTATACTGTGGAAGTGCATACCAGCTTTGTTGGTGTTGGATATAATAATAATGTGAATGTGTGAGTGTAATAGTTTGGGGACATCATGTTTGAGCCCAGGTCAGGGCAGGCTGTTAGATATTAGTAATGGTGGAGGATAGAGATAGAGCTTGGCATCTGTCCATGTTGTTATGGTTCTGAAAATGCTGCGTGTGTGTGTGTGTGTGTGTGTGTGTGTGTGTGTGTGTGTGTGTGTGTGTGTGTGTGTGTGTGTGTGTGTGTGTGTTTCATGGCCATTTGCCAATAAAGATCAATGAAAATGAATGGAATAATTGTGTAGCCAGGCACGTTTGTTAGTCTACTGTATACAGTATAGCTGTAGTGTGTGTTTGTGCGTGCACATGCGTAAGAGTTGCTCGTTTATGGCAATGATAGGGGCCTACAAAATATTCTTGCACCAGGGCCCATCCTCAGCTCATTTCGCCAGTGCATACATACTTACATACATACTGTACATATACATTGTTTCACTTGGTAGCATGGAGTACGCCATCTGGTGGTCAAATGTTGAAACAAATGTTGAAACAATGATGAAAACCCACTTTTAGGCCAGTGCAGTAGAGCATGATCATTTTTAAACATTACATATCTCTTCTAATGATACCAAACATCAATGCAGCGTGGACTTCTGACCTCCGTAGATTTACAAAATCATATCCAACGACAACAAAAAATACCATTTTCCGTCTCAGAAAGATAGATCAGGGATAGGAGGTTTAGGCAAGGACAGACAATTGAGCCGTAAAGGTCATCAACTGGTGGTCTGTGTGGTTCATGATCAAATGCTGAATTAATGATGGGCCTTGTTTCCTTGAAAAACAACACTGGGCCTGTATTGCTGCTGTAGTATCATCTAACAACAATACTGTGTGCCATTGGCCTGGTTACACGGGCGGCTTTAAACCTATTGACTGCTTCCTATAACGTCCTCAACAGCACCACAAACAAACCATATTGGAGTGATTATATTTCGGACGGTATACGTGTGTCCCATAGCTCTAAGCCCTTTATCTGACTGCAGCCAGATCTTTGTATTTGTTAACACGGAGCCCGCCAGGATTAATCCACAAATTCATTGTGCAGCAGTGCAGAGATTTCTCGTGTGCAACCATTATTTTGAAGGGCAAAAATATCCCTAACAACCGGATGTTATGATGATGTAATGTTATGCACGCTGTCTTGATCGGATTCCGTTCCTCCCTTCCGGACTGCGAGTTGCACAGCACACAGAAAACACCTGGTGCTGCCAGAAAAACGACATTGAGGGGGCAGTATCTGAGATACAGGCGAGTAAGGGCGGACCATAGGTGAGCATGCACCTTCAAAATGGGCCGTGGCCAGTTGTCCCTTTATGAACTGTATGCTAATGGCTATTGGCTCAAATATGGATTAAAGAATGTAATCAATGCTTAACATATCTCTGGGTGTATGGCATATGTAGCAGTGCCTTTCATTCTTTTTAGCCGTGAACGGCGGGCTCCGAGTTAAAAGGATGGGATCTAATAGGAATGAAAGTCATCAGCCTTGTCAGCGTCATGGCAGATCTGAAGCAGACAGATGGAGAGATAACAGCACACAGGAGGGTGTACCAACAGGGCTGGAGAGTGCCAGGTAATCCGGGCTAATGTTTGATGGGGTTTTGTTTGCATCCTGGCAGTAATAAAAGGTGAAAACAACACAAAAACCTGGTCAGGTTTTGGACTAGAAGCACGGAGAGGAAACAACACTATGAACCGAAGTGAACTTCAACTGAACTGAAGTTGTCCAACATCTAGGAAGGGTAATATTTAACACTTGTTTCACAATGTTCAATGTCAACATATCAACACTCCCACAGGCAGTGCAGTGTGCCATGTTCCCCGCGCCGGAGTTAGTGTCTAAGGTTGCATTCTTTCCAAATACTTTGGTAGACTCGCTGTGAATGGGCGGAGAAGTTGTGATTCTTGCATATTTAATCTGCTGCGGTTTGCTTTCACACTGCACTCCAGCATCTGCAGCGATTAGAGACGTGAGAACTCTAACCCCTAACTCTAAACATAACCTCAGTAAAACCTAAACCTAACCTTAACCCCCTACCGTTTTGGCCAACGATCGAGACCGATTCATAACTGCCGCGACTCCTGCCGCGGTTGCAAATTCATTTCGCGGCTCCTGGGAAACACAGCAGGGACCATGTTCAATTCATAAACTACACAGTAATAGTAATAGTAGTATTAGTCAAAGTTTGAGGACTTTAGGAGTAGGCCATAATATGACAGGAAGTTAGGAATGTGGTTGCAGTGTGTAGTGCATCCGCCCGTCCGTCGTTCCTGGTCCAGGTCAGTACTGTGAAGCGCAAACATGCAGTCTGCAACATTATTTTCAAAGGTGTGATATGGAGACTATGCCGTAATAGTGCCACCATTCTCTTGCTTCATTCTCCATTCTCTTGTATATATCCTGTACATTGTGCATTGTTTGTGTAACCTCTAGCATGATGATCTGGTCATATTGTAATGTGCTTCTATGATTTCTTCATTAGCCCATGTGAGTTAACTGGCCTGGGCATCTTTACTGTACATGTCACTGTGTAGCACGTAATAATGCCTTCTCTTTCCTTCTCATGCCAAAAAAACTGCTTCTTCATCCATAATGGCTTATTCACTGCAGTGAACCGCTACTGTTGAATTCTGAAGCGAAGCAAAACCACCGTTTTTGGGAGAAGTAGAATGCGGTTAATTAATGTAGATTAGGATTCAAATGAGACTTCACACCTGCCAAACGAAGCACACTCTCCGACAATACGCAGCAGGACTGGCTTTAATCTCCCTAAATCTTTCTGGTGTGAAGGCAACTTAAGTGTCCTTGAGCAAGATACTGAACCCCCTAATTGCTCCTGATGTGTCTTGCATCGTTTCTTCTGGCATGTGTGTGAATGTGTGAATGCACTGCATAATCTATGTAAAGCGCCTTGGGTAAATGGGCTGTATACAGTAAATGCACCAGTTAGCATCATAAACATCAAATGTTTCTGCCTTTCAGACCTGATATGACAATTTATTGTATTCTGAATTAAATGTAGTGATACGTGGAAGCAGGTATTGAACCCTGGTTCCCACTCCTCGCCAGACCAACATGCAATGCGCCATGCCAATAGGGCTGAGCCCATTTGGCAGGAGTGCTGTAGGCAGGGGCTACTACTACTAAATATACATGCTTTTTTGGGGAATTTTATAATTGATTCTGTGTTATTGCTAAGTAAAAAGAGAGTTTGATACCATTCCAACACATGCTGCTTCAGACATTGTGCAGTGTGTGGTTATGAACATATAATTTCTATTAGTTCTATTTTGCAGATAAATTGCAACACAAAAATAAATGTGTAACACCAGTTGGAGCAAGCAGTCCATCCATCTTGGTCACACACGTGCGCGCGCGCACACACACACGCACACACACACACACACACACACACACACACACACACACACACACACACACACACACACACACACACACACACACACACACACACACACACAGGCACTCTGTGAAGTTGTCCATTTTATATCGCCCTGTTTATATAATTTCAGCACTTTTAAAGTACAATAAGTCAATATGTTATTTTTAATAGTGTTCCTTTAGATACTCATCCCGTTGCTAATCAATGATGAGTATCTTGTTTTAAATCAATACCACATACGTACATAGTGTGAGAACACAGGCACTGGCATTTAGAGGAGAGGAGTAGGTCTACAGCAGAAGACGAAGACTAAGCACTGCACAAAAAACAAAATAAAAAACAAACGAGACAAAGACAGAACAAGTGTTAATACACAAAACATATCACACAGGCGAGTTGTACCATTGTACTGGATTTCATTAAGTTTGAATTTATGAGGCATGGCCATTATCGTTAATATTAAACACATCCTCGTTTGTTAAGAGTAGAGTTGGGTAGATTATGATGAGTATTTCTTACCATTAATGCGACTTCAGGTGCTGCATTGTTTTGCTTTTGGCTTTGTAGTCTGGTTTATACGTTGTGAGGTTAAGCTTCATGCAGGCATTGAGACTTCCATCCGTTAGGTTGTAGGTTGGTCTTAATGTTCTTTAGATTGAGAAACACTGCTCACATGCATACAGTACGTAGAGCCAAACATTGTCAGTACAGCAATACTCACGCACTGCAGTGTGTGGTATGCAGTGCGTGAGTACTGCACGCACTGCGCGCGCGCACACACACACGCACGCACACACACCACACACACACACACACACACACACACACACACACACACACACACACACACACACACACACACACACACAGGCACTCTGTGAAGTTGTCCATTTTATATCGCCCTGTTTATATAATTTCAGCACTTTTAAAGTACAATAAGTCAATATGTTATTTTTAATAGTGTTCCTTTAGATACTCATCCCGTTGCTAATCACTGATGAGTATCTTGTTTTAAATCAATGCCACATACGTACATAGTGTGAGAACACAGGCACGGGCATTTAGAGGAGAGGAGTAGGTCTACAGCAGAAGACGAAGACCAAGCACTGCACAAAAAAACAAAATAAAAAACAAACGAGACAAAGACAGAACAAGTGTTAATACACAAAACATATCACACAGGCGAGCTGTACCATTGTACTGGATTTCATTAAGTTTGAATTTATGAGGCATGGCCATTATCGTTAATATTAAACACATCCTCGTTTGTTAAGAGTAGAGTTGGGTAGATTATGATGAGTATTTCTTACCATTAATGCGACTTCAGGTGCTGCATTGTTTTGCTTTTGGCTTTGTAGTCTGGTTTATACGTTGTGAGGTTAAGCTTCATGCAGGCATTGAGACTT
Organism: Benthosema pterotum; assembly: GCA_039105355.1. NCBI lineage: Eukaryota > Metazoa > Chordata > Actinopteri > Myctophiformes > Myctophidae > Benthosema > Benthosema pterotum. Next base: position 39,407,363 of record CM076973.1, on the reverse strand, counting down.
CCATCCGTTAGATCGTAGGTTGGTCTTAATGTTCTTTAGATGTGAGAAACACTGCTCACATGCATACGTAGAGCCAAACATTGTCAGTACAGCAATACTCACGCACTGCAGTGTGTGGTATGTGATGGGAAGCACGTTCCAAGTTTTGACAATCAGCTGGTCTGCGGACTGAGGTTTTTTCGTTACTGCCCACTTGTGTTGGCACGCCAACTCTGCTTGCTGTCGCGCAAGTCTTTCCAAATCTTCATTCAGTGACTTGAACTTGTTCACCCACATGTCTGAGGCCTTCAGGTCAGCAGATTGTAGTTCAAAATCTCTGACGGAGACACCAGGGATACAACTCAGGTCTGCACTGTCCACTACACACTCGCGTGGATGGGTGATGAACTTAAAAAGACGAGTGCGCTCGCAAAAATCTCCAAATGGCTTTTTGAATGACTGCAGCAGATCAGATGTGAAGCCTGCTAGCTGCTGAAGATCGAGACGTTGATTAGGTTCACTTGCTGTGCATGCATCTTTAAACTCTCCCAGTTTTTCAAAGTGTAGTAAACAAACTGTTTCAATATCGGCGATGAAGAGTTCTAGCTTGTTTTCAAATGCAAACACTGCTTGTGTCAGGGATAAGATTGCATATCATTTTTCATGTCAAGATGCACAACATTTGGGATGTATGACATTTTTCATGTCAAGAAAAATGCAGATTTCACTCAGACAAGAGGCAAAGCGGCTGAGCACCTTCCCCCTTCACAAGCTATACACTAGTGCAGCAGCAGCACCCCTTGAGAAGCACTGCTTTAGACCAGGGGTTTTCAACCTTTTTGACTCCAGGGACAGCCATTTATTCAGCATTTGAGCCATGGACCACCATTTGATTACATTTTCACACCAAAGACCTAAAATTAAAGGATTCTTTTGGTTTTGTCCACAATTCCAGGCTGTATTTTGCCAACAAAACAGTGTAAACTTCTTAATTAAGTGGTTCTAAATCAGATGATGAATAATTTAGTAGTGTATTTTAGTAGTGTAAAAATGAAACCAAATGGACCCTTGCGGTCCATTTGGTTTCATTTTTACACTCTCAAGAGTTACATCTGGTTAACCAACTTTTCATCATTTAGCTTGGGGACCACCTGGAACCTTCTAAAGGACCACAGGTGGCCCCCGGACCACCTGTTGAAAACCCCTGCTTTAGACCATACACCAACTTACACTATGGTCCTATTTTAGTTGTCTTAAATATCAGGTCTTATGACTTCAGTCAAAAATTGGAAGTGTGGCTGTTTGGCTGTTTTGGGTGGATAAACAGCTTTGCCACGCCTCCATGTTTTGACTTGAATTCACAAGACCTGATATTTAAGACAATCAAAATAGGGCCAGAGTGTGACAATGTATTGATTTATTGCAATGGTTTTACTCTGGATTAAGGGCGTCTGCTAAATGCGCAAATTGTAAGGTCAAAATTGCATTTTTATAGTGCCTTTATCCAAGGCGCTTACATTACATTCCCACGCCAAGGGACACATTTAGACCGGAGGAGCAGGGATTTGAACCGCCAACCCAGGGATCATTGGACAACCTGGTCTAACTCCTGAGCAGCAGTCGCCCAATGATGTCTACTTTAGCACTGTGTCACCCAAGCGCCCAATAAATAAGTAATAAGTAGAAGATTGAAAGTCTGGATGTGAGGGATGGCGCAAACAAGAATAATCAAATAATTTGATTATGCTGATTATTAGGCTATAATTATAATTATTTTTTAATTGCTTATAGTGAGTACAGTGTCAGGAAAAGGAAACAGATTGACATTTGTGAGCGTGTTTTTTTTTTTTTTTTCAAATTAACAAATGTAAATTAATCTCTGAAAATGCACGTTTGACATGAATCCAACATTTTATTAGAAAAGATAGTGTGAAAGTGATTTACAATAAACAACACTGAGGACAGAGCTGCCAAACGAATCCATGAAGCCATCAAAGCTGCAGCATCACTCGGAGCCTTGAAGGCAACAAACAAACGCACAATGCCATGGAATACTTCCAAGACAGACTCGATACGGTCAACAGACACATGCAGTGAGCGAAATATGGCAAGTGCATGCTTTGAAACACTGGTGGGAGGCTTTCTAAAAGAAAAGTTAAATGCAACTTTTTTTTATATTATTTAGATGTATATAGTAACAGAAGCCGGACTGCACCGATTCCTGCTATTCATTTAAAGATGTTTGCTCAGTGGCATTTTGAAGCACCTTGAGGAACAACGTATTTCTGCATTTTTATTATTATTATTATTATTATTATTATTATTATTATTATTATTATTATTATTATTATTATTACCCTTATTATTATTATTATTTTCGATTTGGAAACCAAATTTCCAAGTGACAGATTGAGTATTTGTCGCGGCATATGCCTCTGCTGCAAAAACAGTAGCATAATTTGCATAGGGTTCATGGGTTCGCTAAACCCACAAAACCCACTCCTCTAGCCCACTAGTGGGCCCCACTCACCAGTGACTGTAGGGCTGACGGGAGGACGAAGAATGCTGTCAATGGAATATATACACAACAGTAAAAAGAAAATGTGGCAAAACCTGTTCTGTAGTCAACAAAAGTGTGTTCTCACATCCTACATTTCATCGCTGGTGAGTAATTTCTTTCACGCTTTCTTTCGCGTTTTGCACTGCATGTGATGCTGCTGATGAATGAGTTTGTGGATTAATACCAAAATTTTCCAGAGGGGCAAAATCAATTTGCGGCAGATTGGATACCTTCCTCAGCAGGCTCATTTTAGCCATACGTTTATACTGAGGTTATGTTTTGGGCTATGGGTTAGGTTTAGCAGTGATCGGTGGAAAAAGAGCACAACGTCGCGGCCGAGTATCTGCAATCTCATATGCAATCTAGCTCCTAGTTAGACATACACACTCACTGTATCACATGCTGCATAAAGCAGGATGCCATTTTGCACGTTTTGCCTTCGAGGGGTTAGTGACTGGTACCACGACTTTGATCTGTTTTGCACAGAAGTTGAATTTCAACATTTCAGTACATGTAATTAGACACCATTATAAACACATTGGTGAAGAAATGTCTTGGTAATGATTTAGTGGTGTGCACAGTCCTTGTCACTGTTATTAACAATGGGCTTATTCATTTGTGTCCATATAATAACCCTAAAAGTTCTAAACCAACATGGTACATTACTGCAAGTGTTATGTAAACAGGTATTTTGGCTGTTTATAATATTGCAATATTGTAGGCCTGTATGTCATTGATGTGCGTGTGTGCAAACGCTATGCGCCACGATGGAAAGAAAAAAGCTCTGGTGTGTGTGTGTGTGGGGGGAGATCCGTCTAGGTTTCCAGTTGAGATATACGTCCTGATGGTTAGGGATGAAACAATGGTTGGAAAATGTTAAAGGTAGGGGAAGTGATTTGAAATTCATGGTGTAGTACCAGCCTGGTGCCCTAGGGGCCCCCAAAAGTAGCTACACTATGTGAACCTGCTGCTCTCTCCTGATTGGAGGAGAATTGTGGTGACCTGGGGAACTTTTATTATCTCCTCTGCTAACGTGGGGGAGGGGGAAACTCCATATATGGTTTCCACACCTTATAATAGAGCATTTTAACAGAAAAAAAATATTTTTTGGGTGATATCTGACAAAAGTGAAATCACTTCCCCCTACCTTTAATAGAGTAAATTGTTTTAATTGCCCGTCTAATTTTAAATTCCATTTTACCAGCCTTATTGACTTCATCTCTTGTACAATAATTACAGTATAATGTCACTTACTTAGAAACTCAGATTCCTTCTCTTGGTACTGTATGTGTGATTCCCCTTGAATGCTTTTGATTTATTTATTTTTATTTTTTTGACCTAAGACATTGAGCTCCACATTATACTGTAATTGCACTTAAAGGTGAGAAGTCAGTAGTTAACTATTCAGTAAGTGTTTGTAAATGTTGTATAAAAAGGTAACATCATTACGCGGCAGGTGGCTCCGAAGGTGTCTTGATGCGTGTTTATTCCTTGAGCTACACATACTATACAAAGTCTGTTTTCTTTCTATTGAAAAATCAGCTTTAGTTTAACTTCATCAGGATAATTTGAGTGTGTGCTTGACGTTTTTTTTTTTTTTTTTTTTTTTTTGCACATCACAAGTAACTAATACCCCGCCCCTACTACCACAACTAAAATGGGATATTTCTTTCCTTATCAGCCCTAGAATGTTAGGTATTCATAAGAACATCATTTTGTGATCGCAAAAGTGAAGGTCTTAAGTATAATCTATTAAAAGGAAATAATTTCCATCATTCCAGTATTAACAGCCGTTCCCTTGGTAACGTGATGACTCTTGATGTTACTAAGGGAACATGTTGTGCTTGCGTGTGCGTGCGTGTGTGTGTGTGTGTGTGCGTGTGTGTGTTTGTGTGTGTGTGCGTGATTTACAGAGATCACACCACGCACCCTGCTGTGCTACAGTCTCTAATGTACCTGCCTCTTTCTTTGCTCTCTCTCTCTTTAGCTGTCTTTCCTGCTCTCTCTCTCTCCTCTCTCTCTCTCTCTCTCTCTCTTGCTCCGATGCCGCAAGAGGTCATGTTGCCCTTTCCTTTAGAACAAAGAAGGGTGAAAAAAAGAAAAGAAATAACAACCTCTCCACAGTGCTATTTCCATCCAGCGGTACACTGATCAGGTTCACTGTGCAGAGAACAAGCTGCACTCACTCTAAACTTGACTCTTGATGTTACTAAGGAAACTGTTGAACCGCTGCCACGAGGGTTAGCCAATGGAATACGACCACCCTAACAAAGGAGGACTAATATGTGTAGTGAGTAGGTTAGTGCTGGACTTTTGCAGCATGCAGCTAGAGCTGGTGTCTTCATAACGGTATATTAATCTTTTTTTTTTTTCGCTTTATTCAAATAGGATTGTTTTCTCCTTTTTTGGAATAATCTGCCCTACTATAGAGCTGACTTTCATGACGTTGCCTGCAGACCAGAAGTAAATTCGCCATTCGTATTCTTCATACACTTTTCGAAACGATTTATGTGAAGACGACTATGCCACAGACAAAGACAACTGACAACATGACAACAAACACAATCTTTTGGTATAATCAAATAAGGAAAAACGGAAACAAAAAGCTTTGTATCCTGCTGTTTTTCTTTCTTCTTATTATTAGCATTGTGCTTTTTTCCTGATTTGTCACGAGCCGGATAAATGGTATAAACACCAAATTGACACTGTGCATGCAGAATTCTGCAAATCCATACTCCGCATCCAACGGAAAACACCCAATAACTCATGCAGAGCAGAAAGATACTCACTGATTATCAAAAACCCAAAAGAGAGCATTGAAATTCTACCACTTAAAGGAAAGTGAACTGGACACGCTCCACAAAAAGGCACTCACACACAGCGAACCCCTGGGAAGATCCCCTCAGCCAGCTAGTTTTAGGACTAACACAATCACAACCACCAGACAGAAAACAGATGGGACTACACCAAATCATAACAAAAACAAAAAAAAAGTTATCTTACACACTGGCAAAATGGAATGCCATTTAGCACTAAACAAAATACAAAGTAGCAGAATACTTGAGTACTCTAACTGACCCAAAACAAAGAAAAACATTAATTCATTATCAGTCAGTGAACACAGTCGCGCAATTGAGAGAGGCCAAACCTGGCTCCCAAGAGTAGTATGTACCCACTGCACACAGAATGAGGTATAGACTGAACTACAGTACACTTCCTGTCTGTCCACTGTACCAAAGACATCAAAGAAATTTACTGTAGGCCTACTTCCCTTGGATCACAACCACCTGACTGATAAAAAAAACATGTATTGGGCGAAGTACAACTGTGACAGGAGAAGAATAGCAGATGCAACACAACCACCCTAAAGAACAATCACTCTATGTATTCTTGCATCAAGTGAACTTGGTACATAGACATTGATTTACTCATGATTCTGACTCTGAAATACCGATCATTCTTTTAATGATTGTATTTGTATTGTAGTATTGTGCTTTTTGCTTTGGCAATGTAAACGTATGTTCTCTCATGCCACTAAAGCGAATTGAATTGAATTGAATTGAATTGAATTGAATTGTATTGTATTGTATTGTATTGTATTGTATTGTATTGAATTGAATTGAATTGAATTGAATTGAATTGAATTGAATTGAATTGAATTGAATTGAATTGAATTGAATTGAGAGATGTACAATAAAGCTAATTTCATTCATATTTTTGCCAGGTCGGTCAGATCGGCCTTGGGCTTTCGCTTGGGTAGCTGACGTTAGGTGGGACATTCTGCTTTGAGAGACAGCCGACTGCTGGGTCTGTTCCATGGCAGCGGCCACGGCCAGGAAGTGCACTCTCTCTTTAGTCTGAACTACACCGACATGGTGCTGAACTACAGTCCACTAGCTGCTGCACTTTGTTGCTCATTTTGTAGAATATGGCCTTCAGAGACAGTATAAATACACAAAAGCCATAGCAATTATCTTAACATAATTGCTCCTCTCTAATACTCATTATAGGGATGGCGGTACCATTTGTGCGTACTCGCTGGCCTGTGGATAGTTCATTTGTCCATTCCAATGACATCATTGTTTGGGGCGGGCAGGGGGGAGGTGTTGGGGGGAGTATTCCAAGATAATAGAGAATAGAAATGACATACAGTAGTCTTTTAATAATTCTCTTTCCCCGGAACGGTGCAAGGCACGCTAACATAGAAGCCACTGTTGCGTTGTTGTTTGAAATGGTGCTGGATTTTTTTCTTTTTTTTTTCTTTTACAAGCAGGCGAATTGCAAGCAGCCGAAATTAATCTTCTTCGACAGGTGGCTGGTTTCTCTAGCATAGCTATAGCTTTATTATTTTGTGGTGAAGACATCCTGGAAATGACGTAAATATCATCCCCATATGGGCTGTGATATGGTCTAGTCTTGAACGTCACTGGAGTCACTTCCACTGGAGGATGTGATCATGATGTCGTACAGTGAGTTTATTCTGGGCCACATCTGACTAGTTATAGTCCCAACCACGCATTGACCGTGAGAATAACGCATTTGACGTCATTCACACGCTCACACGTCACATGTCCCATCCCTCACGCACTGTTGGAGCATGGTGATTTTTCTTTTTTTTACGTGCTACAACTGATATTGCCAAATCTGCCTTATTGTAAGCGGCTCTGTGCTAGCGTTGTCTATAATGTCTAATGGGCAGGTTTCTGTACATGTTTGCGGGTTTCTCACTCGAAATCTGGCAACACCAAGACCAGACCAGAGCCAATAGAATCGCACTAAAAGAGCCATTGAGGCATTGAGGAGTCAGAAAAAGCTCTAGTTGTCCCATAGAGTTATATGGGTTGTCCCCATTTGTTGTCCCCATTCTACATACAACTCTATGTAAAAGAGCCACCATAGGCCATTGGACTGGCCCCATGAAATGAACGGAGTTGTCGCAACTCTGTGTATACTCTAAGGCTTTAGCAGCACACCCGGTATGATTGAAATGTCAGCTACTGGATGAAGACCTGTTGTTACGTGAGGTAAAAATTCAACTGAATTAATAATGGATTACATTACAAATATGCATGAATCATGGCAATGTTTTGATTTTGACAAACATCATTACTGTTAGGTTTGCCATCATGGTTAGCAGCTTTTATCTGTGTTTACCAGTAGTGTGTGAAACTAAAGCATCACTGTCAGCAGACTATTAGCTCAGACAAATACTCCTTTAGCTTGTGATTTCCATGCCTAAGCTGTTAGTAAATGAAATTCCACGATCTTCTCAGGTATTAGGAGGACAATATGAGCTACCAGAAAAATAATTGGGTGTTTTTGATAAATCTATCTGGGTTAAAATGAAGTTTTAAGTCATAATGGGTTTGTATAGGATAGCCAGATACGCTAAAATGAACATCAAATATCTAAATAGTGAATGTAGTAACTTATAAAATGTCTGGTGTGTTCACATGAGACTGAGTAGTAGACCATATAATGACCAAAAGTTTTTTTTTTTTTTTTTTTTTTTTTTTGTGAGTGAAATACCCCATAAACCAACAGCCTCTATTGACTAATTGCTAAATTAACTATTTCAATCCAGAGAAAAGGCAATGCTGGGCACTAACTAATGCACTAATTGCACTAATATTTACAGTATTATTTGTATGGAGATCCCTGTGAGCACTAAATGACTGTTTTTGTTGCTGTTTTTAAGTCTTGGTTGAGAGAGTGTGTGTGTGTGTGTGTGTGTGTGTGTGTGTGTGTGTGTGTGTGTGTGTGTGTGTGTGTGTGTGTGTGTGTGTGTGTGTGTGTGTGTGTGTGTGTGTGTGTAAAAGGGAAAAGAAAATAAGCATGGATTGGTAGCTTTGCCATAGTAGGAATATTTATTTAACATTGTAGAATATTGGGATTTCTGTTCTGATACTGCAAGTTTAAAAGCAGCTGACGGTGCTTCAGTCTTGTTCTGGATAGAGGCTCTCAATGTATGACCAGTGACCACCACCTTCTTATGACAGCCACTGAGTTTGATTGTGGAATTTGCGGCATTTAGCAAGGGTCAAAGGTCCCCTTTGTGACCAAAACTGGGAATGGTTGTCTATTATGAAGCCAGGAAAATAGATGTGTGGCTGGTGTCCCCATGGTATACACTAACCAGAGAGAGGGCACAACGAGGCTGACATTGCATGGAGAACAGCTGGCAGGGAGGTGAAGACATTAATCTTAAAGATTACAGATTATTGTTAAAATAGGCTAAATCCACCAAAAAAAACACATTTTTTTCCGCATTAAGACACTAGTTTCTCACTCATGACATTTTCCATTTGTTGGCAACCCTGGTCCCAACCACTATATCAACGGTCACGACCAGTGGCCAAGAGTTTAAAGTTGAGGAAACAGACTTAAAAAATTCACCTCTGTGGACTCTAACATTACACCTATAGCTACAGTACATGTTTAAGCATGTATTTCATATTGTGCATGTCTTCAGTGTTTCCCCCAGAAAATTGGTTAGTCAAGGTGGTGAGGCTTCGAGTCTGTGCTCGTGCGCGTGCATGTGCGCGTGCATGTGATGTAATTACAATACCGTAGGCTACGCTTTGGGGTGAAAAGCAGCAACACAGCCCCTCACTCATGTGTTTACACCACTCACCTCTATAACAGCTACTTTTCACCACTATCATCATCTGACTCCAGGCCCTGACCTTTATTCTATAAGGAGCCAGATAGGCCATTACGTTTTATAATTAATTTCTTTCCTTTTCAGGTACAGGGTGTCATGACATGTCTTTCATGACATGTCCTATTTTAACAGGCTTAAAGCACATCCAGCATGAAAAGAGGCATTGAGAGAACTTTACAACAGAATGCCAACTGTGTGGGACTATTAGGACAATTGGCAACTGTAGTCTCAGTCACAATGTGGGACAGGGTCTCAATTTGTGGGATGACTGAAAAGTTTTTGAAATGACTGTCCCATGCAAAGAGGGACACCTGGTCACCCTGGGACTGTCCCAGATCTGGTCACCCTTCTAACAACACCCGACACACACACACACACACACACACACACACACACACACACACACACACACACACACACACACACACACACACACACACACACACACACACACTCAAGCGCGGTTTGTCGGTAGTCTCTGGTTAGTTTAGCCTGTCCGCAGCACTAACAGAAAAGACACAAGTTACCAGCGCGAGCGGAGCAGTGATCGGAGCGCGTGGATTTTCAAGTGAGCGCTGAGCGTGTTTTCAAATGGGTGGGAGTGCGCTCTCGAGCGAGAATTATCGTCCGCTCCAGCCCGCTCCAAGCCGTTCAGTCCAGACAACGGCACAGGTGTTCTGTTCAGTGCAGAGCACAGCATAAACGTGTGGTTGTGGTTCAGATGGCGACTATAGGCCTACAGTGCCAGCAACACGATCAAGACATTTAAAATCCTCTCCGATGCTGCGGGGGGAAGGAGGAGATGATGATCATGATGGACACCTCGCTATTTATTTTGAAGCACTGCACATCATAACGGCAACGTATTTGAGTGCAGCGACCCCCCCGCCCAATTATGTCCAATTCCCCCACAGCGTAACATCATCAATAACCTATTATCCCGTATAGCATTTTGGAAACAAAATAGCGTGGCATAAGATTAATTAGTTATTCGCCGCACCTGTCTGGGTTAATATAGACAGCAGTGTAACTGCACATATAACTCCTGTCTTAAATGTTTATGCTGTGAGGAGGGCAATAACCACGATGTGTTTCGACAAAGAAAAAGCAGCAGCCTTTTTTTCCAGCCGTCAAATTTTGCTCCTGAGCGGGCGGGGCTGAGCGGAACGGGGAGCGCCGCGCTGCCCAGATGAAAATGAGCTGGGAGCGGAGCGGGCCTGGGAGGGGGTCCACGTGAGCAGATACTCTGCTCACATACTCTGCTCGGGAGTAGTGTTAGCGAGCCGAGGCAGCGTCGCATGCGAAATATAACTGATCTACAGGTTCATCATGCGGCATGCGTTGTATGAACGACGCATTTTAACTTTAAGTCTGGTTTCTTGTTTTTTGGGGGGGGACGTAGCCAAGGCGGGGGAGGGATTTGGTGAAGGCGGCCGCCTTGACGATAAAGCGCTGGGGGAAAACCCTGGCATGTCTTCTGTGGTCTCTAACATTACATACCGGCATAGCTGTGTGATGATGTATATCATATTTACATGCTGAATTCAGCTCTGATATTTATTTCAGAAATGCTCTAGTACAGTATGTGAAGAGTCAGTTTGTTTGTATTAAGTCATTTTGCATAAAATAATATATATACAACCAGTGTATCTCCTCTCCTGAACAGTAAGCCGTGCCCCAATGACTCAACCTCAGTTACAAGCGGGTCACATTTTTTCCAGACTTTCACTTTGTAACAGTGTAGTGTATGTTCTACATCGCAAGTCGTATAAATAAGTATACAATTGAGTAATATTCTCCCCACCAGGGATCAGGGCAGCGGTGCAAAGAGTTCTAGAAAGGCTGTGTGGAGACTGTGAGAGTAGGCTGTGCTGTGTGGATGCGGTATAGCGGTAGTAGCTAGTAGCTTTAGGCTGGTTTCTGGTTCCCCAGTGAAATCTCTGCTTTACCAGTCAGAGCGCGTTCTCCATTGACCTCTGTCCTGCATCGATTCAGCCTCACTTAATGTACTGTGTGTGCGTGTGCGTGTGTGTGTGTGTGTGTGTGTGTGGCAGCATGTGTGTGTGCGTGTGTTGAACGCTGAAATGGAGAGAGAGAGAGAGAGAGAGAGAGAGAGAGGCTGCACGACAAAGAGAAGCAGTAAGTGGATTTGGTATGAGCAAGTAAACAGGCTTTTGTGGTATAAGCGCAAACCTTTATGTGTGCATATGTGTGTGTGTGTGTGTGCCCGCATGTGCCTGCTTGCATTTATACGTGTGTGTGTGCATGTGTGTGTGTGCATGTGTGTGTGTGTGTGTGGTGTGTGTGTGTGTGTGTGTGTGTGTGGTGTGTGTGTGTGTGTGTGTGTGTGTGTGTGTGTGTGTGTTAATCTTCGGTATTAAGTGCCTTAATTTCCAGTGAAATCAGTGGGTGAAAGGCCTAGTAATCCTATTCAGGGAACTCTAAACAAATCAGTGCATTAAAACAAAAGGTATATATGGTATTTAACGTCAGCTATTGAGAAAATAATACTCCCCTCGGGCTATAATATGTGTCCCAATGATTTGCCGGCGGAAAACCCACTGCCATTGTACTGTGTTTCTGTGGTGCGCATAGCTAGCCCTTTCCCTAACCCTATAAAGCACACAAAGCCATGTATACAGAGGAGCAGTGGGATGTCGGATACAGTATATTAGGCATATGACGGCGATGTCTCCACTAGGGCAACAGGAACTCGATCCGTGCTCAATAGATAAACCTGCTTGCCGTGGCAGCCGTTCCTACTAAGGCAAAATAACCTACACTTTAACGTAATGTCCACAACACCTGTTTGAAACACACTGCATACACAGCGACACCATGGTAACTCATGGCCGTTGCAGATGGCTGTTTGCTTAATGATTTTTACAGCTATGGCAATTGTGGCCGTTGATCTGGTAAGGGCAGCCGTTCTGAAAATGTGGCAGCTTAAAGTGCCCATTATGGGCACCAGGCGTTCTGCCCATAATTCCAACATCCGGTTAGTCTGACCTATGTGGCCAGTCAATGCTGAGTCGTGGGTGGTCAGAACTGAGGTTTACAACCTAAGTGGCGTTCCATATTTAGGTGGCATATTTACTAGCCAAGTTCTTGATTATGGTTATTGATTTAGCATCTGCTAAATGCCTCATTTGTGAATTGTGAGAGACCTTGTAATGTTTATTGGTTTTGTTAAAGCAGTTTAATTGTGACAGCATTCAAATGCACAGTGCATGACCGTGGTCTGTGGTTTGCAAAAATGTGTGAACATTTTACTATATTATGACATTATACTATTATGTGTTACACATCCATTTGATAGTGTTCCTTTCAGAGATGACAAGAATGACGAAGTGCGATGAACACTCTAGCTTCTGTTTTCTAAAGAAAACAACATGGGGGTTGACAACTTGATATAGTTTTAACCTTTGTAGTAACGAGGAAGAACTGACCTGCTGATTGTTTGTGATGTCAAGTAGTACGTGCTTCTGTGAGTGCTTGTATTGTAATTTATACTGCATTTGTGGAAAATAAACCTATTATTATAAACGAAGCAAAGATTGACAAAACAAAGCAAAGGACATGTTGGCAATTCAGTTAATGGAGAGAGGGAGAGAGAGGAAAGGCAAGAGATAAGTTTGTTCATACCCGACTTGGGTAATCAGTGTCCATCCCTGAGGTGGGAATGGTGAAAGGGCCTCTCTGTGAGGTGTTTGCATGTTCTCCTACATGTTCTCCCCGTGTTCCAACCGGTTGGAGTGATGTGTTCCTTCCACACACCACGTCCAACCAGGGGAACTCCCCCCTGTCAGGTGAAAAGGCAGCTTGGACTCCTCGAGCATTGAAGCAAGCATGAGGTCAGTCCGCTGCCTCCCCAGGTTCGTTGAGGTGGTGTTACATTATATAAAAAGGTAAAAAAAAAAAAAAAAAAAAAACGTTGGGATTAAAGGGGTTACACATCATGAATCCACTTCACTGCCTACCTATGCCCACCTCATTGTTATTATGTGTCTTATTAAAATATGCATGATCTGCCTGGTTTTATGTGCTTTCATTGGGCTTCTTTGAGAGGGCGTGTGACCAATGACTTAAAGGGTGGAGGCACAGATTTGTACAATGCCAACGTTTTCTCTGACAACCAGACAAACATTGTACACGTCCATTTGCTGACCCTTCAGAGATGACAGCCATGAGGAAATGCACTGTAAACACCACGGCTTTATTCTTTCATCCAATTAAATAAAACAATGTGGAGATGGACAACTTGGAATAGTTTTAACCTTTCCGTTAAACGAGGAAGAACTGACCTGATGTTTGTTTGTGATGTCAAGTACATCAGGCATCGGCGCTTGTATTGTATTTATTTATGTGGAAAAGAAACACATTGAAGTCAAGATAGACAGAACAAAGTGAAGCAAAGCGTAGGCAATTTAAAGAGAGAGAGAGGAAAAGACACAAGCAAAAAGGAAAGGGAAATCCACCAGCGACTATCGACGTGGCGGCAGCTTGGTCTCGACCAGTTTATTAGGGGTTGCGACCTATACTTGGTCGAATTGTGGTCGTGGTCAGGTGCTTGTGGTCGCAGCTAGATACAAGGAGAAAATGGTATGGGGGCGGTTTTATTAGGAAAGTAAAGCAACAGACACGCAGCATGCATAAAGCTAAAGGTATGACTCAGAGAGTTTTCTGTTTTCAGTGATGAAATGCTGTTGGTTTAGTGGTGCCACAGCTGTAGTTAGTTAGTAGCAGTAGTAGAGTTTCAAATCATTTTAATATAAGCACTTTAATTTGAAATATCTTGAGTTGTTTTGCATGCCATCATGTTTGGTGGGGCAGACTGGGCATTTACGGGGGCATTGCCCCCCCCCCCATGCCCATGCCTAGATCCGCCCCTGAACCAGAAACCTCTAACCCTAAGCCGAAACATAACCTTATCTCTGACCCTAAGCCCCCCCGGGCGTCTCGTTGTACGGCGCGACCAGAAGACCTGCAGGTCGCAACTAAGCAAGTGTTCGCGATGTAGTTTGCGACCTGCAGGGCGTTGGCCGCTATAGTGGATCTCGGCCTTCCTAGAGAAAAGTGTGTTTGAAATAGCTGGACGTTTAAGATGCATGCAGGCATCAACAGCACACATTCATTTATAACACACACACCCACACATGCATGCACATGCGCATAGGCTGCACCACCCACCCCTGCATGCATGGTCCGTAAGTCTCTCTCTCTCTCTCTTGCATTTCCCTTTTTTCCCCCCTTCTTTTTATCTCTGGCCTTTTCTCCACAGCTTATGAATTTTAATAGGCCTCAATCAGAACACCTCAGCAGTGTTTTTCTATCTCCCAAAGTAATGGACTTGAACCACCTGAGAGTTCCTAGACAGCTCTGTATTCATAGAGCCACGGCAAGACAGAGGGGAGGGGAGGGGAGGGGAGGTTGATAAGGACATGAAGGGAGGTGGGTGATGATGATGGGGAGAAGAGAGAGAGATGGAAAAAATTGTTGGATAACGAACATGGGATCAATGATTGTGTGTAAGAATGCAAGAATGTGGGTGCGCGTTGGTGTGTGTGTGTGTGTGTGTGTGTGTGTGTGTGTGTGTGTGTGTGTGTGTGTGTGTGTGTGTGTGTGTGTGTGTGTGTGTGCGTGTGTGTGTGTGTGTGTGTGCGTGTGCGTGTGTTCGCGATTGAGGCAGATGGCTACAGCTGTCGCAACCAATGGTTATCGGTCGCAAACCTGGGAACCGTTTTCCAGCCGTTTGAACGGCAACCAAAAGGTTGTGCCCTTTCTTCACCAGTTACTACTAAACCTAACTTTAACCCTTAACACACATAACCTCAACAAAACCTATGCCTAAACCTGACCTTAACCCCAAAGGATAGGATACCTGCCACAAATGATAACCGGATATCTGACACGACCAATG